>JAYDZG010000025.1:6185709-6201188 GCA_034509265.1 Microcambeva bendego
CAATTTTGTCTCTGGTGTCTTTGGACAGCTCTTTGGTCTTAGCCATGTTAGTAGTTGGAGTCTTACTGATTGTGTGGAGTGGACAGGTATCTTTATGCAGCTAATGACCTCAACCAGGTGCTTCTAATTTAGAATAATAAGTGGAGTGGAGATGGACTTTTTAGAGGCGGAATAACAGGTCTTTGAGGGCCAGAATTTTTGCTGGTTGGTAGGTGTTCAAATACTTATTTGCAGCAGTAACACACAAATAAATTATTTTACAAAAATCATACATTGTGATTTCTAGATTTTTTTTTAGATTATGTCTAAATTATTTCAGACCCCTCCATGATTTCTAAGTGGGAGAACTTGCAAAGTCGCTGGGTGTTCAAATACTTATTTTCCTCACTGTAATTCAGTATATTACTCTGAGTCTACTTTGACCACTGTCATTGCCAACAAAGGTTATGTTAGAAAGTATTAAGTTGAACTTTTTTATTGACCAAATAATTATTTTACACCATAATTTACAAATAAATTCTTAAAAAATACTACAATGTGATTTCCTGGATTGTTTTTCCTCATTTTGTCTCCCATAGTTGAAGTGTACCTATGATGAAAATTACAGCTCTCTCACATCATTCTAAGGAGAAGAACTTGCACAAATCAGTGGCTGACTAAATACTTTTTGCCCCACTGTAAATAGTTCTCTTTTCTAATAATTCTAACCCATTATTATTATTTTTTTTAGCTTTGTCTTAGGTAAAAGATGAGTCCAGGAGTTCACCAATTTGTATGTATTTCTTTGCTGAAAAAAGACCTTAGAAAAAATATTGAAATATTGATATAATTTGTTTTGTCCTAACATTGTGGCACTTTCTATTTCAATTTAGAAAGAACTGTTAGTGACATTTACTTGACTACATACTCTGTTACATTTTTAGTGCATAAAACTCTGGTACAAAAATGCAAGTCAATAATTTTTAGGCCGTTTTGACTACTTCTTGACAGCTATTGTGAATATGATGTACCCTCAAGCTGTGAAACACAGCTCTATCCTTCTTGAAATGAGTTCCTGTGTGGTTTCACCAGCGACACAAATAACTAAAGCTATTTCCATCCTTAGCTCCAAGATGAAATCCCTTGACTTTTTAGGTAAGGACCTGTCACCCGAATTAATGGCACGGTGGCAGACACTGCAGTGGTGCTCCTCATTCCAGACTGACACAGCGACCCTCATTAATTACATTAGCCATGTCGGAACTGTGCCCCACTAACTCCTTATCAACCTCCCATTTGTGTGTGTGTGTATTAATGTTATACAAAACCTGTGTTTAAGCCTGTATTTAAATGAACGGTTCAATGTCATGTCCAAGCTGCATTTTTCTGATGTAAATTTGGTAATAAAACCACAGTACCCAAGTGGTGAAATGTCGGTAGACAGTTGATCATGAGCTGTTTGGCATCTTATTTCACCCTTTGTGACAATACCAGCCCCAACTCTAGTGGAAATGATTTTTACTATGATACATTCTTCTTAATGGTCACAATGTGGTGAAGGCACATGAAGGAAATGGCAGGTATAACCTGCAACATGTTACAGAAAGGAATCCAACTGCATGATGGCTAACCATGGCAGAATAATGTTCTTAGTTACAAAATAAATGAACCGAAATGATAGCAAAATGGATGGACAATGTACTAAAACTCTAAATTGACAGTGACACGACAGAGACATAATTACCTAGCTATCACCAGAAAATATTTTGGAGGACAAACACAAGCAAGACAGATTTCCATTAGTGCCAGATACTCAATCCACCAGCAATAAACAACCTATTCCACTAGCACACCAGTGCTGAGAAACTGGCTATGCAAAAAATGTTGGCCACAATGTTTGTTGGGTGGGGAAAAGACTGGAAAAAATAGGTGGGGTATGCAAATACTATAGTGTTGTTTTTTTATTATTTGTATGCTACAATTCTAATATTTGTTTTGAGTACATTATATTGACTTGTGACTTGACTTGGACTCATATTTTCTGCTAGTTGTGGAGCCTCATACCACCTAAGGACCTTGGTTTGTAACGTACACCACTTTATATCACCATCTGAAAACAAGAAGTCAGATGTATTTTATTATATTTACCATAGAAAAACAACCTGGTTGCCTAAAACCGGTCCCACTTAGAATTTTAAATCACTCCACGTCTGTGTGAAGATTTGTGTCCATGGGATCTTATTTTCTGCGCAGTCGTGAATAAATATATGCAGCATCTTGAATATGTTATCCCATTTTGGGTTTAGAAATAAAACAACTATAAAAAATGTTCAAAATCCTTCCAGAAAAAAAAAACATTAAAAGCTTAAAGGTGGGTCAGATTAAGCTAGTTAATTGTGTTCCAAACTTTACCTTTCATGTCTTATATAGTGACAGCATTGAATAAAACCTTTCCTTTTAATTTTAAATTACAGTCACTCAGGTATAATTAAGCATAATGAAGCTGGTGCACTTAAATAAGTATTGTTGGTAGGGATAATAGTAAATGGATAGTAGCGTCAATCTGCAAGGATCATCTAATGGTGGAAGCCAGAAGTGTGTTTGTTGCTGCATAGTCTGTGAGATGAAGAATACATTGAAAAAAATGTCAGAGGAGAATCGGACATAAAACAAAGTTTAGCAGATATCTGGAAATATTTAATTGTCCGTAGTTAAGTGATTCCATTAGCAAATACGTAAGAGTGTAGTGCCCTCTGACTGAGGGCATTGGATACACCATGAACTTACCTTCTAACCAAAATATATATTTATATATATATTGAAAAGAGCGCAATAATGTTTGCATCGTCATAGACAGCCATTTAATTGGACTTGATGGAAATATCTTAAATTGATGGAGCCTGATGACCTCATATAAAACATCAAGAAGCAACAGCCGCAGCGCTTCTCAACCAAAAGCAGCATGAAGTCCATCATCCTGTATAATGTGGCAAAGCACATATCTACAGATCAGGCCTACAGCCACTGACAATACATTGGTATTGCAAATGAATTCAATCATTGATTCGATCAGTAAAATCGTTATATTCTGTTTTTGCTATTTCCTGTAGACGTTTCAAATTGTCAAACCACCATGACAGCCATTATTTTTTATTCATTAAACTATTAAATGGATGCAATTCAGAATAGTAATGAAAGTTCTAAGACCTAAGCTTGAAAAATCAGGTCAGTGTTTATCTAGCTAAATTGGCTTTTCAATCAAAAGTAGAAATTTGCATAGTAATAAAAATATAACCTTGGAAATTAATTATATTGTGAATTACAAAAATATGTGTTTTAACCTTTTATCATAAGAATATATTTAGTATAATAGACATGCAAAACCAAAAACAGAGTGTGTCAAAAAAGGGTGTAGTACATGAAGGCAAAGCCAGACTATACTTTTGCGAGCACCCCAAGAGTTCAGCCGTCCTGCTGGCAGTCTCACCATGAGAGCAGCTTGTGAACTAATCTCCGCTGGGTCCACCTGCTCTGTTTGGCACGATTCGGGAAACGTCTGCAGGCTGACCTATTTCAGCACGTCCATTAGGAAGAATTTTTCTCGACTTCTGCCTTTGCAGTTAACTCTACGAGCGAACATTTTGACAAAATGGATTAGGATCAGGGTCAGAATGATATTTTGCCACTTGACATCTTAAGAATGTGCATAAGAAAGTATGTGAGGCTAGGTTTTTTATATTGTCGTAGCATCAGGACTAGTTATGAGTCTGATACGATGGTTGTCATATAACCATTTTAAATTTTGCATTTAAATAAATTACCATTGATCATTTTTTGTGGGAAAAGCAGGGACAGTATAAAAAGCAATTAAATAAAAACGTTCCAAACATTCACCTTGACTTTCAGTTTTGATTGCAGACAGTTTGAGCCAGAGGTATTTCATGTTTTGTTTGCTCATCCAAATCTGTGGTAATCACGCTAGGCAAGCGTAACAATTTCTGAATTTATGTTTCAGCCACAGCTGTAATTAATCAGTTATATAAAGGAAGTGTTACGTCTAACAGTGAACAACAGCATAAAAGTGACTGCTGGTCTAGCTAAAAAAAATCGCATAACAATCATTGTATTTGAATACCATTTGTTTTTGAGATTGGAGGCCTACCAAACTCACGGTCAAGTGTCTATATACTTTTGGCTTAACATTGTATGGCAGTTGATGCTTGAGAATGAAGGCAAAACAACATTAAAAGGTTGAAAATCTGTCTCTGCTTATAACACATCTGATTTACTCTGTTATGAGCATTGGATCTTTACAACGTGTAGCTTATCAGTCATTCACTGCCTCTGCTATCTGAAAAAGAAATTACTATGTCTGCACATAACAGATCCAAAAGCGCACTAATACAAAGCAAGATGGCTGAGAAGTCATCAGACAAGTGCCAATTGCAAGAAAGCCTGAAGATCATGAAGGTTAATATTATAGGAGTCATCCATCATGGTTTGATGTTTGATGCCCAAAAGGCAGTAGAGTTATTATATTTAATTGTTTCAGATACAATAAAAATAATATGTATCTCAGTTCGTCTACAGTTTGGACAAATTGGCTACAAAGGTCTGGGTGACAAAAAGAAGAAGAAGCAGCTGTACAAAGACCATGGTTTGTAGACCTAGATGTCTGTCCAGAAATTGAAGATCTGTGAGCAACTCTCCATGTGCAAGACTGGCCTCAGATATGAAGGAGTCTGCTGAAGGTATAGCCTCCTCCTTTGTGACTGGGGTCTACAGATACTTTTGTCTTCCTTAGGAAATCCAGTAACTTGACCTTCTACTAAACGTCTTTCGGAACACTGAGTGCAGCATCAATTCCTAACAAATACTTTTGACTTAAAAGGAATAAATGTACACAGAAATATCCAAAAGCCTTCACAGAAGAGCTGGGCAGGACACCAGGGAGCAACTAGATATTATTTATGCCTTTAAAGGTATTTTTAGAGCCCTGACCTCTTTTTTGAGAACATTTTGGATGATTTGGATTGGTCCAAGTAAGGTACCTGACTACTCAGAAGAATAAGAGAGAACGTAACTCCTCATTCATGGTAATGGAATGCAAGACAATCCTCAAGGACCAAAGACACATGACACCAGGATGCATCCGTGCGGATGTTACTTTGACACCTAGGCAGTCTTACAGATATTTCCTGATAGCTGTGGCCTCTTTCAGCAGGCTAATGGGTCTGGCACAAAGCAAACATGATTCAGGAACAGTTTCAGGAACACAAAAACGAGGTTGAGGTGTTGACCTCCAAATTACACAGATCTCAATTAACCAATCAGACCAATGATGCAATATTCATGAGTTAAAAGATATGTTTGGTACTGCCGGATCAGGGCCATCAATCAAAACATCCGACCATCTTAATTCGTTAAAAAGTATCGACAGTTCCAATGAAAAATCCACCCATAAAATAACAAGGGCTGAGATATAGAGTTCTGCAAAACAAAAGGCTTCATAAAGAGCATTAAACTGCTTTTAAACCATCTTGTGTTACATCTGTGCTGTTTTATGGTGCTATTTTACATCACGCCATCTGGATTTTTATGCAAATTCATGCAAAAAATCTGCACCTGCTTGGGCAGCATTAATAATTTCATAAACTTGGCTTACAAACATGAATTCCTTTACAACATCAAAGGAAAATGATTTCCTCCAACACTGTTAAAGAAAGGACATTTTTTGACAGACTTTCCTCCAGGTGCTTCTAGATTACTAAACTAGAAACCTGTCAGTAAGTGAACTGGAAGATCGATCTGCCATATGAGGAATATCATATCCAAGTACTATCACAGAACAGCATATGGGAACTTATTAAATGTTCAGACTGGTCTGACCAATGTGGAGCAAGGGATTAGCTTGACCGTATCTCTTGCAACACCCAAGAATTGAAGCTGGTGTTCATGCCTTATCTGGTCAGAGCGAGTTGGCATTTGTAAAAGTCAAATATAAGTGCTTTTAATGATCAGAATTCTACATTTCCTTCACGTCTGGCATTTGTTTTGTCAGCCTGGCAAATTAATAAAAAAACTCCTCGGAGCCTGACACTTGAGGGAACGATGCATTGAAGTGATTTTTTGAAAACAGTAATACATCAAGACCAAATTAACACACATTTAAGCCACATTCAGCTTTAAAACGCTTTGATTTCTGATATCTGCGCTCACAGTTGGCATCCAGCAACAGTCCAGACGCGCCCACCCTATCGCCATTCAATAGAGAAAGTGCTTTTCATTCTTAACACTAAAGAAATGGAGGAACATTTAGAAGAATATGTTCGCATACCACCTGCCTATTTCTTTATTTATTTATTAAATGTCTAGCTATTGATATTCCTTCTGGCTACCTGCTGTCACGCTGACAATATTTCAAATTTCTTTTCCAATGAACTTTCAGTTGGAATTGGGTTAAGGAAATATTTATTTTTAATATTTCATTCAAATCAGGGGTGTCCAAACATTTATGGTTGGTTGCCAGATGGAATAAAAATATACAAAATCGGCTCAAAACTCATCTCTTGCATTCGGCTGGGCTTAAATTTGCAGGATGGGGATTCCTCAGAGCAGAATGAACTAAGACCTCTGCTGGCTGATTGATGCCGCCTGGGGCACAAAGCTGATCTGCAAATCAACTCGCCTCGTCCAGGTGAAAAGATGCATTCGGCTACTGCACACGGTCTGCACATGAGGGGGTTTCTCGTTGTCTTGAATCGGTACAGATTTAGAGTTTATTTCTAAAATACCTCCTATGGACACCTGCAATCCGCACATTTCAAACTAGCCCCTCAGTGTTGGATGAAGGTGTGGCTCAAAAACCATGACCCAATTCCTCCCACAGGTGTCTTGTAGGGTGTAAGTAAAAGTTCTGCATGACTGCTGACCCAGTGATTTTTAAGAATGATATTTTGCTTTGTCAATCAATCCCTGTCGCATCCCTGTCTAAATGAGTAAAAAAATAAATGTCATAAAGGATTGTCACCCTGTTTTTATTGCTTTTAGCTTGTATTGCATTATGTAACAGTAATTATGAAAATAAATGATGTTTCCATGACTCACACTCAACACAGTAATATCATATTATTGAATCATATCCATTGCTGTGAAACAGACAGAAGATTATAAATTACATGAGATATGCTGGACAAATAAATTAATCCTTCACTGGCAAAAGAAATTGACTCCCATCTATAAACATTGTAAGCCTGAAAAAAAAAACACCCATAGTTAATGTTTTGTCTTCAGTTGCTTGGAAGCAGGTGAAAAGTAACACATTACATTTACTCGCGTTCATTTAATTAAGTCATTGTTGTATATGTATACTTTGTAAAGTAGATTTTACAATTTTACTTAATGTTTTACACTAAGAATTGTAATACGCCACATTTTAAATAGCATCCATTACTGAGCAAATAAAAATGCTAAAAATTATCACTGGGGAAATTACTGAAGGGAATAGGGTTGCCAGATAACAGCATATGACAGCGTTTCCAGCCAAAACCCCTTTAAAATTTGATATTTTAAAAACCTGTGGCGACCACACAGGTTTACTTTTTATTAGTAGATTTAAAGACAAGTAACTTTACTCCTTCTTAAGTAAACAAATCAAATTAATAGTACATTTTAGAACTCATTCCACCTATGCTTGAAAGTAGTCCAGTTTACATTTTTTTAACATTGGAATTGCAATTTGTACGAACTTTTGGATCAATAAGAAACAGTTTTCTGTTGGCGCTGTGGCAAGAGTCATAAATCGCTGTATAAGTGCCAATGTTCCAATGTGCCAATAAGTCCTGCCTCCTCCTTCAGAATCCGCGATCCATCTGATGAATCCACGATCTACTGTGTAGTGCGATCCCCATAGCGAAATAACAGCACCAAAAGTAAAATGTGTTTGAGCAGATATGTCAATGCACAGCCAGGAAGTGCCACACATTAATCAACAGTATCGGATTGGATTACTCTTTTTTCCCTACAATATCCGATCCAGTGATTTGGGCCAATAGCGGACCGGTACCGATGCACAGTATTGGATAATTGCAACCCTACTCAGGAGGAGAATTACAGAATAAATTATTCAATGTAGGTTTTAGAAAGTATAAGGGATGTCTCCACTTTTACACCTGTGTTTGTAAGTAGGCTCTGGGCTCAAAATGAAACAAAAAGCTTTTTTTCCACATCTTGTTTTTCCACAGCGTAAGCAGGCTCAAATGAGACATGGATGGAGTGCTTCGATAGTGTTCATTGCTTAAAAGTTTGTTAACAACCGTTTAGAACACACATGGCAACCTCGGCCTCATCACATAAATCAAGCTAATTAGCGTGCCGCACTCCCCTGCCGGATCTCCATTTGGGCCTTGTTGTGAAGCCGGTGTGTGCCCTGGTACTGAGAGATAGGGCGACACTCTTTGTAGAAGGAATAGGTTTTTCATCTGATGATTTTTCCCCTGCAGGAATAGAGCTGATGATACAAAAGAGGCGAGACTGATATACAATAGGCACTTATAAGATGCTTGTGTGAACAATGAGGCTCTGTAGCAATTCTGATTTGATGAGTTCATTCTTTGAGTCTTTGATTTTGGCCTCTGTTCCGTCTCTCTCTCTCTGCAGATTGGCATTGGTGATTGCGCAGCCTCTGTTAAACCTACGTTAACCTGTTAGGCATTACATTCTGATCACCTTCCTAATATCATGTTGGTCCCCCTTTTGCTCCCGAAACAGACACCCTTCTATCAGATCCAGCATTGTATGAAGTTGATCGGCAGTTTTAGTTACAGTAGCTTGTCTGTTGGACCAGACCCCTTCTCAACCCATGAGAATCAGTGAGCCTTGGCCACTCATGACCCTGTCACTGGTTTATCACATTTTTCATAGATACTGACCACTTCATTAAGAAAATCCCACAAAAGCTGCAGTTTTGGAGATGCTCTGGCCCGATCACAATTTGGCCCTTGTCAACTTTGAGGATAAAATGTTCATTTGCCACCTGATACATTCCATTTACTTTTCCAGTCTATGAATGCTAGATGTTCTAATTTACAAGGAAAGAAAAATTGAGTCAGGTGTTGGAGGCTCCTGTGCAGGTTAATTGTGATAACTTTGTTGGACTTTTTGGGTTGGGGAATCTTCTTTTGAAACAGGACTGGTTCATATCAAGAGGACTTGCTGTATTTTTTACGTCTTGTTCTTAGTTTCCATTGTAGAGTATTTGGAATGCTTTCGTTGAGCCATTGTTTAGACCAGTGCTCCCACCAATGGCGATTTGTGTTTATGTAATATGCACCTAAAATTTCTTTAAAGTGCTGGTTTCTCAGTCTTAAAGTCTTAAAGTTTTTAAAGTCTATTTCACTGAGTTTTTGTTACACAAAAGCCTGCTTGGCCACTGAAAAAGGAGGTTAAAACCAAGAAAAGTTTGGAAAATACTGGTTTAGACATTCATCCACATGAGTGCCAAATCAGTCTAGGTTTCACCTGGTGATCCATGAATCTTTCAACAATCGGTACGGTTCACTTCAACAGTGATGGAAAAGTCTCTCTTCACCTCACCTTGACTGCAGAGTTCCCAGATCTGTTCTGCACACTGGCAGCCTCATTCTCTTTATTCACAGAGCTCTTTTCTCTTCTTGCAGACATGCTCGTTTGAGGTTTGGTGTCACAAACCCTCGAGATCTCCTTTGTGGATATAGTTCATGTTCTTAGCCATGTGCATCCCTGTATTGTCAGTCTTGTCTACAAGAATAATGGTCAACTCCTCATCGGTGGATTTCAAATTCAGCAGCGGTGCTGAAAAACCTATGTATGTGGGTAAACAGGATGAGGATGGGATGTTCCTATTTAAGTCTGGTAACGAGTTTTGTTTAATCTGCTAAATAAACAGGCACAAGTTCATATATTCATATCTATGTTGGAAACAAACACCTAGAGTAGAGCTGAGCAAGTATTTTTGTTACGCTTACATATTGTAAATCAAAGGTGGTAAATAAAGGCAGACTGACTCCCCTTCAAGCTGCTTCTGGACCTGAAACAGTGTCAGAACAGAATCAGTACCAGGGAGACCATCTAAGAAGCAAGTCTCTACAAATTTGCTCTACAAAAATGCCCTACCACGTGAGATGCTACTAAAGCAAAGCAAGAAGACAACAAAACAAGGGAAGAGCCGGTCCAATCAGGCAACCATCCTAACTATCAATTCCCACAACAAGGAAACCTACAAATATTCTAAGTAAACAAACAAAGAATGCTAGGTAGAACTGCATCCGAGTGTTACACACCAGCTTCTCAGTCCACCAATGTGCTGCCACATGATCAAACACCTATATTTTGAATTCAAAATTAGCAATGATGCAATGGGCAAAGAAACCAAGTAAACTAAGAACTGCATCAGGCATATGCACCAATATCTAGTCTCAGCCAACCGTAACCTATGGGGGCTTACCTGCCACCCTTAAAATGCCAGGCTAGAGGCTTAATGCATGGGCTTTTGGATAAATCCACATGAATGGTAGTAGTCTTGTGAAACAAAATGAACCTGTATGGTATCTTAAAAGGTTCTACATATCTAGAACCATCATTCATCATTCACCAATTCAACTCACTTGCATGGTTTGGACTTTGGGAGGAAACCGGAGCTCCAGGAGTAAACACACACAGGCATGGAGAGAACAGGAAAACTTTGCACTCCTAACCCTAGACAATGGCAACGAATGTGCAAGGCCCTAAATCCTCAATTGCTTAGATATAATATATTGCTTAGAGATGTATAATTTAAGTCACTTCGGTCTGCGTGACTAGACTCCATCTCTATTTTTTATATTTTGGTTTCTCCAGTCGCAACAGACTTTACTTTCTTGACTGTCTTACGGTTACCATAGAAACTTCTCTAGCTCACTGTGGTTGCTTTTAATTTTAAGTTATTTCCTTTCTCTTGGACCCTAACTTTAACCCGGTTTCCCCCCTCAGTCCAGTTTAACTGGAAACAGTGAATTGTCCTGTAGGTTCCTAGCAACTAAAATGCATAGACCAGAGCATTCAAGTGCCGGTCCCAAGCTCAGATACATATAAAAACTATGGCAGACTATAATGAGAATTACATTTACATGAATGAGTACATTTACATTAACCAAAGTACCAATTATCACTAAACATGATTGCAGGTTGAGCTCTTGCTAAGGGGGTATAACTATGTCCCATCCGTGCCAAGTTGCTTACCTTAACCACTGATCTACAGCAGGCTCAATTTATCCATTTCAAGTCATTTGCACAGTAGCCTGAAACCTTGATTCAGGAACCATATCTAAACAAGTCTAATACAAATAATATTCACACTTATAAAGATTCAAAGGGTTGTAGGGTTGGCACATGGACATGTTTCATAGTTAGTTATTCCCCCTCTAGTGCAGATTTCCACGGCAATGATTCACAAGACATGTCCAGCCTTGATTTCAATGTTCAGATTCATTCAGTTCAGTTCCATCTGAAAGCTTTGCTGGCTTCCCCTATCTTGTCCTTTTATTCATTTCAGCCCAAGGTGCATACTTTGCTGTAAGCTTTCTCTGCCATCTCTTTCACTCTCCTACTCCATTATTTTTCCTTTTTTTCCTCCGAGGTCCTGCAGGGATGCTGATCCCCCTTTTTGAAGTTATTTAACTGTCATCAAAAGACCTCGGTCATGAAGTAATTCAAGGCAAGTTTTTTTTGTATAGCACATTTCATACACAATGGCAACTCAGAGTGCTTAAATTAGAGTATTAAAGCATTAAAATATCCTTGAGATTTAGAACCTCAGAAAGGCTTCTTGCAAACAGTTACAATGAAAAGATCATGCAATTTAAACAATAAAGTGCTTTAAAGAAAATAATAGATATAGAATAAGAGAAATAAATAGGAACAATAGTAAATAGTATGTTTTAGTAGGTACACAGAATGGAATGAGTCTGGTGTTTCATTTAAATTTAAAACTTCTAGCTAAGGAAACTGAATAAGGTGGGAGGACCGTCTTTACTTTTTAGAGTGTCGGAGGGAGAACTTCTTTGTCCACAATCAGAGATACAAAATATAGTTTAATATATATATTTTTTTTACAACATTTAAATTTGATCTCGTATACTAAATTCCTGCAATGGTATGTATCAATGTGAGTCTTCTTCACCACTAAGTGCTGCACCAAAGGCTGAAAGGAACGAGAGGAAGCCTGGCAAAATTACGTTGCCGTGGTGTGTTGTCATGGTAACACAGAGATGGCATTTCTTTCTATCTTTTTTTTTTTTCATGAAAAGCAAATGAATAATATCTGTTTCCATTTCATCTGCGTAATTCATTTTCCCAAATGCCTGTGTTTGGTATTTCATGTTCCAGACACAACTAATTACCCTCCTGCTGGAAAAGACTTGTTAGCAGTAGACACTGATTTGTTTCTTTTTTAATTCAGAAAAAGTTTGAGTTAATTCACAATATTGATCCAGGCCCCGCTTCCGAGTCTGTAACTAGCAGAGTTGGAGAGAATCATCAAAATTGGAACATACTCCTCCACACAGTTGCCAGAGAAAAAAAACCCAGTGAGAATCCCTAATGAGTTGTTGAGTGTGTTTAAAATAAGGTTTGTTTGTAAAGTGTGTTTTTTTAAAATAAGGTTTAATAAAATTTGGTCAGATCTTTATCCAAGCAAGATAACAGTTGGTATATTTATGTGTATTCATGTACAGTGTTTAAAAAATAGTAGGACTTGTTTTGTATGCTCAACTTTCTTTCATTTAATAATAAACTTCTATTCCTCTGTCTGACGCACATTGCAAAAAAAGTTGGGACAGGGGGAAATTTTGAGTTAGTAATGAGGTAAGAAAATAATAATATTGCGCTTCCAAACAGGTGAGGTTCGGAGGATCACCAGTTTATCAATAAATGCATTAAAATGTATTACAAGGTTTAAAAATTTTACCTCAAAGAAATATTGGCACGGATTTGAATATTTCCCCCTTTACAGTGCATAATAAAATTAAACGATTAAAGAAATCTGGAGGAATTTCACTGCAGAAAGACCAAGGATGCAAGCTTAACCTGAATGCTCATGATCTTCGATCCCTCAAATGGCACTGCATCAAAAACCTCCATCAAGAATAGCTAATATAACCACTTGGGATTGCTTTATAAAACCTTTGTCCAGCACTACAATACAAAGTCGAGATGGAAGAGACCGCCCAATAGGCCTTTATGCCAGAGAGGCAGGGCAGAAGCAACTTTACTGTTATGTATATTATTGCCTGTAAAACCCCCCTTTGGAAATTATCAGCATCCTGATATAGGGGGTGCTTCTCTGTGGCAGGGAGAAAAAGAAGGGACATTTACGTATGAATTCAGGAGTGGCTTCATCAACAAGTCTCTGTACGTCCTTAAGTGGCCTGGACAAAGCGCAGACTTAAACCCCGTCTGAGAAAGGACCTGATGATGACAGTTGACATAAGCTCATCATTCAGTTTGATGCCGCTTGTAAGGATCTGCCACGAATAATCGGATTATTCTGAAAATCAGGGTAAAGCTGGTAGAGATGTAGACAAGAAGACTAGCAGCTGTAATTGCTGCCAAATGGGCTTCTAGAGATCATTGACAAAGGGGTTTAAATAGTTATTTGAATACGATGAATTCAGAGGGTTTTTTTTTAAATGTATTTATTTATTTAAAAAAATGTAGTGTATCCCAAAGCTGCTGGACGGGGCACTGAGCAGTATCCAGAACAGCTGCTGGGTTCAAGTCTGGGGAATTTAGATGCCAATGTCAGACATTTTGGGACATGTGACATGTTTCATTGTATTGAGAGAAAGATGAATTTAAGTCTGTCTCTGTTTGAGGAAGTCAACCATCCTTCCCAGCTGACTTTCCCTTAATGAAACAAAATTGTGCACCAAGGGTTATTTTTCTCTTTAATCAGTCATGCTGTGGTGCACCCGCTTTGACACCTGACACCCAAACCGCTAGCATTAAATGAACACAGCAACATTTCTCCAGCAAATGTCATTTCAAGTTCAGCACATACCACTGACTTTATGACTCATGTGGCACTTTATGGGACAAAGACAAATTGCCCGAGACCCCACTTTACCCATATAAGTGACACTGACAAAATAGAAGTCGAAGCTCAAGCTGAGAAATGAAGCTGAGGATGAAGCTTTGATTCCAGCTCCTTCAGGTAAACACTAAAAAAGATGACAGTTTGAAAGAGGTGTATGGAGGATAGAAGGCAGACAAGTTAGCAGGACTCTGCAAAGACAAACATCTGAGAGGATTTGACGTCATTCTATGGGACATAGTGACACTACTGCTTAGTGCTCTCATTTTTAAAACACAGAGCTACTGTACACAGTATAGTTATGATACTTGCAGACCATTCTTTTGTTTAAACTCTTGATGTTCATAATTATATTTATAAAATTGTATAAAATTTATTACAAGGGTAAGACCTTTTACAGGCCTGGAATTTTTCAGAAACCAGTTTCAGAAGCCAAGGATATGTCATCAGGATGGGTGTCGAGGCCGCTCAGGTGGTGCAGCGGTAAAACACACACTGAACACCAGAGTTAGGATCTCAAATACATTATAAATTTCAAGGATAAAGGTGGATAGAGTGTCTCTCTTGACTGATTTAGCTACAACCTCATTTCTACATGCACACTCGTCAAGGTGTTGATGAAAAACGCATATGGAGGTCATACATGTCTGAGGTGGGTTAGACCCAGACTATTTCACAAACACAGACACAGGATTAACTAAATGGGTGTTTATTAAGGATAAAGGTAACAAAAGGCAAAACATGCAGTTCAAGGGGAACAGATGACTAGACGGAAGGCAGGCAGGAACAAGGGAACCAGAACAGAGGACATGGGCGAGAAGGGATGCGGTGTAGAGGGAAGCGTAACCAGGACCTTGACCAGGACCTTGATCAGGGGCGTGTCTGATCCAGGTTGATACGGGTGGAAGAATGACGACGGATGGGAAGAGAATCCCGATCCAGGAAAGGGGAAGATAAAAGACAAAGGCTTTGACTGGATACAGCAGAGGCCTTACAAGGTATGGCAGAGGCTGCATAAGATGCAGCAAAGGCTTGACTGGATACGGCAAAGGCTTGACTGGATACGGCGAAGGCTTGACTGGATACGGCGAAGGCGTGACTGGATACGGCGAAGGTGTGACTGGATACGGAGGAGACCTGACTGGATACGGAGGAGGCCTGACTGGATACGGAGGATGGATATGGAGGAGGCGTGACTGGATACGGCGGAGGCGTGACTGGATACGGCGGAGGCGTGACTGGATACAGGAGGAGGCGTGACTGGATACAGGAGGAGGCGTGACTGGATACAGGAGGAGGCCTGACTGGATACAGGCGGAGGCCTGACTGGATACAGGAGGAGGCCTGACTGGATACAGGAGGAGGCCTGACTGGATACAGGAGGAGGCCTGAC
>JAYDZG010000025.1:6201288-6231027 GCA_034509265.1 Microcambeva bendego
ACTGGATACAGGAGGAGGCCTGACTGGATACAGGAGGAGGCCTGACTGGATACAGGAGGAGGCCTGACTGGATACAGAGGATGGATACGGAGGAGGCTTGACTGAATACGGCAGATGCTTGAATGAATACGGCGGAGGCTTGACTGGATACAACAGACAGAAAAAAAATGGAACTGAGGAATCCACTATAGAGGACGAAACGAGGCGAGAGGAGAGAAAGCAGAAACGAACACGGAAGAAAAGTGAAACGAAAAAAAGGAAACACCGACAGACAAAACGGAAACATGAAACAACGTAAGACCTGAACTAAGGCCACTCTTGGAAACATACCATCAAATAATGCTCCAGCAAGGAACTGGCAGAAACTGGGGGTTTAAATAAATGCGCCGATTCTAACTGGTGGCAGGTGAGCGCAGACCGCGCAAGCGCATTAGTGGAAAAGCGTGGAAAGCACCGCGTTGCCTGGCAACACAAGCCCAGCACTTTCCAGCCCTAACAAAATAATGTAACTCAAGGTTCTGAGAATTAGCTTTTCCAGAAAAAAAGCGTAACATCTAAAATTACAAGATAAAAATTCTAAACATATTTTAATTATTACTGGTTATAAGCTCTCCTTGGTGCTCCTAATCAAACATTTCATCTGATATGAGGTGCTTTGAATTTTGCCAGACATTTTCAATCACATGAACTCTTGACACACCCATAAATGATGTCATGGTTGGCACTGAAAACCTTAGTATTCTTTGGAACACAAGTCACATAGTTTGAAACCTCTTTTTCTCAATCACACGCCAGCAGACTGAAAGCCAAGACTCATCACTAAAAATGTTGTTTACCCTTTAATAAAAAAACAATTTTTAGCTAGTGGTCATTTTGAGCATATCTTTGCTTTGTAAACAGGCCTTAAAATCAATAGGTTCTTAGGCATCATTACACGATCAAGTTGTCACTGGATGTGCATTTATTTGCCTGTCAAATTGAATGTTGATTTAATAAACTGTCATTCTAAAAAATGAAAGCATACATTGTAATGTCTTTCTTTTAACATCATTTTATTCATATTAAAATTGGGTGCTACTGAAATTCCTGAACCCTGCACACCCTTCACCATTCCAGTACATTTTCGACGTGCCGATGCAGATCTCAAAAGTGAAAATTCTCCTTTTGAAGCATAAATGCACCGGCTTCAAATGATGGGTCAAAGAAATATTTTTCTCCGTGTCATTTCAATTGGTTTTATGCTCCGAAGCACAACTTTGGAGCCACACCAGCATAGATCAGTCACGCCTCAGATAAAAGCTTTTTTTCGCTCGTCGGTTTTAACGGCGCCACCTATTGAAGTGAATTCACCTGTAAAACAGATTGAGCCGTGCCAGCTCTGAAATCATTGGCACGATGTTTGATCCACCGGGGGCGAGCCACAAGATGTGCATTTGAGAATGTTAACTGACGGAGTACGCGAATGAAACAATGCTCAATTGTGTCCTGTTAAGGGAACAGCAGATGCATATTCGAGGTTTAGTCAAAGGTTTTATGAGTGTGGCTGGGAGCCAGAGGAGTCGTTTTCCAACAACCACAGAGAACCAATCCAATTAAAGTGGAATTACAACGGAGACATGTTGCGTTACACATCTCCCCTGTGTCTCTTCTGGCAAGGAAAGCTCAGGGAAAATGGATCTAATCTTCATCTACAGCTTACTCTGTGAGAAATATTAAGGTCAGTTTGCTTGACGGTTCATAGGGCAGAATTTATGTGCCAGTTTGAGGGGAGCCACACCTTTTTTTGGTTGTTTGTTTATATGGGCACAAAGAATTTCCATAAAGGAAGGGAGTGGAAAACCATTCGAATTATCAGTGCTGTTACTATGATTATTATTGTTCTTTCTGCTGATCCTGTTAGGGTTCTCAGCAGATCATAGTACACACCACCAATCTGGCACAGTTTTACGCCAGATGTACTTCCTCAAAAAACCCACCCTATTCGTATGCATCCTAGTGGCTAGGTACCTTTAAGACAATTAAGTGTCTCCGAACTACCTGGCTGCATGTTTGTGGACGGTGGGAGGACAAACCAAAGGACACTAGGAGAATATGCAAACTGCACACAGAAATTACCTAAACCATCCCAATTGGGAATACAACCCAGAACCTTCTACCCACTCATGATGGAACTCTAGAGGCTTGCACAGAACCTGGATAACAACCCTATTTTTAGTCGTTCTATTGTTAAAGACCTTAAAGGTGAACTGGAATGTCCACATCATCAAGGCCTTCTTATGTATATCAGTGGCTTCCCTAACAAATGCTTTTTGGTGTTTAGCAGACGCTTTTATGCAAAGTGACTGACAGTAGTGTGACGATATATTATCTAAGCAATTGAGGGTTTAGGACAGTGGAAATTTGAAAGTGAAGGGGTTTGAACCAGCAACCTTTTGATTACCAGTCCAGGACCTTAACCACTTGGCAACAATAGTGGGTATTATGAGTATGGGGTAATTAAACTCAAGTTGTCTGCACAGAGCGTTGACCATAACCTTGTTAAGCAACAGAATTGGAATGTCAATTTCACCAAGGCCTTTTTATTCAATATGTCTCAGTGCCTTACCTCACAAGGTTTTTTAGTGAATAGGAAAAAATCCAAACACATTGTCCCAAACTCATAATTACGGATGTTGTTTTGGAAAGTGATGTCATTTAAAGTCACGGTCAGATGAACACAATATATTTTGCCGTACTGTGTATATTGTACATGTAGAAAGTGTCAGAGTAGCTCTAACCCAGATAATCAGACAGTGGTATTGGATTGGAAGTTATTATATTTAATGTAGGCAGTTGTAGCCTACTGGTTAAGGTACTGAACTAGTAATCGGATAGTCACTGGTACATCACTGCCAGGTTGCCACTGTTGAGCCCTTGACCAAGGCTCTTAACCCTCAATTGCTCAGACTGCATACTTTCCCAGTACTCTTAGTCACTTGGGTAAAGCTATCCAAATGTCACAAATGTAAATGGATCTTTTGTACTCTTTTGAGATTCCACTAATCCAGTTAATTCCAGATTCGCACCAAGAGGTAGGTGATATTTTAGATTGGGAGACCAAATCTCGGCTTTTCTTTGTCCACCCCCTCTGTCCATCTCTGTGTTGTTGCCCTTCATGTGTTGACAGGACCATCTAGGGGATGTTTACCAACCAAAATAAAAAAAAAGACTGCAAGATGGTTTGTTACCAAGACTATAAGTGCACTGCACAATCTCTGATGCTGGATTACGATTTTTTTTTTATTTCTGATTTTCAATTTACACTCAACAGTGTATTTCAGATCATTTAATGCAAAATTTATTTGCATTTTAATTTCAGATCAATTTCAGGAAACAACGCAGTTACAATCCAGAGGGGTCAAATTCCCACAAAGATGCCAGATAGCAGTCTGACAGAGGCCCAGAAATGAAATTAACAACACACTACCGCACTGGAATTCCAACGGCAAGTACCGGTTGGACACAAACAGATGATAGCACTCAAGCAAAAAAAAAAACAATCTACATTTCTACATTGATTTCACAATTTGACATATAGGATCGAGACACTGTTCCACGTGCTGTATATTTTTCATGCCATGAAGGAGAGTAAAAAGGTTTATGGTGCAGAGGAAAGGAAATGAGTACACCGCTGCCATGGAGACAGAGCCCAGCAGTTTCTAATGGCAACGGGTTGCTGGGGAGTCCGTTCTGTATGAAAAGCAAAGAAGTACAGAGCACGAGGGAGAGGAAAGGCCTGCTAATGGACTATGAAGTCTACAGCTTTGTTTTTTGCTGTTCAAAACAACTGGCTGTGAGGTGCGTTTGCATAACCCTCTTTTGTCATGTAGCATTTGTCAAAGCACTTGCTAAAGCAACCATACGGAATCTTAAAATACTGTAACAGTCTACCATTGATTTTTATATACAGGGGATGCATTATGGGATGAATGGAATGCAATACAACAGGGTTCCCCAATAAGCTACCCGCAAGAGCTCAACCGATGGCCCCGCTTTCTACACATAGACACATTACTGGTACTACAATAAAAATCTGTGGGTTTATTGTTATTATTACATTGGGTTTCGCTCACTAAGCTAACACATCTAGCATCATACCATTCAAACCAAGGAAATGAGATTGCACAACACACTCATATGTCAAATAATAGCTCCCTCTGTGTACCAAAAAGGTTTGAATTGTACATAAACACACATCACCCTTTAAACAAATTAACACCAGTGATCATGTATTTACATTAAAAAAATAATTCAGTTATTTGCCTTGCAACATCGACCATGGGGTTTTTTTGTGTGTGAGTGCCACATTGTATTTGAAGACGACTGACTAGAGAGGACAAAAAAAATGCCACCTTTGTACTGAGCTCCCAATATCTAGGCTCCTTCAAGATCTCTGTGAGTGGATGCATGTAAGTCCAAATAATGATTAAAAAGTTCAGTTCTTTGTGGACCAAAAACCACAAATTTTGTTTTATTTTATGTTCATAAAAATAAAGCTCTTGGTCGCTTGGTTCAACCTACCGCAGTCACTGAATGGCAAGTAAGTTGGGTCTACCTAATAACATATAAATAATAACAATATCATCTAACTGGCTCTTGTCTTTCCGATGATCGCTGAATGTGGCCCTTGAGAAAAACTAATTGACGACCCCTGCAATAACAATGAAGCCATTCATGTGAATCTTACTTTGATATCTACCATCCACTTGAACGTGGTTGCAGGCTAACTTCTGTGGTGTTTGCTCTTACAGCTGGCAAATGGGATGCAGGTTTTAAAAATAAAAAGAGAGTAAATATTTGTTACAAAACCATTCCTCTTACAGCTTGTTAGTTTCTAGGCTCTGTTATACCCAAATTGTAAGCAGACACTCTGAAGACCTATTCTTTCTTCCTTTTAAGTTGCTTGCATTTGATCTAAGGAGAAACACAACCTAGGGCAGGAGCACTATGATTTACAAGCAGTTCATGATTAAAACATTGGCCTGGCTTGAGATTCGCTTTGCTGTCATGACTGTTACAAACAACGCACACAGTCCCTTAGAAAACAAAACAAAGGTATTTACAAGCTACCAGTGCAGCAACGGAATTGCCAAAATCTCTAAAGGCACTTCCATTCCTAACATCTCGAAACTAGAGTGGGTTTTCCTTCTCTGGTTTCTGTTCATACGGCTGGTGAATAGGATACAGGTTCCATCTCATACAATAGTGACAATGACTAACAGAATGTAAAAATAGAGAAGAAAACAGTCAGTACGGAAACAAGAACCGTAAATGAATGTGGCCACCACTTGCAAAACAATTCCCTTTGGAGGGGGCTGCCGTGCTGTTACTGTTCCAGTTCATTTAGATTTTATTAGTGAATATATTGGTTTAGTGTTAATGCAAGAGCTTAAAAGTGTATGTCACCTGTTTATAGAATGTATTATACCCATATTTTGAACAGAATCGGAATACCATTTTATCCTGGTAGGAGTCAATGCAAGAAGAACCACTACACCAGGCAGGAGCACTCCAATGTTGTAATCATGAACAGCTTAGAAATCCGTCTTAATAAAGCTTTGCGTTGTTGTAGTGACCGCTAAAAACACCAAATTTTATCCCAGAGATTTCTGGAGGAAAAAGCAGCAGCAGAATTGCCATTTCAATCTCGAAAGGACCATCCATTCCTATTATCTTTTAACAAGAGCATGTTTTCTATGTTTTTTTTACCAAGCTTATGTGATATATGAATTTACATCCAACATGCTTTCTGGTACGTGGCAAGGAGATTGGGGGCTACAGTATTAAGCTTCAATACAAAGGCCACCACGATTTCCTATTATTATTTACTATGAACTATTTTCTTTTGGGGAGCATTCTTACTGTTGCCTCTCCAGATCCCATGTTGTTACTTTAATTTGCACTAAAGGAAGTGAACATGATTCACAATCCCTTATGCCTCCAACTAGAACTATTCTAGTCCTTGCTAGTGTAGGACACTGTGTCTAGTTGCTGTTTTACCAAAACAAATTGGCCTCTTAGGAATTTTGAACATTCCTTAACATTATTCCTTCCTATACAGTAGTGAGCATTCAATGCATGGAGAACCACCTATGGCAGAAGCTGTAAGATGTATATGCAGTTCATGATTAAACATTGAATTGAGCTTTGCTTTGCTGTAAATACAGCTTCACAGCACATGTCTTGGAGATTCAGCTCTTAGAAAACATTTTGTGAACTGTTCTGAAAGGTGTGCTTATCATTTCATGATGAGTTCACTAAAGCTTGTCTGAGCAGATTAAACAAAATGAGCTTAAGTTAGCTTAGGTTGTGCATTTATTAATTTAAGTAAATGTTTAATTACCGACACCTCATGCATGTCATGAAAGCAAAACAGTCAGTAAGTCCATCAACTATTTGCAAGCGTGGCTTACAAACACGGCGCTAATTTCACTCCCCCACCCACCCTGTCATCAGAAATCTCAGCCTTACAGAGCACTGGGGATGTTGGGAATTCAGCCAGTGCTTCGTGATAGATTTTCAAACTAAGGAAGGCCATCTTTAAAGTCTTCTTATCTGACACGTTTCCAAGGGGAAGACGATCCAAGCATTCGCTAAAAAGACGCAGTCTAGTAGGTGCCAATAAACCAGCTAATTTCCTGCTTTTTATTGGTTATTATAGGAAACCAGGGGGGATTTTTGCAGACAGATGAAAAGCAGCTTTTTCCTGACAGCTTATCCAACGCCAATTAATGGATGAGCTTTTAACCTCGGAGAATCTTTGAAAAGCAATTCCTACGACACTTCAGCCGACAGGCACCGAAATGTCACGCTTATCCCCCCCCGTGTATAACAATTACTAAGCTCTATCTCGAAACATTATCATGCAACTAGATTCAATTGGTTTCAAAACGGCACTGTATCTTCAAAACTATGTGGACATTTATCTGAACGTTTCGGGCTTTCACTATTGTTCCTCGTTCCAATGACTTTCTCACATACTACTTTGTTTTTCATTCATAGTTTGTGGAATTTTATTTATTAGTCAGAGAAATTTTACATTGAAATGTGTGTTGGGATAAAATGATAGAAACAAAAAAATTAAATAGAATAAATTCATACAATAAAATACATAAATATCTTCACTTACATGAAAACCAGGAGAACCTTTGTCTTTTAAAACATATTTAAACACAAAGATTTGAGCTTCGTTTAAACAGTATCAAGAGATGGAGCCTATTTCATTAATTAAATAGATGTAAAATTTAATAAACAAAAATGGAAAGAGGAAAAAGTTACGAAACTCTCACATTTATTACTACTTAAATATTGTTGGAGAACACTCAAGTTTTATTTAAACCTCAGACATTAGTTTGCTCTGCTTTTGATTGTTGAAGTGAGGGTTATAACCATGGTGAGATCTGAAGAAGGCTGAAGACATACGAGTATGGGACTTCTAATCTAACAATTAGAAATCAGCTGTTCCACTGTCTGGAAAAAAAAAACTTACTGAAAAAAAACTGAAATAGATACTTTATTGATTGTGAAGGTAATTAAAGAAACTACATTTAAGAACAAGCACAGAAGTTAAATTATACATATATTGTAATATATGTATATATTTTGTATATATATATATATATAGCTCCAGCCGTTATGTTGTGTTAAACAGTCTGGGGTACAAAACACTTTTCAGTCTGTCTGAAAATCTAAATATTTAAAACTTATGAAAATATCAGAAGGTCCAAAAAGTATACGCTGATTTTTTTGTCATTCAGTCATAAAAAGAAGAGTTGCAGAACTATCAAATGCCAAGTGTATGAAAACTTTTTACTGCAGCTGGACACCATGTGGTGTTTAAAGATGCCAATCTTAAAAATCATTGAATTTGTTACTTTCTTCATCTCCACTCTTTGTTGGTATTATTTCTCTAGGGTCAAAATGACCTGAAAATGAATTTATTTTTCCCCCCTCTCTGTGGGTCATGTTGACCCGGACTGAAAACTGAACTCACATTGTCAATGTCCACTAGATGCACTAAAGTACTTCGACACATCTTCAATTTTTGAATTCGTGGGTTCATGAGTTTCACACACAATTGCTAACAGGTGTAAAATGTGCATCAGTTGGATGTCCCATAAGATCATGATCACTAGATTTCAAAATATTTTTGCCATATTATTTATGTAGACACTTATTATAAAACCACTGTGCCTTACACACAGAGGATTTTGTCCTCCTGATCCAATTTAACCCAATCCGTGCAGTGAAAAACACATTTGCACACACTAGTGAACACATATAAGGCAGTGAGCGCAGGTGCTCCGAGAGGTGAGCAGCCCGAGCCAGGGTGCCTGTGCAGCAGTTGGGTGCCTTGCTCAAAGACGATTCAATCCTTACCTGTCGGCTCTAGGAATCGAACCACCAGGCCACGTCTGCCCTGGCTGCAAGTGTATAAAACTAAACAACAAAACCATGAAAATATTTGCATTTTATTCCTTATTAATCCTTGACTGTGCAGTCAGCAATTAGCCGACAGAGGTGGTAATTTGCTCTAATTATGAGTCCCTACCTGATATTTCCCCCCTTGAACAAGAAATGCCCATCCAAACCGGATGGCAGAGTCGAGTTTCTAAGCGACCCGAGTGCCCTGTTTTCAGAACGCAAAGTCCGTGGATGTGTTTTGTCTCACGGGTGGTTTGGTGTGAAGGAACTCCAAAAGAATGTGAATGTCTTTGTGAACATCCAGCAAAAAGGCAGTTATGGCTACAAGTAAGGGCCAGAGGGGAAATTTCACAGTCCATGTTTTTAAAATGAAATTTACCTGGAAGCTATTAGACATTGTGTGTATGCATGTCATGACACTAGGCTGTCTCCACTTTGCAATGGTTGACTGCACAGATGGGTCAGTTTTCTCTCATGCCATCTGTCTCATGTCTCCCTCTGCATTGTATCCTCAATACAGTTAGCATAGTGGCTTGCTGTTTTTGTACACATATACATACAAAGAAAAGATACTTTGAGACTTGTATTGATTTCAGACAGTTTAAACCTGAAATATTTTTGTTTTTTGTCATTTCCTTTGTTTAAAAAAACATCTACTCTTGCATTTCAGGCCTGCAAGACATTCCAAAAAAGTTGTGACTGGGACAGTATAGGACTCATCAATCTAAATAACAAATTCCAAACATGTGATTATAATCACAGTTTGGTACAAAAGCAGCATCCAGGAAAGGCTGAATGTGTGAGAAACCTCAAAGAAGGATTAGAAGGGATTTGCACATTTCTCTCTCTACAGTGCATAATATCACCAATACAATTCAAAGAAGCTGGAGGAATTCTGTTGTCTAAAGACCAAGGCAAGCTTAATTTCTCAGGTGGCACTGCATCAATAACTGACAGTTAACATTAGCCGATATAACCACATAAGCAAGGGATTGAAACTGAAATAAAATAATTTAATAGTTCAAAAGAAATGTATAAAATAATACTAAGCTTAACAGAGCTAATTAAATTAAATCAAATATTTTTGGGAGTTCTAATTGACACATAGTCATGCAGGAAAACACAAACGTGTCATATTAGAAATAACTTTATGATGTAATGCTTATTACTTCAAAATAGATTATCAGTAAAATTACTTAATTCATTATTAGACAAAAATTAAATATTTTTTAAAAACCTGTGGTGACCCCCTGGTTTGGAGCCACTGGTCTAAATGATCTATCTTAGGAGTTTGATGTAGTTAGACTTCGCTCTACTTATACAGCTCACTAGGTCTTTCAGACAGACCCATGATGTGTCATCTTCGGCATTAAAGATTAAAATATTGGGTTTCTGCCTTGACCTTTGGTACAGATGTTTCTCCAGATTCTTTCAACAATGTTATGGATGGGATATGGTGGACAGTTTGTGGAACACAAAGTTAAAACAGTGGGTCTGTTTGAAAATCTAGTGAGCTGTCTTGCTGCCTACTTCCTACCTCATAAAACATACAAACCAATGGGCTGAAATGACAAAACCCACTAGCATGCCAGCTAAAATCTCCTTCTGTGAATGTGTGGACCAACACTCCAACGTGCAGTTCCTTCCTCCACTACATCCAACAGCCTATTTTTACCATAGCTGTTCCACTGAATGCCGCCACTCCTGCCGCACTAAGCTGCCTTCATCATCGTGCTACCTTCCCGCTGCCCGGCGTTGCCATGATACACCATCATAAACACTCGAGACTGGCATACAAATGTGGATGACCAAGCGGGCTAACAGTGTAGTGCGGGGGAAGTGAAGGCAAACCTGTACAGATGGCTGAGCTTTTGAAACACAAGTTTTTTATGTTTTCTCTGCCATAAGCTAGACAGGCTGATAGTCACTAGATAAGATGCAAGATGGTCATCACAGTTATCTGGAGCCATGCTGACTTCATGAAGACATGGGGGAGGACCATTAAGCAAACACGACTTTTGAGGTACTGCCCCAGATGCTCAATCTGAAGAATTAGGAAGCCAGGGTGGTACTGGGAAATCTTGGTCTTCCAACCAATGTGGGACATTTCTAGACATGTGACGTGACTGCAAGTATGGATTCACACTGCAGTCAGTAGGGGGTGGGAGACAAGGACCCAAAAATTCTCAATCTATCAGAATAGCTTGGTACTAAATTCTGCATAAGAAAAAAAAGAGAGATTTTACTTTTCTAATCCCATGCAGGCATCAAACCATTTTAGCAAAGCAAACATGACAATAATTAGCCGCCCTGGCTGATCTCGCTTTAGATAGCCGAGCTGAATTAATTGACACTGAGCAAACAGAAGTGAGGAGCAGCAATACAATTAACCTTGGACGGAGATCATATTGTTCAACAGAAGCTGCACTGCAATTAACTTGTATCACTTAATTAATTTGGGAAGCAACGTGCCTCACCTCCTATAAGGTCTGTTGTGTGTCTCGTCCAAAATCTACCAGTAGATAAGTACATGCATATTGTTCATATTTCAACCATTCATTCAAGGATTGATCAATCGATTGATCGATCTATCTAATCTAATCTAATCTAATCTAATCTAATCTAATCTAATCTAATCTATCCAATTTATCTATTCTATTTTATCTATCTAATCTTATTAATTTATCTTATTGTATCCGTCTATCTTAGATTAATAAGATAAAATAGATAAATAGCTTATCTTATTAATCTCTTACCTTAACTAACCTACATCCATCTGATGTAGCATATAAACAATATATTCTGCAATCATTCTGCAAATGCATGATGTAGCAAATAAAATTATTTTACTCTTTCTCTGTGTATTCAGTGAGTAAAACAAAACATGCAATGAAGGGTCCAATAGCTTTTTTGTACTGCACTTCAATGAATACAAGTCAAGTCCACGTCAGGAGAAAGAACAGTTAAATGTATTTCTCAGTGGGGTTGGGGGGCATGGTGATGTACTGGTGCATTAGGCTTCATTAATGCAAACATGAATTTTTATTATGACAACAAATCGATATAACCACATGGACTGGAAAGTATTTCAGAAAACCTTTGACAGTAAACACAGTTCGTCACGGAATCTAGGACATCTAGGGGTCCGTTATGCAAAGTGGATGCCGTAGATCAACTACACTGATGGATAGGCTCAATCTTATCTAAGATGAACTGATAAAAAGTGGAAACTGTCAAGAACACTGTACAACTTGTTTTTTGTTGTTGTTTTTTTAATACTAAAAGGCACTGCAACTAGAACAGTCTAAGTCTGGATATTCCTTTTTGTCTTTAGTCCAGAGAACATGGCGTCCATGTCTCCCAAGAAATACCTGGAATGTTGATTCATCTGAACACAACACACGTTTCCGCTGTGTGATAGTCCATCCTCAAACCTCCAAGCACAGCGAAGTTGATGCAGCTTCTGAACATGGTTTATACAAGGCTTCTTATTTACACAGTAAAGTTTTAAGTGGCATTTGTGCACATAACACTGTATTATAGTACATGTATAGTATACGTATTTACCCTTGCTCATAGAGGCTTTTAATTTAGTTTTGTCTGAGGGATCTGAGATTACAGGTTTAATGACATTTTGGACTGTAGAGGGAGAAATATGCCAATCCGTTCCAATCTTTCAATGAAGTTTTTAAACATTTCAACAATTTTCTCACACATTTGGTGACAAACTGGAGATCCTCTGGCCATCTTCACTCATTTAAGACTCATTTAAGCCTTTGTTGGATGCTGATTTTGTACCAAACCATGATTGAAATCAACTGTTTGGAATCACGATATTATTTAGTTTTCTCAAATGAAATGAAGTTGAGCCCACAAAAACATGAAATATCCGGGTTCAAATGGTCCGTGATGTAAGGAACACTGCATTTTAATTTTATTTGCCATCTCTATACCGTCTGAACTTTTTAAAAACAAGCATTAGCACCTATTGTTTTTAAATTTGTCCAAAAAAGGTGTGTTAACCAACCAATACAACTTGAAGGTCACCAAAATAAAGCATGGAGGCAAATGGAATTGATCCAGGCACCTGATCGGTTCTTTAGGTGATAGATGACCTAGCCCCGAAAAACTGGCATTGCAATCGGTTTCTTGGAGTAAATGGGGAAAAAATAAAATAAATCTGTTAAGTGATATGAAACCTACACTTTAAAAATATTTTCTTCATCCCCTGCTTTACCCCCAATGAAAGAAGTTTTGGTGTGAATATCGCAGTGATATAGTGAAGGAACACAAGTAATTCATTACAACTCAAAGAGATAGGCCATTCGTCTTCATCTGAAAAAAGTTTGGACTTAGAACTGTATGATGTGTAGCGCTTTACTCTCAACAGGGTTCAGGACAAATTCTAGAGATCAAAGTGTTAAACACTGAATTTACCACATTTGAAAAAAACTGGCTTTCATAAACTTGACATGTCTAAAAGACTAAGAGTTGCTTGAATGAAACAAGGAGACTGGCATTACGATGCACTGGTTTTGGGATCCTAGGGGCTATGTACCTATAGGACTTAACAGTATCTTATTTAGCAGGTTTGCAAGCAGTATGGCAGATTTTTACATGCTTTTTGGCTGAAAACCACTGTATTCTGGCAACCCTATTTACTGTAGCAACTGCCCAGCTATTTAGCTTTTAGTTTTTTTTTTCTTTACTGTAGAAAAACTTTTCATTAATGTAGAGAATTAATACAACCATACTTGGTAAAATTAAAATGAAAGGTTATTTACTAAAAAGTACAAGTACACAAGAAGGCTACTCAATTACAGTAACGGGAGTCAAAGTCATTCTTTACTTTCCACCGCTGATTATAGTCTGAAGTGCATGACAACTTACCAGTTTGGTGGATGCCAGAAATTATTTTGTCACCAAACGTGTGACTGATTGTATTGTTGGATCTATGCTTACTTGAGCAAAATGTACTTGAACACAAATTACTACACGTATGACACAAAATCTAAAGAATGCCAGCAAAAAGAAGAACCACTTTGTGAGATGTCATGTTTTATTAGAACTGTGAGAGTCTGGGTGGATTAGTCGTCATTCAAAAAAAAAAAATTCCACTCACACAAACATACAATCGCCACCACTCATTGAAACGAACACAAAGCTCATCTAGATATCTGCCATTGAAAACGCATTCCGCCAAGACTACATAGCAATAACTCGAGATTCAAAACAAACACTTGGTCGTCTTAGGAATCTGGATAATAAGCGTCACAATCAATTCCATCTCATCTTTGAACGCGAGGCTTTACTCCCTCATGCATAATAGATAAGAAGCGGGTTCTGAGCAATCGACTGCCAATTCAGCGTGGCTGAGCATCACAGGAAGCACTTTCCACAAGATCAAACACAACTTCAGGCCGAACCTGTAGAATTTTTGTTGCGTAAATGAAAGTCATGCCTTGTGCATAAAACAGGGTGGCTAAGTCTGACATTTGCTGTAGATCACCAATCTTTCATTAAAACATTTATTTTTAACAATGGATGTGCCTCCCCAAGCTGGATAACCTGCTAGATAAACAGCTTATACTGACGTAGCCTTCAGAGACCAGAGAACTTTTATCAAGTGGTCCGTTTCTGTAACTTTTATAGCTGAGCTGCTTTTGCTCATTGATTTTATACTTATATTAGAGGTGTCAAACTCTTTCTTTCACTGAACCACATCAGCGTTATGGAGGCTCTCAAAGGGCCAATCGTAATGTATCCTGCTGTTGCTGACTTAAGTTTTGGACAACTTATTGTTTTTCTTTGTCCAGTGTCCAAATGTCAAATGTATACTTAATATTTATAATGCATATCTGCTTTTACATTGTACGCCTTTGCCACGGACACAGCCTCATAACAACGGATACATCTTTCATTAAATTATTTTCCTTATTTGTAAATATTTCTCAATATCATCTAGTGGTGGGATGCGATCACTTTGCAGGTCAAAAAAATTACATGCATTTTGGTAGAGGCAGTTTATATTTGTTTTTTCAGTGTTCTTCTGCTCTTGGTCTTTCCCTTTCTTAGACTAGCTCTCTAAAATATAGTTAGGTCACTTTTATTTACTTTCAAACTTACACTGTTCATCAGAATGAAGTAAAACTACAAACAATAAAAACAATAAAAAACTGAACACAGTACATGCTAATAGCTGGAGTCAAGTGTTACATTTAGTACAAAATGAAATTTATCCAAACAAAAAATAGCGTTAATGAATTAGCATTTTGTTAAAGCAACAATAAGAAGAAGAATTACGGTAAACTCATGCTCGGTAAACATTAACAAACACAGCTTTTGCTTCTATTTTGTATTGCAAGATAATTAACTTCTATTTAATATTATTTATTCTAGTTTACCTGACATTCTTTTGCCACTAAAGTATGAAAGTAAAATGGCTTTGAAGCAAAGCTTGAGGTTAGTCGCCATGACTACGATGTCAACAGTTGCCACTTAAAGGCGCAGGTGTCCCATTAAATTCTAAGCAGACCTCTGTAACTACTTGAAACATCACAAAAATAATGCGCTCTCGCTTTTGACTCGGATTTGGCCTGCAGGCCTCCAGTTTGACACCTTATTTTGATTGACAGTGTCAAACTATTAGAGAACCTGTTTCTCACTGAATCAGTTTTCTTTTTCTCTAGCAATGTTAACGCATTACCCGTGAGGTGAGCAAATTTGCCTTAATTTGGACTACCACTGGTTTCTCAACCCATTTCCGTCTCCTCATCACCACCATCACAACCCCTGATTGTTTTCAATTTCCCCAGGTACTCTCCATTACCTCCCCTGCTGTGTTCCCTACACTTCTTTTCTGTAGATTCTTGCATGTATTTAACAGCAATACTAAGCCATTTCACAATGATCATTGATCAGACCACTCAAAGCTGAGCATTACATTATATGACCTTCCCTGAGTACTCAATGCAAAAGAAAACAATCGTCAATAAAATGGCACCCAAAAGTAAAAGCAGAAAGGGAATTCATTTACCTACAGCATGATATAACTAAATGAACTAAAAAGGAGTTGAGTCATGGGTTTTGGCATGGATTGTTTGCATTAAATGAACTGTTAATCTGTTAACCAATTAGCATTTAGCAAGCTTCTTACCTGTTTCTTGGCTGGATGTAGACCATGTTCATCAGAAATGAAGTAAAACTACAAAATACAGACAATAAAAACCAAAAACTTAACACATACATGCCCAATTACTAAAGCAAAGGTAATCAGCATTTTAATGAAGGAATTATGGTAAATTAGTAACAGACACACTATACATTTGCAAACACTTACAGCCAATGATTCTGGAAGAGAATGAGTTGGACTGCAAGATAATTCATTTCTAATTATTATAGAATTAATTTAAAACATGGAATGACAATCTCTTATTTAATGCCTTAGTGTTTTGTCTGTCATCGCTATAGATTTTCTGAGAGAGGATAGGCAAATCACTGTAATTGTGGTGGCTCCAACTGCTAATACACATATACAGGTGTACAACAAAATTATTTGCATATCCCAGCTTGTTGGAAGTCAGAGCACAGGGTCAGCAATGTATGGAGTTATGTCATGGCTAAGCATAGACTTCCAAGCTTGTTGGCTATATGCTAAAGCCTGCAACACAACATCAAAGTCAAAGAAATGTTTTATGTGGATTGTTTACATTAAATACATCAGTAAGCTTTACAAAACTGTTAATTTGTTACCAATTAGCTTTTAGCAAACTTCTTACCTTTTTCTAGGCTGCTAAACATAATCCTGTTGAGCTGACTTGACCTTGATGCATTGCATACATAAACCCACCATGAGTAAGGTATAACCTGGATCACTTCATTTCTTTCAAACTAACAAACCATCTATGTCCTGACCTGCAAACTAGTTTAGTGTTTAGAAAGCAAGCAAGGATTGTGAACAGATCTATAGTTTTGTCATAGGTTCCCTCTGAAGGCCTGGAGGGGTATTGCAAGTGCATCTTAAAGTCAACCCCAGCACCTCCAACGACTCCAGGGATGCATAACAATACAATATTGAATTCAAACAGGATGTTTCTGGCAGATCAGGACAGGCGGCACAAGGATTCCAGGAAACTGCATATCAGTGTGCCAGTGAACAGAGCTGGAGGATCAGGACAGGCAGACAGAGAACCCTTAACTGTGAGAGCTGTAATGTCCTCAGAAGATATAGTAAGCAGTAAGCAGTTGAGTGACACTCCAGGCAGAGAAATATAGATAGAGTAAATCCTCAAAGACATCTGTGAACAGAGTGGATACTTTTGAATAAGAGAGGGGGTGGACATTTGGGGGGAAAGTGGCAACCCTCTAACCATCTTAAGAATGGTGCCAACCTTTGCTCTGAAAAGTAGCAAGACAATGACCTCATGACCATTAGAGAGTAGGGTCATGAACTTGTTGCTATCAAAGAGGATGGCAATGACTTCATCACTAATAGGGGGCAAGGAAGTGACCTGGTCACCATATGTGGGATAGGGCAGTGACCTTGTTGGCATCAAAGAGTATAGCATTGACCTCATCACCAACAAGTCAGTGACCTGGGCACCATCAGGGTGCAGAGACTGGACATCCTTGGGCCAAATGAGAAAATTCACCAGAGGTGTGAGGAGGAGGAAGAGCATCACTGTCAAGAGGACAAAGTGGCAACCTCAGTGCCAACTGGACACTGCATATTAGTAAGTGACATGACTGTAGTCTTTGAGTTCACTGTACTATGGCCTGGTTGGGGCTAGTAATCTGTTTGTACATCCCGCAAATTTCTAAGTTGTTTGACCTCACCCAAGTATCTGAAATATTTAGTTAGTGCCCATAATATGATTCACCAATTACCCGAGCAAGAAGGAAGCAATCTCTCACATAAGGCTTACACTTTATATATATACAATTTTGCACCCTGAGTAAACACACACAGACACAGGGAGAACCTGCCAAATCTACACATAAAGTATACTGACCGCTGTGGATCAAACCCAGGACCTTCTTGCTGAGAGAAAAAAACTACTTTCTTCACCCATTTGTTTTGTTCTGTTCACCATCAGACCCCTGATTATTTTCAATTAACTCCCCTGCTGTGTTCCCTACATAGGGAGTCCTATAGCTAATTACATATAATTAAAAGCCAAAAAACTATTTTATGGGGGCACATTGGTCAAGCACTTGAGCACAATAGCAATTTTGCTATCAAAAAGCAACTGGACACTGCATATCAACCAAGGGATATGACCCTCTGAGCAGAAAGCATTGAAAGTCAGTATTTTACTTCTGACTTCTACTCGAGCTTCTTTCGATGCAACATTTTCTGGCTTGCATTAATTAAGCTCTGAGATACTTTAATAAAGTTTTTGGCTTAGATGTTAAATCGAACCATGTGCATTTTTGACCCAATTGCAGACAGGGAACACCCCACAAGAGCTGCATTTTAGGAGATGCTCTCATCTAGTCATCTAGCTGTCCATTTCAAACTCACTCAAATCCTTATACTCATTTCCCATTTTCGAGCTTCTTTTGATGCAACAGAGAAGGCACATGCTGGCAGGCCAGGGGACTCAACGATAGAAGCTGTGCTGACCCCAGAGTTATATTGTTAAAATGGACTTATTTAAAGAAACAAATTCCATCACTGGTTAGGTTTGCTTTGTCCACACAAGTCTGCTTTTAGAATCTACATATGCATATACTTACTTTTATTGATATTCATCCAACTCTACAGCCTTACCAGACCCTACCTTCTACAAAAGGCCAGGGGGTGGATGCATCTCCATATTAAAGCAAACATTTGGCTATAGGAAGTCCAACGGACATATAAAGAGGCAAGTCATTCCAAAAAGACAAGCTATTTGTCTAAGAAACTCCTAAATAAAACTTTTGAAAGTGCTATAAATTCCAAATATTCATTAAACACAATAAGTGACTGCTTAAGGTAAGAGCAGGATATTAATGCTGAGCTTTCCACAGTGAATGATAGGATTTATTACTAAGGATAATTTATCATTCATGAACTTCTCTCCTCCAAAGGGGAAAAAATCTAGCAAACTTGAGAAAGATGTATGGAATAGCAGCTGATTCAGCAAAACATGAAAAATAGGAAATGATAACTGTGCGGTTCCGACAAAAATTACATTGTTTGGTGACTTCTACATGACATGAGAATATTGGATTGTAGATATGATTTATGAGATACTAAGATGCCAACTTGCAAAAACAGGGATTCAGTAAGGTATACAGTTTAATTTTTTATGCAAAAATGTGTGCCATCTCCCATTAGATCCGAGGATGCCACTGGCTTTTTATTTTTGGTTGGAGCACTGTTCTCCTTACAGCCTTTACAAACAAAACATACTGAAACATGATCATATTAGTGTCATTGACGTGCTGATAATAGTCCACCACTAGATACAGTGTAATCTGGCCAACAGTAGTCCTATGGACGTGTCTCTTGATTGCTAAAATGGAGGAGCCGTCAGTAAATTTATGGTGTATGTGGCTTGTAAAATAATCAATGAATGTACTTCACAGATGTTCGTATTAAAGTGCACAGTGAGTGTCGCATTACATTATGACCACTGGTAAGTAGAGTAAGAGCACCATTTATGTCCTAATTACAACACCTAATGATGGGTGCAATATGTTAGGGAGTGAATATTTGATGCTCAAAGTTGATGTTAGCAGCAGAAAAATGGGAAATGAGTATAAGGATTTGAGTGAGTTTGAAATGGACAGCTAGATGACTAGATGAGAGCATCTCCTAAAATGCAGCTCTTGTGGGGTGTTCCCTGTCTGCAATTGGGTCAAAAATGCACATGGTTCGATCTAATATACATGCTACTAATTGGAGTGGTTGTGTTTAATAATTTTCTCTACATGTCTGAATAACCCTTTGCACACTATTAGCGAGGCATTTTCAGGTCAGGATTAAACCCCTATTTAAATCATCTTCAAGGTTTTGGCCAATCAGAGCTACATGCTACTCAATAATTCAACTGTCATAAGAGGCATTGGCCTGGGTGAAGCCCATTGAACAAATCCCTTCCATTTTAAGCCAAAAACTTTATTAAAGTATCTCAGAACTTAATTAATGCAAGCCAGAAAATGTTTCTAGTAAAAGTTGGGTAAAAGTAGAGCGTACCTGTGTGCCATACCATGCACCCTTGGCTAATCCAGTTAACTGGCATGACCATTCTTGTCCTCAGATGAGCGGTGGGCAAAAGGTTGATTTCAAATTAATCGAGTCAGCCCAGACTGGAAAGGGCATCCCATCATAAGATTTTATTGACTGGATCAATTTATCAGTCATCGGCAAGTCTGACCTTGCAGATTATGGATGGGCAAAAAAGGAGACAATATTTTGAGTGAAATGTTGCATTGTCAGATTCTTGTTTGAGCTGGTTGATTTTATTTTATTGTAGATAGTTATGAAGAACAAAGTGCTATTTCTGAGATGGCAGACTCGCATGGTGGCTGGTGCTGGCACTGCACAGCCTTATAAACACTGGCATAGGCTCAGCAAGTAGTCTAAGCGTAGAGAGAGAAGAGATAGGGAGACAGATTGAGCGTGGAAACATAAAGTAAATGAAATGTACAATGAGCATCACTAGAACAATTTATGGCAGCATGAAACTTGTTGTGTCTGGCCGCATATGGAGAAGCAGGATTAAAGCTGTTGTGTTTCTAATCCTACATACCAAATGGTGTGCTAAGTGTAGAATTAAATTGAGACTACAATTTGAAGAGATGGAATGAAAATTATAAATATGCAATGCAACTCCAGACTTAAACCTTTTTGAGATATATCTGCTACTTTGATGAGTCAAAAGTTTAGAATACATTTTGGTCTGTAAATTGAATCTATTATTTCTCCAAATTGCTTATTTTAGTATGCTTTAATTTTAGAGTTCAATGAGACTGAAGTTTCCAATGAAAAATGGAAAAATTGCAATGTTCTAAAACTTTTGACCGGTAGTGTATATGAAATTAAAAATGATATACACTACTCACAAAAAGTTAGGAACGTTTGGATTTTGATAGAAATTTATGGAAAACGTAAAACGTTCATGCTACAGTGATATTATATCATGAAAGTAGGGCATTTAACTGGAAGCAGTAGTACAATTTATTAAAACAAAAGCCAACAACAGTGGTAGGTATACCCCAACAAAAATGTCAATGTCTCAATAATTTGTCATGTGCCATTGAGCATCAATTACAGCTTGACAATGACGTCTCATGCTGTTCACAAGTCAACTTATTGTCTGCTGAGGCATGGCCTCCTACTCTTCTTGAAGGGTGGCCCTCAGGTCATTGAGGTTCTGGGGCTCAGTGGCCACATCCATCTTAGAACATCCTGTTTGAAGAGGTACTGTTGATCAGTTGTTAGGTATCGTCTTGGTCTCATGATGTCAAAATGTGAACAGCATGATGAGGTTTAATTACCAATTTCAATTGAACCAAGGTTTTATTGGTGGATTCATGGATCAAACAGCTGTTGTGAATTTTGCCGTTAAGTCTGTCAAGCTATCTATCTATCTAGCCAATTTTGTAATCTGTCTGACGTTTTGTCATTGTTTTTGATTGAACACGTGATTTGGTGGATGTTAGCCACTGAGATAACTGTACTATTCCCTCTGCTCTTAATGCCCTTGATGTAGGTATGACTGCAGAGGTCTTGGGGACGCTACTTGGTGCTGCCATCCAGGGCCAGATCGTAGCTCGGGCTCATAATTTGAAACACTGTCCCCATAATAACATCTCATCTGGTCAGCTCGAAAACAGTAGTGGAACAGAAGTCATCAGAAGCCTGGTTCTGTCACAGGACTTTCTGTCACGAGCCGTAAGTATCACAGTTAAAGTAATATCTCCTTTATTCTCCAAATGCGCCCCCACACCAGTATGAATGAATCCTTTCAGCTGCTCCCATTTACACCGATTTGTCCTCCCTGACAAAGCCCTCCTATTTATCTAGGCTTGGGACCTGCATGACAATGCACCCTAGTGGCTAGGGTGGCACCCAGTCGGCCACACAGCAGCAACTACAGCTGCCCAGGACCACCCCAAAAAATCACTCTATTTAGAGTCTGAATATTTAATTTTGCTTAAAGACTTGATTTCTATTTCTCCATTTCCCAAAGCTTCCTAATCTGGAAGTCTGGCTCAAAAACCACTCACGGTTTCAGAGACCCATCCTGCATCAGCATGAAGACCCACAGCTATTCAGAGCAGGCCTGGGTGATGCAGGTTTTAGGGAAATGCTGCCTTAGTGGTTAACCCTCTGCCCACAGCGCTGCTATAGCCACTGTGTTTCCGCACATTCCACCAGCCAAATGCGGCGCATGTTTGGGTGCATTCACCAAACTTGTCAGAAAGAAGCTTCTCTTTGATCTGTGTCAGTAATAAAGTGATTTGCTGTTGTACTTGGAGATTTGTTTAGGGCAGAACAGTTCCTGTTTGAAAAACATACACCCGAAAGTTTCCATTTTTGTTCTTTCCAGCTCATTTGCTAGGCTATGCACTACGCTGACTTGTCAAATGTTTGTCCTCATTATCAGTACCATAAACAGGATTTCTAAAAATCACACTACTTGCTGTTATCCCACTTAAGTCCTATAATTACAGTGTTGCACAGTAAGCATTGGTCCTTACAAGCCAGATCTCAATTCAAGAGTGAGAAAAATGAATCTTTCATAAACAGTTAATAAAATTGTGAAAAGATTTAAGTCAAGTCAATTTATTTGTATAGTGTTTTTTACAATAGACATTGTCACAAAGCAGATTCACAGAGTTTAGGACCACCAGACCAAAAAAAAGGGATTTGGAAAAGAACTACTGTGGAATGTGCAACACCATTTTAACTGGCTGTAAACTAGTTAAGCTTTGGACAGGCCACACATCTACTCACCAACACCCATAAGAAATTTAGAACAGTTAATCCACTAAAAGCATTTTTCAGGAAGGAGGCATGAAGAATGTGGGCAGAAAATGAAAAAATCCTCACAAAAGTGGTGTACATAACATTTAGGACCCATTTGTGTACATATACTCTACCAGCTGCACCACAGTGCTGCCCTGGGTTAAGTGATGAATGTAACAGTGATGGACGGTTGTAGCCTAGTTGGAAGAGTTTTGGTCTGTCAATTGGTTGTGAGTTCTATTCCTGACTCTGCCATGAAGCCACTGTTGGGTCCTTGAGCAAGGCTCTTAACCCTATGTGCTCTAGGGGTGCAGTAAGAGCATCTGAGCCCATACAAGACGACATGTATGGAAAAAATGAACTGAATTATGCTGTACATGTGTATATGTATGTATGACAAAAAAGTCTAATAAAGGTTCAGGTCAGACTGAATCAACACTTATGGTTTAATCTACGTAATATGGAGACTCAATTTAAAACATAATACTGTAAAGTAGCACTTACCTTTTATTGTTTCCACAGAAAGAGGTGTACATGATAGCTGCTGGCGTGATTGGGGCACTTTTTCTTCTTTGCACAGTGATCATGTTCCTTGGAGTCAAAGAGAGAGATGGTGAGCATTGTAACTAATAACTTTTGACTTTAACTGTAAGTCCCAAATATTCAGTCAGAGAGTCTTTATTGTCATTTCAGATACATACAAGTACATTTTTAATCGAAACAACATTCCTCCAGGACCACGGTGCAACGCAGAACAAAAGTCAAACACAATACAACACAACAGTGCAGATACACAACAGCACAATAAACACAAGAAGGTCTATAATAAATACAAAAGATACATTTGTAATCTATACATTTCTGAACAAGTAATTACGAGACTAGGTAGAGATATATTCTGATATACAGTTAGCAGTGTAGATTTTGAGAGGTATAAGCAAAAAAAATCACAGTGGGACATATATAAATAAAAATAATACAATTAATGTCTTTCATAATTAAGAAAATAATTAACTTCATAAATGTTTCTAAAGATCCATATGCACAGAAAATGGAGAAGCCGATTCCTTTTCATAGGGGTTTAGTTTTGGTGATGAGACATGGACCGTATCTCACGCTTACAGCAGCTTTCCTCTTCATATCCGTGGCCATCCAGGTAAAGAACTCACAGTCAATGATTCTTCATTTGTTGTTTTATTCATAATTATTTATAGAAATTAAAAGCTTTAAGTGTTCTTGGGAAGTCAAAACTTCACTTAATAGTTGAATTCACTTAACTGGTACGTCGTGCAATTCTTGTCATGGGTTTTTCTTAAAATACATAATTAATTTAATATTTTTTTTCCTTTCCAGCTTATTCAGAGTAACTTTGTACTCTTTTGCACATATGCGGTGGACCTTCGGGATCATTTTCAAAATATAGTGCTGACAATTCTGGTGAGTGAACATCAGAGTGCATTCCAACCTTACTGATCAATACTTCTTTGCAATATTAATCTATTACATGTGAATAATATTAAAAGCAATATGAATATTTTTGTGATTAGTTTTGAACCCAATGCAATTCTGTATCAGAAAGACAATATTGCTGCCTTGGTACTTTTAGTTAAAATGCTCATTCACAGGTGAGTCGGAAATGTAGATCCACTTGGCAGACTCATGACGTATGTCTTCAGTTTTACATTCCAGTTATTTTGGTAATTGTTATTTTCTGTTCCTTAGTTATTTACTGAAACAGTACTAACGTGTAAATCTTTAAACTACCAAGACGTCTTATCTCATATCTGAATGTGCACATTAAACCCTTGATAGTTTTAAGAAATCCTTCTTATTACCTATGCAGATGTCAGCAGCTTTGAGCATCCCTTTCTGGCAGTGGTTTCTGGAGAGGTTTGGCAAAAAGACAGCAGCCTTCTGTGGCATCACGGTAATTACTCTTAAGTGCAGGTTTTTATGTTACACAAGACACCCTGCAGATTTGAAACCTCATGGTAAATATTAGGTAAGAGGTTTAGAAAATAAAATATAATTATACAAGTCAATTTATGTATATAAAATATAATAAATAAAATATCTACCCAGTCAATGTTTCTGCTATTGCTGTTACCAACTCACCTGCCTTTTTTCTTTGATGTTGAGATGGTCTAATGTGAATATTCCTCAACTTTTTATTCTATTTACTCCACCACAACATTTTGAGTGTGTTGCAAGATTAAAATAATATTCATATATGTATTTCTAAATTGTCTCTGGTCTTCTGAAACTGGGTCCCTGCTGGTGGCATATATTTAATCTGATAAATGGTGCTGTTTTTTGTGTAGTGGATCATGCCCTTCACTATGACCTTGGCATTTGTTCCAAGCTTGGTTGTGGCTTATGTGGTGGCGGTTTCTTCTGGACTGAGTGTCGCGGCATCACTCCTTTTACCCTGGTGAGTACTAGTCAATCAATCAAAGGGCAACACTCACACATAGGGCTAAATCTAGACTAGCCACTCTACAGTATAAATATTTTGAACGGAGGATATCTAGCTTAAACCAACACAGACAAAGAGTTAGTGGGATACTCTTCATAGTCAAGTGTAATTGTAATGTTTGATTACTGAATTAGGAACCATTCATGAGGGCTATGGTCAATTCATAGCCGTTGGATCATAAAGACTATTTTTTACACCAGGTGCCTTTCCTGATGGAAACCTTTCTCAAACTTGTGTCATCCTGTTACATACATTTGAGCTTAGTGCAGGCTGACTTTTACATTAAAAAGACTTAGAAAGGATGAAAATGACCTTTACGACATGAGAATGAATTAGAAAGGGTTATAGTAATTAAAATAAGACGTTATTCTTTATCTGATGAGTTGCTACTTTCAAACACACGTGGTTACTTTACAATCACTTAAATATTTGGCTCCAGATTAGGAAGATACTTATTTTGGATTGAAGATCCTGTTACATAAAGGATCTGATGAATTATGACTTACAAGTTAACTGATGAATGGAATTCCTTCTCGCTCTTATGACCAGGTCAATGTTACCAGACGTTGTGGACGACTTCAGACTGGCAAACCGCGACTCCAAAGGCCACGAGGCGATCTTCTATTCCCTCTACGTTTTCTTCACCAAGTTTGCGGCGGGCATCTCTCTGGGAGTGTCTACTCTCTGTTTAGAGTCAGTTCTGTCAAAGCGCACATATAATTTCCCTTTTATTCTCTATAATTAAGCAATAGGTTTATTTTAGGGTCTATATTCATTAGCCGCTGTAGATCTTTATGTTATTTTATGAATGTTTCCCCGCAGTAATTATTACTTTTGTATCTCTGTAGATTTGCAGGCTATAATACAGGCGCATGTAGGCAGCCGAACGCAGTAGGCTACACTCTGAAGCTTCTGATTGGCATGGCCCCAGTGGTGTTTATAATCACGGGCCTGATGATCCTCCTGTTGTACCCCATCAGTGAAGATGTAAGACGGCGGAACAAACTGGCGCTGGAGGAGCTCAGGTGACCCACCACACTTGCTTACATTTTCTATTTTTAATGTAGGATTTGATTTCCTGTAGAATAAGATTCTTTTATTGATCCTATGGAGGATATTTGTTACAGCAGCTCCAGAAGAGTTTATGGAGTACAGCTGCTTGTGTCAATGAGTGTGGTTAAAAAGCTACAATTGTTTCGACAAACTAAAACTATCTACTATACACTATCTACAGTGTGTTTTTATACATTCAGACAATATTGTCTATATACTGTACATTTGATCATGCTTTTAAAAAAAGTTTTATTAAAACTGATACAAATACTTTTATGTTTTTTTGTTGTTTCCAGAACCCAGATGATGAATTGTAGCTGCCATAGAGAAGACCTGAACAGCATCTAGGTTTATCCTGTGCAGCTTCAGATTCCAGCTCGACTCTGGGATGGACCTGTTGGTGTATGTTACACTGTAAAAACTGTTAAGCTTGAAACTCAACGTTTCATTTTGTTTATATATTTTATATAAAATGATTAAATATATGCATTGAACGAACACATTATGTATCTTACTTAAATAAATGAATGTACTTTTTCTATAATAGAATCCTTTACTATTTAGATAAGTTAGAAATTATTATTTTTCAGTGCTTTGAATTTACACTTAATAAAAAGCATTTATGTTCTGTAACATTTACTTGCTGGTCATTAATTAAAACTAGTAGAAGGGCAAAGGTTTAAAAAATAAATATTGAGAATACGTCCAGGGCCAAACCTTGATTTAACAGGATATTCAATAAAGTGCAAAGGGAAAATAAATTATTTGTTTAGGGCCACACCAGCTTCACAAACAGGGCAAACTAGTTTGTTACTAATGTATGTAAATAGATCCTCTACCTCCGATCAGTCTTATAGATGGTGCATTGGTAAAACACACGCTCTGAGATCTTGAATACACCCTATTGAGTCTCAGCTCTGCCTGCTGGGATGAGCCACAAGAACAATGATGGGCTTCATGTTCATATACAGATGGGATTTAGCCTGAAAAGGTCTCTCACAATGCAATTACGACCTCTGCTGGCTGTTTGATGGCACCTGAGATGAGAGGAGCGCATCTCTTCATACACACTGCTGATACGGATGCTCACTCGTCAAATTGCACTCCTGACCTTAAATGAATGTGCTTTTGAAAAACAAACAATGGCTAATTTTTTTACATGCATATACACATTAAAAACTTTTTCTGCATTACATATGTCAGAACGCAGGGTCAGGGTCAGCTATTGTGTGGCACACCTGGAGCAGAGAGGGTTAAGGGCCTCGCTCAAGGAACAGTGGCTGCATAGCAGAGCCTGGATTAGAACTGGTAACCTTCCAGTTGATAACCCAAAGCTCTACCCCGAATATCACTGTCCCTGTGACCTCTATAGAGTGGTGAAAAATTTGGCTTGCAGGTCAAGGCATGCTCACTGTTGCAGTGCATCTTGGTACTTGTATAAACGGTTTGGTCCTATATAAGGGTGGCCTGAATTGAACTGGGGTCTGGATTAGTCCCATGGGCTTGTGTAGGGCTTCATTGATGCTCTTCAGTTCCGCTCACTTGAACACATGGTCAATTTAAAGTGGTTATTCCACCTACTGACATTTTCGGGAGGTTGGAGGGACCACTTCAGCAAGGCAGACACAGGAAGAGCATAACTCCAGATTAGGATCAGGATTAGGATCAAACCTAAGATGCTGGAGCTGTGAGGAGCCAACACTACCTTAAGAGTTACCCTTAAAATGTACACCGTGTTTTAATTTATTAGATACTACTTCATTGATCATTCTTCACAGCGAGTTACAGAGAAACTGAAAAATATTTAGAATTACTAACGTTTACAATATTTACAACTGGCTTTACATTTAAGATTCATACAACACTCACAATTCTTTTTCCCTCTTTGCTCTGTCCTGTACACTCCTGCCATGTTTACCACATCCTATGAGATATTCTCCAGTAAACCTTTAGCTTTCACCATCAGAAGTCATTGTGGATAAGATGAAAATGAATCATTCACAGGTTACATCGTTACTGCTGCTGAGAGGTCTGATGGGAAACTTTCTTATTGCATTCCGTATCGTGAGCTCCTCCTGGTGTTTGAAAGTGAGTGGTACAAATCCATCAGCATCTGCCACCAAGATGATCCACGTTAGCCCTGGACACAAAATCACATGACTGTTGAATAATCCTGCTTTAATGTACCTTCATTTAAACAGAAGAAGCATAGTAAATAGTAAGAATTGAGTAAGATAATCTAATACTGACAAGCATGAGAACCCTGAGGATTTAAGGTTTCATTACTAAACAATTCATTAATAAACTACAAGTGTTCTCGGGGGTGCTCAGCTGTGATTGGCTGTGTCTGAGGGGAGAACGGCTGAATAGTCACCGGGTGAATCTGTTCTGCTTATTTATTTAAGAACTTTAAGGACGCTCGGGATGGGCTCAGCCATGATTGGCTGTGTCATGGGGTTGAGAGTTTTATGGCCGAATAGCCTAGCCTAGCAGCTCTCAGGGTGACATCAGGAAGGCAAGTGGCATAAAAAACGCCTATTCAGGTATCCGGACCAGAACTATCCACTGCAGCGCCCCTTAAAAATGTGTAAGGTTTATCGGACACATGGTAGGTGCACGTTTTATGGCTTGTGCAGTGCAGGTGTCACTTGCATAGCTATAATTTGACTTAAACCTTAAATAGGATCTTCTCTCTATTTTAAGCACGGCCTGAATGTGAATACGCTGCTGTCCCTATAAACATTACACTCACACATAGGAAGCTGCTAAAATCTTTTCCTATAAATTGTTTACAGGTACTTTAGGTATCCTCACTGTACTTGGTTTATAATAATTTAAAATTCTGAATTTATATCCCATAATCTTTCCCAATTACAGTGTATTCAGAATGTACTCAGACATTTTGCTCACAGTCTTGTGGATTTGATCCCAAAAGTATTGCTGAATTGACTGAACAGAATTCAGCAGGAAAGTTGATCAGCAGAATCAAATTACGCAAGCATAGATCATAACTACAGATCATAACAACAATATCTGAAGCTTGATTTGTTCCCAAGACCAGAGTACTAATATATACTAATATATTCCCCAATAGCAAGACTTCTAATATTGATCATGGATGCCAGTGCGAGTTCTTACCGTGCATCATTTCCACAACAGTCAGGTTAAAGAGTTCCTGAAGAACTCGAAGACACAACTTTCCTTCACACAACAGCACGGGTCTCCTCTCATCTGTGTAAACATTTTCTGATAGCTGCCTCTGTTGGGCAGAGGGAGACGAATGCACGTATTAACATAACGCAACGACTGAATGAGCAATGAGCCCTAACAAAAGAATTCATAAGAGAAGTCAACATCTGTAAACTTAAAGCATCTAAAACATACCTGACAGGTAACATGGGCGTACTGCGGTTCGTGGGCCGCCGGGTAGCTGCTGATGAGTTTTTTTCCATTCTGTGCAAAGTGTTTGATTTCTGTCAGGCACTGCTGCACTTCAGAAAAGCGCTCGAATATCCTCTCCATGTTGTGTGTGAACAGCTCCAGATTCTTCTCTTTCGTAAGGCTGTTCCTTGGCAGAGGAGAGTCAGAAAGGATCTTTTCAGAAGCTTCAAACTGAGGAGAACAAGGTTGAGAAGATTCCCGGCTGACCCTGCCAGCTACGGTGAGGTTCGCCATGCGACTGATGTGATCCATGTCGTAGTTTTCCAGCGTGATGGAAGACGTGCTGGAGGTGGCTCTGTCCGAGAAGTCCGCCAAGCTTGGCTCGGGGCTAGACACCTCCTCGATT
>JAYDZG010000025.1:6284684-6301258 GCA_034509265.1 Microcambeva bendego
ATAGATAGATAGATAGATAGATAGATAGATAGATAGATAGATGGATGGATGGATGGATGGATGGATGGATGGATGGACGGATGGACGGATGGATATAGGTGAATGAATGAATGGATGGATAAATGTAGGTGGATAAATATGGGTGGGTGGATGGATGGATGGATGGATGTACTTCTTTTTCATCCGCCGATCTCTCTCTGCCTGCTTGCCCAGTGTCATGGTATCACCGATTCCTATCTCAAAATCTGCCAAGAGGTAAAACATAATTCGGAGGTCATGTCAAGTCAGCTAAGAATACACACAGAACAACAATACAAAACCAACAAAAAGTAAAAAAATAATATGCAAACCTAGAATCACAGGTGGAGTTATTTGGTCGTCTTTGCTGAGAGGTTGGCCTTTATCCTTCTTGCCGAAAAGGCGGCCGATAGAGGATTTGATCCCTTTCTTCTTATTTCCCCTACACAACAAACAATAAATTAAAGTGGTTAAAGAATTTGTAAATATTAATTAATTATCAGCCATGGAAATCCCAAAGAATTATTGAAAAGCATGGACGGCAAATTTCTGTCTAGGTTATGTTATTTATTGCACTGAGGAGGGCTTGAACTGCGTCGTTTCACCAGCACAAGGCAAGTTCATATGCTGATCAGCTTTGTGTGCTGATGGCAGATGGTGAAGGTTATATATACTGTCTGCATTGATGTATGTAGGTGGAATTGTGTAACATTTATCAAAAAATATATAGATGGGATTAATTATTATTATTTAGGATTAAATGATATATTCATATATTATATGTACAGTACACGTAGATCTACACACACGCGCACACACACACACATATATATATGTGTGTGTGTGTGTGTGTGTTTGACAAAAATGAGAAGTGTTGCCTTATTCTATTCTAATTATAGTTTATAGATTAAACTGCTCATTTTAGTGACACACACCTGTGTCTCTGTGTGTGTGTGTGTGTGTGTGTGTGTGTGTGTGTGTGTGTGTTTACCCTCGTCCATCCTCTAGGCTCCCCGTCAGTGTGGAAAAGTTCATCTGATCAAGTTTCAGACTTCGAGGAGATGAAGGTGGGGACATCTCACACTTTATAGTGGCTTTATCCTCCCGAGCTTCTTCTGGAGACTAGAACACACACCATTGAATACATAGTTAAAAAACACTTCGCAACAAATCTTCTGTTTAATTTCGGTCCATTTAATAAAAGGAAGCACTTACTGTGACTTTCCGGCGGTGTTTCCGTAAGTCGCTTGGCTAAAAGTGGAAAAAAAGGTAATTCATTCTATTTCTGTTAGAAAAATTAGTGTTCAAATTTATCATGCATTACCAGGGTCATGACTCCCAGCTCATGGGCAGTGGAGCGAGATGCCATCTTGGGAGTGGAGCGCCCGCTAACAGGGGGCGAGGAGCTCGTCAGGGAGAGTGCTGTGACCGAGGTGGGGATGGTGGAACGTGGCCGAAGTGTCACGTTGAGCCCGTCTATACTGCCACTGTTCACCCGACTCTCTATCTCATCCGCCCTGAGCTCGGCTGACTCCCGTTCCACCTGGATCATCCTGGAGGAAACCATTTACTTGAATAAGAGTACTATTACTCTAATTCACGAACTTACAATTACTATGATTTTTTACTTAAGTATGAGTCAAATTAATAGTCAAAAAATCTACTAGTAAAAAGTAATTTAAAACGTACTCAGTGTAAATATTACTTAATTCATTCAAGTGGATTTAATCTCACAGTAGTTTTTAATTTAAATTAAAATATAATAATGAATCTGCTGTTGCCAGATTGTGCAGATTTAAAACACGCTTTATCAGGTGGACAATCCGTTCTCAAAAGTTTGATTGACAGGTTATTCCAGTCCAACAGACACAGTTGACCATCAATTCCATGTCCATCAGTGATTCATGTCACACAGCAACGATGTAAGATAGACTATTTGGAACTCGTTTCTCAAAGACATGCAAGCAAAAATAATTTGTCCTTTATAATTTCTAATTCCTGATCTGTACATTTTAAGATATTAATTTGCAGACCATGGTGGTTTAACTGGTTTATTGTTTTTGAAATTCTAAACATCATCTGCTTATCCTCATCATGCATTTATGAAGATAGTGAACGGGTTTCTGCAGAAAACTGTAATCTGGCAACCCAACAATCACTACAGTTTCTCAGACACAATTTTAGCATTTTTTTTTACTCAGGAACGAACGTTATATTAAAAATGTAGCAAATTACAATTCTTAATACACCGTCCCACTTCTCACCTGATCTCCTCGTTGATGGCATCCAGCTGCTCCTGTAGCATGAGGGCAAGGGTCTGGGCGTCTGAATGGCCACTGGGAGAAAGCATGTCCCCCGCGCTGAACACCGTGTCACGGTCATCATCGTCAAGGTCTGATAGTTCTGTGTCGCTCCCCATGAGGTGTGTACGGCTGCAGCGAAGGCTGGCAGCTGACTGGCATCGCTCCCACTCCTGCTTGAAGATCTGTCACGATAAAGTTTAGTTTGGTCAACAGCCGTCATGGTTTTCGACAATGTCCCAATTCTGTTAAAACAATACATAGCCAAAAGTTTACTACAAGCCTCTTATCCTTCCTCCTAAGAAGATAATTTGTTCACAGTGACACTGCCATTTTTTAAATAATTAGATTATTTTTTAAAGCCATTGATGATTAGTCCAAGGCAACATCTCAGGCCCTAATCATGATGCTCTAGCTGTCAATAATAAAGCAGTTTTACAGTTTGACAGCTTTACAAGCTTAGGGATTTCATGGCTTTGTGTTTGTATTTTATAGATTATAGTTTCCATTGCACTAAGGGTTGTCCACATACTTCTGGCCATGTACTTTACATTTATATATTCTCAAACACCACAAAATGCCGAACTTACATTGCAGGTAACATCCAGGGAAGCATTAAGAGACGAAAAGTTATTTTAGACATACTATGATACTATTGCTTTAACATTGCTACAACAAATGGTGAACTATATACATCAAATCTGAAAAATATTAAACCAATAACCAAAAACCTAAGTTATCATCTTCAATCAACTAATTCAACATTAATGACAAATTTAAAGTACTGCTTGTGACAGTATCAGATTGGTATCAGTATCGTCAGAGACTCAATTTGCTTGAAAGAGTGGTTTCGAACCAGCCCTGGTATCTAGTCATGAAGTCAAACCAGAAGTTACCTCGATCCGACAAACCCTCCATGCAACCATTCATCCGTTCTTTAATATTAACAATAATAACCATACACATACCCAAGGACACTTAACAATGTTAACATTAAAGGAAAGAGCCAAGCACGTGATGTTAAAATGGTCTACAGATCTGAGACACTTCAAATATCAGTACTTTTGTGGGCTCGTCCCTGAGTGCTACCAGCCGTCCTTTCTGAGCCCGTCTGATGACTCCCGTGCTGGCGTAGTGATCTCCCTGTCCCTCAACTACGGAGAAACGCAGGTCCGTGGCACTACCCAGGTGAGACCTATCACACACATAGAGGACATATCAAATTAAAAGGCATTCAGATGTTTAAATGTCATTTACTCTTTATTTAATCATGTAATACAATGAATTTATTTATTTTACAAATTTTATATACGGAGTTTAATTGTTATTATTGGGTTTTTATTCTACATGTTTTTTTTTATTGTCGAACACCATTTGCTGTTTTTTTTTTTTTTTACATTTCTGTACCCAAAAGCCAAACAATACAATTTCTTGAAGTGTGATTACTTTTTAGCAATCCTAGTGGTTCTATCTTTATGTATTTTATTTGTAAATAGTGCAATATTTATTTTATTCTGCTCATAGTTGGTTAAGTTTTATTGTGCACTAAAACTAAACATGATCACTCGACTTCATCAGCGATCGCTAACATCCCACATATATTCAGTAATACATAAAAGATAAAATAATGCCGTACCGAGAGTGTGTTCCATCTCCAAACACTCCACTTCTTCTCTTCATATGATCAAGCTCTGACCGAAGCTTCTCGATTTCGCCAATAAGTCTTTCCTACAAAACATATGATTTTAAATTGAGCCATTCCAAAAATTTTTTTTTTTTTTTAAATAATTAAACACACGCTAGCACACCAGAGCTGACTGATTGCTAATTGATGGTGTCGGCATCAATGGGTCAAGGAATAATGTGTTCAGGGTGTGGCTTACGTGCACAAAGCTGAAAAACATATAAACCAGCCGTGAAGGTTAAAAAATGCAATTGGCTACTGCGCTCAGTCGGAGGTATCACGTCTCGCTCTCTGGGTGGGGGGCAGAGTCAGAGTTTGCCCCCTGACTTACGAATTTAATTGATTCTGAAGGTCTTACGTCAAAGTGTTCATATGTTAAATCTATTTTTACATAACAATTGATCAGTGCTCTGACATTTCTAATGTCTTAAATGCTCTTTTTTGAAATAAATACAAGAATATTGTAGGATTGTAATAGAACGATGCCTGTCAAACACTTACTAAGCAAACACAGTTAGCATCCTGCCATTTAAACCAGGGATTAGTGTATCTAAAATGATTACATGACATGCAAATAAATACAACTTACATATTTAAACAAAACAATAGGAATCTATAATAATCGATTTACATTTGAAAAGAACTGAAAATAAAGTTTGCCCCACTATACTGCCTATGTAGAGGCACTTTGTGACGTCACGTGTTTTGATGGTGTTTTCAATGTTGATTGTTTTACCTTAGTGTGATGGAACTCCTCTAGCTGCTTTTGGGAACTCTCCAAATCCTGGATGAGTCCATTCTAATACATGACAGAAGTGAAATTAAAGCTAAATTAATTGATTCACTTGTGAGTGACTTCCCGTTTTCAGAAGTATGTGGAAGTGTATATACAGACCTTGTCCTCCAGGGCGGCCATGCGTTCTTTCAGGTGGAGCTGCAGCCGTTCGTTAGATTCGGTAAGCAGTCGGTCCACTGTGTCAGACAGACGTCTGTTGTGCTCCTCGTTCATTTTTTCTCTTTGCCGAGCCTGAAAAAAGTGTAGGAGAGCTTATTAACACTCTTGATGTGTTGCCCACAAAGGAAAACATGACAGATTCCCTTACTAAATGACCAGTGTATAACATCATGGTTATTATAACACCATATGTTGTACAAGTATACAATCATGAATGCACGGTTGCTGAGACATGGTTGCTACTGGAGATCGTTTTCAGTCCCATGATGCCATTCAGCCGATCAGAGTTTCTAGTGCATCTGCAAGTGGTGGGATCGATGTAAATATCTATAGTATCGATACCGGTATTGAAACTGGATCGAAATAGTGTGACGTATCGAAACTTTAGTTTTTCTCTTCAACATTCAGTACCCTCCTCCCATTTTATCAGTAACCATAGACTCCTCTTACATCTTACACACATACCTAGCTCCTCCCCTCCAGCTCTGCTGTTATATTGTTGTCACGTGACTCAGAGAGACCAATCAGCTGTGTGTGTGTGAGAGAGAGAGTTTGTGTGAGAGAGAGATAGACATAGGGCCTTTTCCAAATCATTCCCTCCATACTAATACTGCAGAGTGACACTTCATATGAATTCATACTCCATACTCTTTCCTTTTAGACGGAAGCAGGAAACTGCCGTTGCCATGGATACAGACAGACGCTTGTCTGACCTGACCTTCATGTCTCGCGCTACGTTATTATTTCAACATCTTCAACCGAGAACCCGAGCCATCAGCAGACAAACGCATCTGCTGCATCGTGCTGCTTTACTGCATCAGCAGGTGTTAACTACTTTATAACATGTACAAATGGATCGTATTGACTGATATTGCAAAATATCTGGGGTGAAATAATTTGGCGATTCATGAAGTTTCAGGTCACCAATCACACATTCCATTATGTTCTTTAAAACACTGGAGATGGCCGTGACTAAAAGTGCCTTAATACCTAATGAGTACAATCTACCATCATATTTTACTGAAAGTTAAGTGGAACCTACATTTGTAAGATGCTTCATTCATTCTGCTTTCCTTGATGCACTTCAGTGCAGTGCTGCAGGTGAGTGTGCTCTTGTGCTGACTCGCTAATAAAGGGTTTTATATTGGGACAGCCCTTAATATAACGGACATTGCACGTGAACGTGAAAACTGAGGTGGAGTGGATAGGCGGAGTGAGTAGGGAGCAGAATTGGTTTGAGAGAGAGAGAGCTTCGTGGGGAGATTTTACAGCAGTAAATGAAAAAATAAAATAAAAATGTTTTTTACAAATTTGTTGTGTAGCAATAATCTAGCTTGTTTGTAAGAGAGATGAGTTTTGTTACTGTTTTACTATTGTTTCTGATAAAAAAAAAGTACTAAAAGATATAACAGGAATGAATTAGTTATATTTTCATATAGAATTAATTCTGAACCAAAACACTCAGAGCTGCTTTTATTATATTACTATGTCCAAGTGCAGTCACTCACCCGACCCAATTCCTGGTTCTTCTCCTCCAGCTGTGACTCCAGCTGTCGAAGGCGCTCCTCGATGTTTCCGTGACGTTCCTCCGCCTGAAGGTTTAATAACGTAAAGGTAAAAAATGTGTTAATGTGCACTATTGTTCAAGCATCAGTCCTGCAGCATACAAAATTAGCCACTAGTCTGCAGAGTGGGAAATGATCAGAATAAAAAGTATGTGGTATCTTCAACATCTGTACAGAAGTGAAAGAAGGTGGAGATTAGTGAGTGACTCTCCAGGCAGTAGACTGGCCAGACGCACAAATGAAAAGAGGTCGGGGTGAAGTGTACGCATATTAGAGAGCGTGTGTCTATGTGTGTCTAAGCTATCCTACAAGTGCTGAGGTCTCAAGCTCTGGAATCTTAGCTTTGCTGTCAGCCAGCTGAGTGCTTAAACGGCAGTGGTGGGCCGTCAGGGCCAGCAAGGCCTTCTCTGCTGGCCTAACATAAATCATGATCATAATTTGATAATTTGACAATTTTCAATTTACTTTTCCAAATTATATAAAATTGTTGTTTGTAGGTTAGAGTTTTTATCCAATCAGAATTCGGCTAGCTTGTGTTTCCATGCTGTGTGAAATCTGCCTCTTCAGAATCAACACTGCTGGCGTCTGTGCAATATAAGTGAGCGAGCACATACAGTTGATATACAGTTGCGATAACCAATCAGATCTCGACTTGGTGACAATAGGCCTTCGAGCTGGCCTCACGTTGAACGTGACTGATTGGATACTCATTTACCGGCCATCCTAAAACAACAACGAGAAGGAAAGCCTACTCGCTTATGAGTTCAAACCAGATCATATGTTTTAATTGCTGATGCGGGTTTATTGATTTTTAAATGTGCTGGAAAATACCCCGTTTTGTACACAATTGAGGTGATACAATGCTCAGTAGTGTGCTTTGTATACTATTTCTCCAGCCGTGGTCACGTGGTGACATAATTTATGGTATTATGAGAGATATTTATTGAAGTCAGCCTAAGTAGGACATCACTGAAGGCCTAGGTGAGAAATGCACGTCCCGCCACTGTTAAACGGCCAGCTGCTTTTCTCACACTCTCCAAGCAAAGAAAAGGTCTAATGTGCTACATTTGTTTTTCTTAAATGCTTTTTTAAAGATTGACAGCTTTGAATGGGAATAAATAGAAAAGGAAGGGAGAGAAGATAAATCCTTCACTTCTCTTCAATCATTCCTGAGAAAGAACTCACTCCAGATTGATCTGAAGTAGCCAGAGAGGTAACAAGATAAAGTCGAAGGGTCTGAGAGGTGGAGAGGCATTGATTGAGAGAGTACGTTGTCGGAAATGGCACTTTCGTGAAGGCTCCACTACATTTTTGACGCAATGCAAAATGTTCACTAATGGCGGATGCCTAGTGGCAAGTAGATTCAGAGCCAATTCTCATTTAGTACAATCACTAGATGGCTGATTCTCAATTAAGCCATTTAAACAAGGCACTCAGGTGGAACAAAAGTCTACTACCCTAGAGCACTCGCACTCAGATTGAGGTTCCATTGCCGGGAAGGTGCTCAACAGACACAACGAACATTAGGAACGGAATCCCCATTTTGCTTAAGCCAGAGGTGCCAGCGATGGCTGAGGAATACAAAGACCACAGCATAATGTAGAAAGTTCAAGCCAGGATGTTTGACCACCATCAAGACCACCCATCCCGCCATGGCATTAAAACGCATCCTCAGAGCAGAACACAATGTGACATCACAGTTGGTGTCACAGTAGCCACACTAACCACATATGCGAACTATATATTGAAAGTAATACACGTTTACCAGTTGGCCAACATGGATTTCTACTGATTTCCTGCAATCCTTTCCACACCAATATGTCCAGTAGATGATAAAATACTTAAATTAGTGGCAAATCTTGTGTTGAGAAATACATTGACAAAAAAAATAACCAAGTTGGTGGACCTAAAAATTCTACATTCTTTTTGTACACATTTTATCCTGTTTCAAAATGTTAGGGATTTACAGGCATCAAATATGTTTATGAATACAAAATACATGTAGGTGGGTAGGTGAAAATATTGGTCATCTTGTTTTTGTAATTTTGTAGGCATCTGTACACCAAGTATTTAAGCAGATTATTGAGTGTTGAGCTTCAATGGACTGGCACAATGACAATAGTATTCCAATAGTTTTTGTGGGTGGTGCCAGGAAAACCCTGTATTTGAGTGTGTGTGTAATGCCTGCCTTGGTAAGAGCAGCAACTCTCTGAGCCAGTTCAGCCTCCACCTCTGGCAGCGTTTCAGCTTTCCTCATGGTCTGCTGCAGTCTCTGCTCAGCCAGCTCCAACAGTTCTTGCAAATGCCGGACCTTCTCTTCACTCTGATACACACACATGCACACAGCACACCTGAACTTAAGATCACAAAACCCAGGCAATAATTAATGGTTGAATGTTGGTGTACATTCTTGCCTGGATTAAAACTGATTCAATCAATCTAGAAGTACTGTAGGATGATTGGCTTTTAACAAATTATTGTTTTGGTATTTTTGGAAACACAAATTTTGACCGGTTCTTAATTGTGTCAATGTTAGCTGTCAAAATTTGCTAATTGAATGTCATTCTGGCATTACTCATGTAATGTTTCCGGTGCCACTGGCTGCCACGCAAACGTAAACCAATTAGATAGTTGGCACGTCTCTAAGGTCAGCCGTAGCATAGCGGTTAGGCTAATTGCTCAGACTGTAACTGTCCTGTAAATCACTTTGGATAAAGGCGTCTGCTAAATGCTGAAAATGTAAAACTTAAAAGTAATGTTATTTTTAAATGTAACAGATCTTAGTACTGAAGAACCACAACAAATAGCTATGGACTCTAAGGACTGGTATTTGGAGCCACATTTTATAAATAAATACTATAGGTATTTGACTATCAGGACCATACCTGCCGGTAGAGCGAGTCCTTTGTGGCTAGTTCATTCTCCAGCTTGTCATTCAGATCATGAATAGAAGTGGTTTCACGCTGTGCAGCTAGGTAGCGCTTCTCCAGTGTGGTGATTCGCTTCTCCATGTCCTCCTTCTGTGCCATGGCCTGTTGAACAGGCATATATTAAGAACACAACACAGTGTAGTAAATCAAGTATATAAAGCTAGAACTATTTTTAAATATTGAAATCATATCTATGTACATAGTACTAAATAACTATAAAATTAATCGGCATATAAAATTAGTTAAGGGTGTTTTATAATAGACATATGTATTGTAATAATGTGGTAATGAAGATGTGTAAACAGAAACGATTCAACCATAACAACGTAAAGTGTAAGTGTGAATGGAATGATGAGATGCCCTATTAGAAGTCATTCTCTTCTCCATTGCCATATTAGCCAGCACAGAGGTCAATAATTGATTTGGCCGTTTGACTTGTTTAACAATCACCACCAAATTGTCATAAAATATTCGCAAATTAAAAACTCATTTATTTTTTACATCAAAGGTTAATTTTTACACGTTTCAACCCTAGAGTTTGCCATCTAGTTAAATCGGTCATCCAGGCATAAAGGCCCTCGGTCCTTTCTTGTAGATCAAGGAGGTCACTATAGAAAAGCTCCAAAGGTCCGGCACCAAGTGGAAGTATTCTACATATCACTGTTTCTCTTTCTAACACTTGAGTTCTGAGTTCCACTGGAGCAAACTCTAGCTTTCTGGGAACTCAGAGATTTTGGCCAACCACACGATAAAGTGTGAGAGTCCACTGCTTCATGTTCTTTCCATTGGGCAAAATTTAAATCACAGTCTATACCAGAAGTATGTGGACACCTGGCTTGCTGGACATCCCATTCCAAAGCCATCAGTTATAATATATATGATAAGTTATAGTATTTACAATTGCATCTAAGGCATCTTCAATTACTTTGATCTACCAGGCGCCAGATAAGATACAGCTTTAGGATGTCCAGAACTGTACTTACTAAAGTCTCACTAGCTCCCCCTTGTGGATAAAATTTAACCCTGTATTCCTGAGTAAGGATGTCAGTGTAAAGTCCTTCTGGTTGTGTCGATAACACTCACCTCTCGGATATCCCTTTGGTGCCTGACGTTGAACTCCTCGCTCTTCAGCAGCTCCTTACGGACGCCGGCGAGTTCATTCTCCAGCTCGGCAACGCGGGCATTCAGCGTGCCACCACGCTCACGACTTGACGCCAGATCTTTGTTGGCTTTGTCAAGCAGTTCCTGCAGCTCCAGAGAACGAGAAGAATCGTCGTGGACGTCTATAGAGCCGTTAGGGAGTCTCTGTAGAGCGTACATGTGGAGTAAAAAGATGATGAAACTAATGCTGAAGATGATACTGATGATGTCCATTGCTTGTGTACAGCTTTTGCGTCCCCCACCCTCCACGCCCATTTTTGCCCCCTTCCATTCATTTTTTATTTTGAATTCTGAGATATAAACGCCAGTCCAAACGTTTTTTGGAAATGCACACCAACTCAGCCACCATGATAATTTTTCGCCCCCTTCACTTCCAGTTAAGTTCATTGTCTTAAACCTCTTATCCTAATCAGGGTCGAGGAGGGGTGCTGGAGCCTATCCCAGCACTTCAATGGGCGCAAGGCACACAGTAACACCCTTGATGGGGCACCAGTCAATCACTGGTACCTTCAGGACAATTCAGTGTCTCCGATCAACCTGATTGCCATGTCTTTGAACTGTGGGAAGAAACCCACGTGGACACAAGATCATGTAAACTCCACAAAGAAAGGACCTAGATCACCCCCCTTCACTTCCTCACCTGCCACACCTGCTCACCACTCACCTGCCACACCCATGTTTTGCCCTATTCACTTCCATTCATTTTTTGAGATATCAGCGCCATTCCAACACTAAATCGTATGTCCTGTTGATGACACTGTGACACTTCCTATGTACATACCTTCCAGTTTGGCTTATTTCCATTTGTCTTTCCATCTCTTCCCTCTCGCACCATGGCAAGCTGCATGACAGAACAGAATTATTCTGACATGAATTCCAAATTTTGCAGAGACTGTGTGCAACAATTAAGGGGTCCATATTGTATATTACAATATGATTTTATGTATAAACAATTCTAAAAGATACATAAACCAGGGGTTTTCAATGTCTAATACTGTGGGCCCCCCAGAGAGCATTAAAGCAACTGTGACGACTCCCTCTTCCCACACACACACACACAAGATCATTATTGTTATTTTTATTATGTATGTTCCATTTATTTTATAAAACCACAAATATCAGAAATTGTTGGAAGATCATGAACATATTTATCTGCTCTCAACGTCTTATATTTTATCTTACTAGAAGTGCCGGGTTGCCTTGATCTAGTTATACAGAGAAGAGCTGAATGGTGGTCATGTGATTGCAACGACCAGAAAAAAAGTCTTTGCACTCGGATCAAATTCCTGCACCATCATTTCATGACTTTCCATACATGTGTTTTATCAGCATCTTTATTTTTTTTAAATCCCAACCATAAAAGCTTCTACTTGTGTGAATTTCTGCATCACTGGTGTTTCGGTATGTTGTTTCCTGCCTGTGATTCCCTTTTCAGTGAGCAGATTGTGAAAGGTTTCGTTCGTATTGTGTTACTGTTATTCAGCCATGAACGATATGCATAATATGCATAGTTTACTATGTATGTACATGTACTAGAAATGTTCATTATTATCAGCAAGTAAATTTTAAGCACATTATTATTTTGTGTGCTAAGTGATGCTCGAGCATCTTCCCCTCTACCCAATATACGCTGGCACCACACACTTTGAAAACCATTGGGATAGAGGATACATGTCTCTTATAGTAATATATCACCTTACAGGTAACATGTGTTGAACTTTGTGGCCTTTATGACATTCTATGTGGATTAGTAGTCCCCATGTCTTCACAGAATGGACACACTTACAACACTAATATTTTATGTTGGAAATCCACCTTCAAACTCATCTTTAATCAATCCCGTGCTATAGTGGATAACCCTGTTGTTTCATTTTTACCTTGAAGACCTAATACATGCTGTGGTTTAAGACAGGACATAAACAAAGTCTTGTTAGGACAGGGACAAATTTAAAAGCCCTTGTCCGCACCCTAAAGGCAGAGCTCTGACAGCTGTTCCAAACAACAGCTCAATATGAACAATATGTCAAAGGAGTGAGCTATATAGGTATTTGTATGCACTATAAAGCACATAATATCAGGCCAAGAAATAAAAAAGTTTCCTGTCACATCCAAGGATGAAAGCTAGCATGACTAGAAAATGATCGCATCCCTGTTCTATGAATTTATGTCCATCATTTTAGGAAAACAATGCTGAGTAAAAAACATGTTCATGTTCAAAAGATTATATCATAAAAACATGTATTTAGCTAAATATGTTTCTTAACCAAATGCTAAACAAGGATATAATTATTAAATTAATGACATTAGACATAGAAACAAAAAACAAATATAGGCGAGTGAGAGCCAAAGAAAGATGCATTTATAGAAAGTGTTTTGTCACACTGGACTTGTGACACACACACACACACACACACACACACACACACACACACACACACACACACACACACACACACACACACACACACACTGAAACTTATTGGCTATGACAACCAGCACATCACCATATTCTAAATGGATAGTCTCAATAATTAAACATCTTGGCCCTTTTAAAGTATTGTTCTTTTATTGGTTTTAAAATAATATGGGTCTCAGTCCCTCATTGTTCTGATCTTATTAAGTCTTTGGATCTTGGTCTTGGTGAGTAAAATCCCTGTCTTGTCGCCAGTCATATATATGGGTTTTCATTTTGTCTTAGTCATGACAGTTCTAACTATGTCTTGTATTAACAATTAAAGTTTTTGGCTTAATTCTTTTTATACCACTGGTTTGGGTCTTGGTCTTATTCACATCTTCAGTATTAAACCTTAGTTTAGTCTGTCTGAAGTAGTGCAGTGGTCTTTAGTGAGTGTTTGGGGTCTTGATAATTAAATCTTCAGTCATATAGATCTTGGGATTGTCTTTGTCATGGCAGTTAACTATCTTGGCATTGACTTGGTATTAGTCTGGGTTTAATCCAATATGGCTCTTTTTGCATTGGCATTGTCCCAACCAAGTCTTAACGCAATACAATGTTATAGGTTTTGCCTCGGTCTTGGATGGTTTGAGTCTTGTTCTCATTCTAGTCTTGACCAGGAAAAGCCTTGACATTGTCTTTGTCTTTATGGGAAGTTTGATTTTTTATTTGAGAACAATTGATTTGAAGTTGTCCTAGTCTCTAGTCTCCATCCATGGAAATGTAAGATTAATATGTCTCTTGGGTTTATCGACTAATAGACATCTAGGTCCAGTCTTGATCTTGGGTGCTGATGCCCCTGTGTCTTGTCTAAGTATAATTATTAATAGCCAATACAGTATAATTATGAATATAATAATTATTACAGTATTATTATCTGAAATAATATTAGAATCAATTTGGCTATAAGACACCTAACCAATTGAAACTTGTGGATGAATAAGACAAAAGGATGAATAAGACAAAATAGAAAAAAAGAAGGATAAAAATGATTGATTTTTTCTCTGGAGGATAGAAGTAGACAAGTTGGCATTGCAAGGACAGAGAGAGAAGGAACACACACACACACACACACACACACACACACACACACACACACACAACCAGAAGGCTGGTTGTCTCAGCTGCACTATTCAGCTGACCTAGATATTCAATCATATGCTCTGCCATACAAACATTAGATTTAAACATACATATATTTTTAATTTGGGGGTTTATAGTCTGCATGAAATTTTTCACATATAGTTTATATTTTTGAAAATTCGTTTCGATTTTACCTTGTTGGACAGCACTTAGCATGACCAAAGAAATTAATAAACAAGTTGTTGTCCAAGCCCGGTATCATCGTTCCAGAGAAAAGCAGGCTAAACCAACACAGGAGCTGGCAAGTCTTTGAGAGATAGACTCTCAAAGACTTGCCACCAGGAATGAGATACCTTCAGTCAAGAGGAACTGTTATGTCAGTCTCCACTTCTATACCCTCCTCTTGGGTTTCCTGACCCAAGCTTTATTATTTTTTTCTTTCCTATTCTTGAGTAAAAGCAAAAAGTGTGTGAATTTCCACAAGCTCATGGAGTCCATGCCACATTGTATTTCGGCAGTCGTACACTTTCAACAGGGGATATTCCACTAGCACACCAGCACAGAGATTCTGAACACCTTCAAATTATTCCCAGTCCACTGATTCCTTCTAATTCACCCATATGGATTCACGCATGACACTTCTGTACAGGTGCCCGGGGAAACTAATGAGCGGCCTTACACAGAATCAAAGACCCCCACCCAATTTTTCCCCACCCAGCAGACTAGCGGCCTATTGCGTCTGTGCCCATTCGAATGCTAGCAGAGCCAAGCTTCTATAGCAACTTGTCATTCAGTCAGATAGTTAGCAGATAGCAGTTTTCCAAATATGGATGTTCGATATCAGCATCGAAGCTCTTGACCTGGTGGCGTATGCAACATGACTGGCGTACTGGTGTTTCTAATAAACAATAATAATAATAAATAAATAAAACTATACCTCCTGAGTATTCGCTGCTAGCTGCCCCTCTAGCGATGTGACTCGCTCCAGGGCTATCCGCAGCCGCTCCCGCACCTATAGCAGAAAACAAAACAAAAATGAAATTCGGACAGCCCAGAATCATCCAACATGTCACACACAGCAACAAAGCATCTGAGCAAGTTTTCAGAGGACCACGAGTCCAAAACTATGGGGGTTTGATTAGGACAACACTAAAGAACTATAGTCTGTGCGCTCAGACAACCTTATAGCTAGATAGGTATAGTATGGCCAGGAATTGAAGGAATTAAAAAGGAATGACCGGAGTAGGTAGGTAGGTTCAGGAACCCTGGTTAGTAGACAGAGGCAAACATGGGTATGGTTCTGTTATGTGAGGCCCACACGGTAAAATGCCCAGCATGAGAGAAGCAGGTTTGTAAACAAGGAGCTGGAAAATCTATAAGTAAGAAGCACTGCCATCCAACTGGGATCACTCACGAGTCATCTGCACCCCCATACCCCCTCTGTACCCACATTTGGGTCTCCTGTAACAACTCTTCCTGTTTAATATGGGCTTGAGTTTGAAACTGAGAGTACAAGTGTGCTAGGCTTTTTAACCATCCCTCCCCCAGATGTAGCCGATCATGCCTGTGTACACACCTGACTGACCGATAGCGCAGAAGAGAGATAGGGGAAGTATTAGTAATGATGTCATACCTTCTCATCCAGAGCTTTGTGGTGCTCAAACAAGGATTTCAGAGCTTTCAGCACCTCCACTTCACTGGAGACTCCGGAAGGTGGAGGAGCCTGCCTCTTCACCACAGTCATCCTCAGAGACCTCTCGTGACGTGACACTAGACACTCCAAATGCTCCAGCAGGAGCTGTACACACCCGCACCCACCCACCCACCCACACACCCACACACCCACACACCCACACACCCACACACACACAGATGACTCGTAATACTTCTACTTTACCACTAGATGCCACCAGACCTGTAAAGCGGAAGGCCTGTATCTCAACCACACACCTAGTTCATTATTTTTGTTGTTTGCTGTTAATATTATTACTACTACTATTATTATTATTAATATTGTTGTTATTTCTATTAATATTGTTACTTGTTTTTGTTAAAAATATTATTGTTGTTGATATGTTTTTATTATTAATGTTATGTTTATTGATATTGTTGTTAACATCATTGTTGTTTTTAACAATAATAATATCTTACTATTAAAGAGTATATAATATAATATTAGAATAATATTAAAAATAATAATAATAATAATTATTATTATTATTATTATTATTATTATTAATATTGTTCTTGTTATTCTCATGATTCCCATTCTTAATGTTATTGTTATAAATAAAAACTTTGATATTAATATAACAATTATTATAATATTGATTATTTTTACCATTAATATACAGTGAGGAAAATAAGTATTTGAACACCCTGCGACTTTGCAAGTTCTCCCACTTAGAAATCATGGAGGGGTC
>JAYDZG010000025.1:6414601-6427991 GCA_034509265.1 Microcambeva bendego
GCATTTGTATACTCCTGATACAGTGGGGCAAAAAAGTAGTTAGTCAGAAAGTCTGTAATTATCATCATAAGTACACTTCAACTACGAGAGACAAAGTGAGGAATAATACAGGAAATCCCATTGAAGTGTTTTTAAAGAATTTATTTGTAAATTATGGTGGAAATTAAGTATTTGGTCAATAGCAAAAGTTCAACTCAATACTTTGTAACATAACCTTTGTTGGTAATGACAGAGGTAGAAAGTCTTCACCAGGTTTGCACACTCTGTAGCTGCTATTTTGGCCCATTCCTCCATGCAGATCTCCTCTAGAGCAGTGATATGTTTAGGGGCTGTCACTGGGCACCACTGACTTACAACTCCCTCCACAAATGTTCTATGGGGTTGAGGTCTGGAGACCGGCAAGGCCACTCCAGGACCTTGAACTGCTTTTTACGGAGCCACTCCTTGGTTACCTGAGCAGTGTGTTTGGGATCATTGTCATGCTGGAAGACACAGCCACGTTCCATCTTCAATGCTCTCACTGATGGAAGGCGGTTTTGTCTTAAAATCTCACGATTCATGGCCCTATTCATTCTTCCCTTTACACGGATCAGTCGTCCTGTCCCCTTTGCAGAAAAACAGCCCCAAAGCATGATGTTTCCACCCCCATGCTTCACAGTAGGTATGGTGTTCTTGGGATGGCATTCTTCTTCCTCCAAACACGACAAGTTTTTAGTTCTAATTTGTTTTCATCTGACCACATGATATTCTCCTAGTCCTCTTCTGGATCATATGCTCTCTGGAAAACTTCAGGACCTGGACATGAACTGGCTTAAGCAGGGGGACACGTCTGGCACTGCAGGATTTTAGTCCCTCTCTAGTGTTACTGATGGTAGCCTTTCCTACTTTAGTCCCAACTCTCTGCAGATCATTCATCAGGTCCCTCTGTGTAGTTCTGGGATTGTTGCTCAGCGTTCTCATGATCATTTTGACCCCACGGGTTTAGATTGAGAGGGATTATCAATGGTCTTGTATGTCTTCCATTTTCTTACAATTGCTCCCACAGTTGATTTATTCACACCAACCTGCTTACCTATTGTAGATTCACTCTTCGCCGGCTTTGTGCAGGTCTACAATTTTCTTCCTGGTGTCCTTCGACAGCTCTTTGGTCTTGGCCATGGTTGAGTTTGGAGTGAATGTTTGAGGCTGTGGACAGGTGTCTTTTATACAGATAATGAGGTCAAATGGTTGCCATTAATACAGGTTGAGGAAAGAAAAGCCTTTTAAAGAAGAAGTTACAGGTCTGTGAGAGCCAGAAATATTGCTTGTTTGTGGGTGACCAAATACTTATTCTTTAAAAATTCTACATGGTGATTTCCTGGATTTTTCCCCTCATTTTGTCTCTCATAGTTGAAGTGTACATATGATGAAAATTACAGACCTCTTAGAAAAACTTGCACAATCAGTGGCTGACAAAATACTTATTTGCCCCACTGCATGCTTTTTCTAGGCCTCTCCAACTGGATCAAGCTCCAAGCTGAACTTTGCTACCGACAGGGAGAAGCTATTCTGAGAAGCAGAACAAGAGGTAGTTGGTGACAGAACTACTGCTATGGTAACAGTGCCGGTGCTGACCTTTGTGCTGAGCTCCAACAGGGGGAAGCAGTGGTCTGTATATGAGTTCAAATGATAAGACAGAGTAGATTCCAGAACTAAGGGGCGATAGTATATACAGTATATTATTATGGCTGGTCTTGTTTGCCCCGGGTTGTGATTATGTATAAGAGTTTGGGTGTGTCAGGGTGTCTAGAATAGGCTCTGGACCCATGGTGACCCAGATTATTAGATATACCTCTGTTTTTAGTAAATGCCTGTATCCAGAACGACTTACATTACAGGTACAGTATACACTCAATTGAAGGTTAAGGGCCTTGCTCAAGGGCCCAACAAAAGCAACCTGGCAGTGGGGATGGGGCTTGAACCAGTGACATTCTGATTACTAGTCCGGTCAGGTACATTTTATGTTCATGTGTATATTTATTTATGAGCAAGTGCTTGACCATGCCAAGTATTTTAAACTGACCCTGAAGTTTCAGGTCACACTTGCTCTCTCCATCATTTTCCTAGTGGCTTCCTAATGACGTACTTTGATGTGTAGTTTAGGTCATTACACTCCATAGGATCCACTTTGAAGCATGTTCTGTTCTAAAATACTGTAGAGAAACTTTCAGGATTCTAAGATTTCCTTGTTTCTGTAACAGCTACTAGTCTAAGAGACACCAAAGCATCCAAACACCATTATGGAGCCTCTACTGGGTTTCGCTGTAGATATTGTATACTTTTCTTCTTAGGCTTCTTACCCTAGAGCTCTAGTTTGATTTCATTATGTTCGCAGAAACTTTTGTTTTTGTTTTAATACTGGAGACCTCCTTGTCAACCTAATTTTCTTAGGATGTTGGACAGGGAATGAGGAAATTGATAGAAGAACCCTAAAAACACACTCTGGAAGGTTGAATGTCCCATGAGTAGCAAACCTCTTTATAACATTTTGAACTGGCAATACCAGCATGCCATTGGGGATAGTCTTGTACCCCTTTGTAGGACCAATGAGGGAGCACATCCAGCTCTTAAATACTCTACTAAAACTGTTTTAATTATCCCAGTAATACGTTCTAATCTGTAGTCCCAGAGGCAGCAAAGCAGCTCCACTACATTATGGATCTCCTACCACGTTTCACTGTACGTATAAATGTTCTCCTGCTTGGTCATAATAGCATTTCTGATCTACCAAGACAGCTTTCTTTTCTTTGCCACGAAAAAATGGGAATAAAAGCATCAAAAGCCACCATTCATAGGCTGATTAGAGTCATGTGAGCGCTAACAAGGTGTGGAGGTGAGTTTCATTTCTAATTAATCACATGTTCATCTGACTTTGACTTTGAACAAAGGGTGCCATTAATCACGCCCCTGGTTAGTTTTGTATCCCTTTTTTATTTTCATTTAAGTTTTATCATCTGCTTTATGCTGGTCAGGTTCCCGGTGAGCAACCTTTTCGACGAGCTATGTGTGTGTTGAGTGTGGGCGGGGCTATGCTGTACCTGCTTTCTGATTGACATAGTTTCTCTGGTTGCCACATAAAAATCATTTTTTTTAGGATCCAACTGTCCTTTTTCCTCTATTCAACACATTCTGGAAGTTTCTTGAATGTCTCAAGAGTACCAAACAATTCACAATAACATTCTGAACTGTCGATCCCAGAATGCTAAGGTCTCTTGAGATTTGAGTCTTGTTCTTATTTCTGTATTTATTAGGTTACTGATCATCAAGCTTTCTTTTATTCATGTTCAGAATTAAGTGGACTCCTAATCATGAGTATGTTTAATGCTGCAACAGCCTGACGTAATCTACGAAGCCTTTCTAGAGGGACATTTGTGAGGTCGAGCACTGAAATCTAATGACTGTATTCAGTATTTACAACATTTAGCATGTCCTTATCACACGGTTAGGAAGAATTAAGGGCCTTGTTTTGGAGCCAACTGGGGCAACTGTGTGGTCGCAGATATTAAACCAGCAACCTTTATGGCTTAGCTTCTCCTACCCCATAGAAGAAAGGTATAGCCTACAGGTAAAAATATTTAAAAGACTTCACTTCACGCAAGGGCTTTATCAAACTGCTTCCAAAAAGCTGGAAGCTTATTACATACTGTATTGTACATAACTGTAAACACTTTTTACACATATCGTACATAAAGTATTTCTATAGGAATTTAAATTCACCTTTGCATGTCATTTATTTGAGTGCTTTGGCTCTACAGCAGGCAGTATAATCTCTCTCATATCTGCTGATTAAAAAAAGCTCCACCACTGAGTACAAATCCACTCCACTCCAATCCTATCTACCCCTCCTCAAAAGGAAAAAACTTTAAAACTTAACCAACTTTTCTGCACCTATCAATGTGTTCCAACTCTACGAGCCCTGATCTTGAGATACATTATGCTGGAATCTATTTCCAGGCTCCAACTAATGAGAAGAACACCCCCCCCCCCCTCCCTTCCCAACCCCTCAGCCTAGTGGAAGATAAAGCCGAGACGATTCTGACTGCTGTCGGATTGTAACGCCCCGGCCGGAGAATATCATTATTATGGTTGGCGAGAGAACGAGACGAAGAGAGATACGAGTGAAAACAAGTTGCTCTGCAAATGCAACCCAACCTGGTTACAATTAGGAGGCAATTTCATAAAAGGTCAATGAATTCAGATGATATCCTTAGAGGGAGGAAATTTAATACCCTTTTTGCCTGAATTAATTAATTATAATATTAGGCTCGCTCAAGGGGGGGCTTTCTTGAGTGATTAAGTGAGCGCATATTTTTAAAGGACTCCCCAAACCTCATGGGTTTCTGGCCTTTTGAACCTGGGTATGGGGCATAAATTTCTAAATAATTCATGAATGCGGTAGAGCCACGCAAACCCACCGTAGAGAACTAGCAGTTTAGACTTCGTTGCTTTGGAAGTCAGTCATCATTTTCTTAATACTGAGAGTAGATGTCTTGATTTACACGATGGCCAAAAATATCAAGACAAGCCTTCTAACCCATCATCTACATTAGATTTTCAGGAGATTTTATCCAAACCGACTTCCAGTATTGTGACAGTATATCGTCTAAGCAAAGTAAAGGTTAAAGGTCTTGCTTAAGGGCCCAACAGTGGCAACCTGGCCACAATTTGTTTTTCCATGAACTGAATTTTTTTTTTTTATGACCTGGCTCACGATTACCATTCCAATTGCTTTTTGCAGGCCAAATAATATTCCTCCACATCAAGCAGAGTCTTTATAACTAATCTTAAATCCACATTTGACATATTGTTATAAAAAAGCAGATCATTTCTAATTCTGATAGCAATGAACACAGCTCTAACTTTGTGTGAGCTCTTAGCTTGTAGGTGGGACTCCCCAGCCTAAAAAAGACCACACGGATGTGTTTAAATTTAGGAGAAAGTGGTGAATGCTAGACCCATATGGTGCTTCTCTTCAGCTGTCTGTTCCATTTACAGAGTCACGTTTATAAGCTTTTGAAGTCCATCCTGCAAACCCATGGATGAAAAGATAGATTGACACATGCCTCAAATCTATCCACATCCAGACTAAAATCTGCAAAGACAGGAACAGGCAAGTGCATTTGCTTAAGAGAAGTGAACTCAGAGCTCTATAGTTCGTCCCGTCATCCACACAAGAGGTCGATTTTCACACTGAATATTTTCATCTCCTATTTTCTAGTTCTGCCATGTTTTACGTTCCGGCTGTCTTGAACATTTACACAACCCTAAGTCTAATTACAAAAATACTCCATTATTATTATTAAAATTATTATTTGTATTTATTAAATTTATTTTGATTTGCCATTCAGATTTGCTGAATGCTTCAAAATTATATTTATTTAAAATTGTATTTTATGTTTTTTCATGTTTTTAATGTTTTTTTAAACATGATTCATCGATTAATTATTAATTGTTTTATGTTATAAGAAATGTTAATTATACTATATGGTCAAAGTGTTTAACTTTCATTTCTAAAAAGATTGCATAATTGATTATTTAAAATTTAAATGCTTAATTTTTTGTAGGAAGTTACTGTACATAACTGTACTTGTACATTTAATGGTAAAATGCTTTAAATTTTAGTATTTTTAAGACTATACATTTAATAGTTTAAATGGCTTTTTGACCCCTACTAAATTTTCCCTTAATTGTATTAATTTTATGACAAAAAAAAGCTAAAAAACAATTTCTTAAGCTCCAAGTGTTCTTACAATCTTGTACATTTTAATAAACACTTATTGTCAGAAGGCCTCAGATTATATCTAGGCTGAGGGCCGGATTAAGGAAGAAATCTTCCTATGTGATTTAAAAGACAGATTTAATAAAGACAGATTTAATCATGTTCATGTGTCAGCTTCCTGATTATGCAGCCTATTCTCGGAAGAAATCCGAACGTCGAAACCACGTCGCTTCAGAAGAAAAACCGGCCTGCCAGAAGACCGTCAGCCTTCATTACCTCTTTACGTTCGACATCCAGAATCACCGAATACAATCAAAAGTTCTTACTTCTCTTTTTAATTGAGAATGTAGCAGAAATTCCACAACTGTGTAGAAATCAGTATATATTAATGCGTGCTGCAAGTTCTGACTGAAAACAGAAAATTTCAAATTACCTGCCTGATTACCGATGACCCCAAATATCCTGCAGGCATGAATATTCATTACGAATTTCAGCCCGGTCTAAAAAAAAATTAATAATTTCTCTCTCACGTGCAGGTTCTTTCTGCGTGGACTGTGAATAAGAATGATTAATGAAATTCTCACACATACAGATTCATCATTGGGGAAGCAAGAATGGTAATAAGGATCCAATTAAAAGCCCGGTAGGAGAGAAGCCGTTGGGGGGGGCAGAATGCTCCCATAGCGCTCCCTGCACTGAGGGCCAGTCACTCATGCACACTCACAAATGTACAGTTTTATTCATACATTTTGAATCCCAATGAAAATAGATTATTTATTCAGTGGTGTAGAGAGTTATATGATATCATTAAACTTTGTAGTCTGACCTCAATGGCCTTCGACTCACCTATTAATAAGTACCAAGATCCATGAAAAAAACCAAAACCGGGACTTAATAACATTTCATGAGATGTTCCTTCCGTCATTTTTAACTGTACAATTGTACAACAGTTGCATTTGTTTGATGTCTATAGATAAAATTCTGAGATTTGGATCTAATTTGGTGGATATAATTTCACGGATTGGTAAAATACAATAACTATAGAATGGAAAAATCAATGTGAACCCTGAGATTTTCTCGCTTCAACGAGATCCTGCTCCTAACTAGTGGTGATTAGAGACAACTACACCCAAAGTTTTGGAACTCTAATTGCTCTTGTTGCGATATTAATTATTTATTCTTCCTGCTTGTTAAAAATAAGTCATGTACCGGTCAACAGTGGCAACCACTGCTGTAAAGCGTAGAAACAAGTAGTTTGCAGAATAGTTGTTTTTATTAATTTATTAATGTTTTTCTTATTCTAAACTTCTAAATGATGATAATAATAATCATAACATTAGTAGAACTCAGTGATGATGCTGCGCTGTGTTAATAAGTGAGCCTTGGTTGCCCATGACCCTGTCACTGGCTTACCCCTCTTCCTTCTTTGGACCACTTTTGATAGGTACTGCCCACAATAGCTGCACGCCGTGATGAAAAGATAATCAGCGGTATTCACTTCACCTGTCAGTGGCTGGCCTGGAGAATATTTCCAGACTACAGATCTAGAAAAGCTTATATGTATGATGTGTGTTAGAAGCATCGTAGTCAGTCACTCCTCTAACCTCCCTAGCTTTTGAGTTTACAGAGGCCATAACTGTATTTTTATTTAATTATTTTTCTCTGCCCCACACCTCCACTTCCCTCCCTCTGTTAATTTCATGTTCGGTTGGATTCCAAGACGGCCTGTCTGTTGGCCAAATATTTGTGCAGGGAATGCTGGGTAATCTTTTATCGCACAACTGCGATTCCGGAAGGGAGGAGAAGGATGGTACGGGTGGACACGCGGCGTTAGCACCACACTCGGGTTCCAGGATATAAATGTAAATGAGAATTAGAATAAGGTAATAAGTACGAAAAGCTACAAGTTAAAGTGAAGGTCATAAGTGGGGGTAACGTCATGGATTTCTTTTCATCAGTTCTCCATTTCTGTTTCTCTTGTGTAAAGGTGTAGCCATCGATAATCTTCACACCAGACTTACTGGTGCAATCATCCAGTCGTTATATGGGCTTGGGACCAGTGTTAGGTGCACAAGCCTTCCCGCCTTGCCTGTTAACCAATCAAGTCATATGACCATCGAGATTCAAACCCTGGATTCGCACATCGCATGTGACCTGGGCAATATTTGGTTTTATTTTAAATAAGTAGACTGCCCAGCAATGTTTATTTTATTAGGATTTTAATGACGTATTTTACGCTCTTGGTTACATTCATATCAGACATGGTAATTATTCTGCACATACGTCTATGTCAAACACACTCAAGGGCATTTTTGTATCAGTTTAACTCAATTGCATGTTTTTGGACTGTGTGAGGAAACCGGATCACCCAGAGTGAACACACGCAGACATGGGCACAACGTACACACTCCACCTGGGGATCGAACCCAGGCCCATTACATACATTTATCAAAGCCCTTGGTATAAATGTGTCCCTTAAAGAAGATTTTTATTATTATTCAACCCAAGCGTCATCTCATCTACCTACACGCATGGTTAAAACATAACAAGAATCAAGCCGCCCTAGTACTTAAAGTCGACTTTCGGACTGATCTGACGTCGACGACTCTCCGTTCTCTTCTTCATTAATTGCTCTCCTTAGAAAAGGGAGAGATCCATAAAACGACGGGGAAAAAAGCCCCGTTGAACGAGACAGATTAACATTTGTTCAGTTACATGCCTTCCTCTGTCACACGCAGTAACTTTGCTTGTACTAATTAACAATTAGCAGAGACTCACCGGCTAATTGTGTTATTCCTCGTAATGAAGGGGCTAATTACTAGAATGTCAATTTAGATTTAATTACTAAGAGCTTTGGTAATTCCCAGTGAGCTGAAGTGACTGCTTTTCTTGCCTTCGATTGCTTGCGAGGGAGAGCAGATTGCCATGTCTCCTGTTCTTCAGTTGAAAAAGAAGGGAAGTGTAAATATAAAAGGAATGAGAAAGGTGTTTGAGTTTTTCTAAATCTGTTATAGATTGGAAAGAAGAGAAGACTGGAAGGCTTAATGATTAATGAAAGGCTTTACCTCCTGTTCTGTTGGGGGGGATATCGGCACCCCTGAGCTTATTTCTTACCTAGTAGAATTTCGCATATATTTATTCAATCATTGTTTGTTTTAAAACTTCTTTATCTTAGTCAGGCTTCACTTCAGTAAGCAAGAGAGGAACAGGCAGTCGGTCCAATGGTCCAACACTGACACTCACTTAGGGGAATTTTCAGTGTCTCTGATTAGCCCGACTGCATGTCTTTGGACTTGGAATCCCATGTGTATGGACAAACAGATGCTTATAAGGCATCCTGCAAGTATGCCATCTATTAATTACAACGCCGCTGGACTTTTAACCCGGACTTAGACTGAGCACATCCCTCCAAGTTCTAAAATCTCTACACTCGCTTCCAGGTAGCAACAGAATAGAGTTTAAAGTGCTGCCGCTAATCAAGAAATCCAAATAGATCTCGGACATGTTTAGAGAATATAAACCCAGTAGATGTCGGATTGTGACTCAAAGATGTTGAACTCGCATAATAAATACAGCTCTTTAGCCTTAATGTTTTATAATCTCTATTTTAAAATATTGCACTTACTTTTTAAGAAGCTGTTTTACTCTATTTTCTTTTTAAAGCTCCGTTTTTTCAATTTCTTGGTTTTTTAATTGTAACTATGTTTGCAAGAAGCCTTTCAGAGGTTCTAAATCTCAAGAATGTTTTAATCTTTTTTTAATTTTCCAGATGTAAAGCATTTTGAATCGTCATTGTGTGTGAAAGGTGCCATACAAAAAAACCCTACTTTGCCTTCTTAAACTACCAGTAGGTTTTTTTGCCAGATACCTTGGTGAAATATAATCAGTTTTGCAGAAACAGATTTTGATTAGTTAATGTGGCAACATTAAAAAAAACATGACACTTGTGGTAGGGTCGTATTCCTGCATTTTATGGAAGGTTTGGTTCAGTGGCACTACTGCGAACCTTGGCAATGTGAATGAGGTACGGGTCATAATATTCGACAAATGCATCAACAATGCAACTATATTAACAACCAACGACTCTTTGGTTGACTGGTTTGACTGGTTTCTGGTGGCCCATGTGCAGCGGTAGGAAGTAACTAATTACATTTACTTGTTTTACTGTAAGGAAGTCATTTTGAGTACTTTTAAAGTAGATTTTACATCATGTATTTTTTTAAAGTATATTTTATACTAGGAACTATAATTCACTACATTTTAAATAACATCTGTTACTGAGTAAGTGAACAGGGCTAGCCAAAAACCCTTTAAAAATTTGATCAAGTGCTTGAAAAACGCCAATCTGGCAACACGATAAACAACTTATACATTAAATTATTAGTAATATAATTTATTAGATTAATATTACATTTTATAAACCTGTTTTAAAACAATATTGTACTCAAGTAAATGTATTATTTTATAAAGATTTTATAGTTTGTAAAGTTTTTATACTCCTGACACCCCTTCTCATGTGTCATGTTTAAATTACATTAAAGAACTTTCAACATCATTAAATGTGTTTTAAGTATTATGTATGTATTTTTATGACATTGAATGTGTCCAGGAAATCCATAATGAACTGAAAAAGAAGAAGACTTTTTAATTTCATTTTTTATAAATTATAAAATGATATTATTTTAGGGTTAGGTTAGGGTTAATGATACAACTGCCCAGATAAAACAACAATGAATTGAAATAATACACTTAATTAATAAAAATGCTGGGAATCTGGTCTCACTGGGGTTTAATAGAAAACGTAAAACTTCCACAGTAGGTGTTCGTGTTGATGTGCATTATTAATTACTATTATTTTTCTCTGCAACCCCTTTTTGGATTGTGACCCAGGGTTCGAAACTGTGCACCAGGCTATAACTGCCCAAGCAGAAAAAGGCAAAGAGAAATCGATGAAATCTACACACACACCTCACAAACAGTCCAGCGTTTGCAAATGGACCCTTTAGAATCACCGCTTCTTCTTTCTGTTCTTTTAACGTAAGCCCTCTGATTTTCCATCTAACTGCCTGCTCCTTCAAGCCTCTGCCAAAATACCATAAGACAGGGTATAATATATATAATTATACCCACTTACATTAGCCATTATGCCAGTCGAGCATTCCTTGGAAAATGACACACGACCTGTCAAGACTTCATTCACGCCATTAATAAGCATCATTAGTGTCTAGTTTGAATACCCTTCTTGCACACTGCAGTCATTTCAACATGTCATATATTTTAATTTGTGGCCAAAAATAGCCGAGGAGATATAACGCACTTTCACAGCCAGGCTTTGTGATCTCTTAATGGTCAGGAAGTTCACTGTGTGACCTTGGATTCTCTCTCTCTCTCTTTCTTTTGGTGGAATTAAAACTTACAGGCTAACAAAGGGACGTAATAGCATTGTGGCCTCTTTGTTGTTTGTGCACTTGTTACTTAAGGAGGTTTAAAATGACTCGGATTGCATTCCCTATTGGGAATCATTATCTTTTTTTAATCTTCTTGGGAATTAAACTAGGACGGAGACAAATAATATTTTATTTATCCTTTTCTGACCTAAATCATTTTAATTCTTTAACAATTTACTTTCCACACAAACTGTGATGATGGTGGTGATTCAGATTTTCTGTTAGATACACAAATCAGAAAGTTGGGACAGTATGGAAAATGCAAATAATAAAAACTATTTAAGAGTTTCTGACATACATTACTTAGACACACAACAACGATTAGCATTTAGCTAGCTCATCCTGTAAACCTCGGAAACCTTGGTGTTACCAGGTTGATTGGAGACACTGAATTGTCCTGTGTGTACCTGCGATGGACTGGTGCACCATCCAGGGTGTTACCATGTGCCTTGCACCTATTGAAGAGCTGGGATAGGCTCCAGCGCTCCTCCCCGACCCTGATTAGGATAAGGGGTTAAAGACAATGATGAACTGAACTTTATATCAATATGTATGGGCAGAAGACTATCCATATACTTTTGACCAACTGTTGAGTATTTTCAAGTTACAAATAAAAAACTGGAACTAATTTGCGTATTTATGTTGATTTATTTAGGTAGTCAGCCGCGTTTACGCCCTACGCTAAGCAACAATTAATAGCTGACTGTAAAACTAAAGCGAACCATGACATTCAGCTGAAAGTCGTTATTTGTGTGCCCTTGATTTATCAAGTCATAAAAGATGACAGATAGAATTATATCGTTATTTCTATGATATAGCCAGACTGCAAAAACTGCCCTTCAGCCTGCACCCGAATTATCCAGGGACACAGTAAAGGGGGACAAAAAGACAACATAAAGCGAATTAGCATTCAGCTCCTTTATCTCCTCACCTCGAGTCCAGTATCACAAAGAATCTCGTCCCTCCTCATGAGTCCTTTAGTGTTCAGTGCCACTTAGGATTGCTCACCTAGTTAATGTGCGATGAGAACCAATTAATCCTGTGTGGCTCGGCCCTACCACTGGGACTTCGCCTCCCAGCATGCCTTGCCCTGATCCTGAGCCATGCATCATTTTCACGCACGGTGCACCACAGGGAGTACATTGAACTGATGGACCTGGATCAACGTTACACATTTTTTAAAACATCAGTGCAGCCCAATTTAAATGCACAGACGGCTGTATTGAAACTACCCAGGATACACTTCTAAGGTCTGATTACAATGTAATTTCAATATTACATTGTTTTTAATTACAAATGTAATGGGATAATAATAAAACTGATCACCATCATCATATTTTGTTTAAATATAATATTATATAGTAGTAATATTACAATTAAATGAATATAATAATTGTTATATTTAATAATTGATTAAATTAATTACATTTTCAAATAATACTAATATTGTTTTTTTTTTCATAAGAATAATTATTAAATGAAATTTTAAAAGATGGAAAAAAAAGAAAATGAATTAATAATTTATTAAAATCATTTATACCAAGCAATTAATGATGGTGGGACAGTAAGAATAACAATAATAATAATAATAATAATAATAATAATAATAATAAGAAGAAGAAGAAGAAGAAGAAGAAGAAAATGCTGCTATGAGACAGTTGTTTTAATTATTAATTAACAAATTATTATAACATAATTTTCCAGAAATAATTTTTCCAATAAGAATTATAATAAAAAACAAATAAAACAAAAGAGAAAAAAAGAATATAATAAAAAAAATATTTAATAATGATTATTTTATTGTTATTGTCATTATTATTATTTATTGATATTTTTTATAAGAATAAATATTAAATTCATTAAATCAATTATTATTTTCATTTATTTTTCAGCTGATGAAGTTTGGACGCACCTACTGTCAGGAAAACCCTGGACAGAGGCAGAAGCACACTGAGCAGAACAACAGTCCATAACAGGGCTTTAGGCATCTCACAGTTACACATAGCCAATCAATTATGTGTATTTTTATTTGCCCTGCTAGCTGATAGCACTGGTGAGATTGTGATAGACTCCTACACGCCTATTATTATCATTACCTATCTCTCCTGTTTCTTACATCAACTCTGCCTAATATATCCCACTCAACCAGTGTTCTTCACTACACCTGTCAGTGGTCATAATTGTT
>JAYDZG010000025.1:6529627-6544809 GCA_034509265.1 Microcambeva bendego
TGAAGCTAATGAATATGTGTTGATAAAATAGTCAAAGAAATTGTAATTGAAAGAAAGAGGAAAAAGTAAGAAAGAGAGAAAAACCCTATTTGACTACACTGTACAGAATATTATCCATTATATATTATGTAAGTCTAACGAATAACAAGAGAGTGCCAGGCACACATCCAGAGATGTTTATAAGATGTTTGATAATAGCAAAACACAAGACCTGACAGACAGACTGATAGAATAAGCTTGGCTTGACATAAAACCTAACTATACTATTCAAGACCCTAAGCTAAGCTAACCAAACACTAATTCTAACAAATGCTAAAGCTACACAAGACCCAGCCAACACAACACAAGACCAGATTACCAAATATTAGCACGAGCATAGACAAGAACATGAAGCATGAGCAATCATCATCAATAAACCATGACAAAATCAATGTTCTGACATTCCTGACAAACCAAATCAAACTAGTATCAGACCAAAATATGCCCTCAGCAATAACCTAGAACAAGAAGCAGCTGTGGATCATTGGTTGCAAGAAGCATAGTATCAATCAAAAGCTCCCTCAACCATGTGCTCCCAGAGCACAATACGGTCATGAAATGGTAAAAGAAAATTCAGTTTATAATGGTATTAATCGTCGTGCCTGGCGCCTGACATTGCAAATGCACAAAAAGGACAATTTTTCACAAATAAACCAGAAAATCTTCTTTGAATCTTCTTTGTGAGAAACAAAAACATCAATAAGATTGAATAATAGCAGATAGTGTTCCAATTCATGACAATAATGTTGGATGGGATTGAGAAACTCTCATACCGTTTCTATTGGTGCACAGTCCAATCACCACTGATCATCACAGAAACATTTTTGGTGCTTACAGCAGCTTTTATGTGACTTTCAATATTCTTTTTTATAATTACAAAGACTCTACAGCCAATTTTGTCTGCATGTACTGCCAGTGATTCCCACTAGATGGCACCCAGTCAAACGGTGGAAGAGCTGAGATTCAACGTGTCTTTGCGTAATGATGGAAAAAGTACACCTTGAGCGACTTGAAATACATTCAATGAACCAATCAGCGTGTCACTTGCCATTCTCTTTATGAGCAAGGTGCGGTATGATTTTGAGTGCTATATACACGCCGCAGCTGTCTATATGTGTCCAACACGTCTTGGGAGAGGAAACTGATCTGCTCATTCACAATTTAAAGGTGCACGAGCAGGTCATTTACGGCATGTATAACAATGTTATTTTATGTTTGCATAGCTGCCAACTGCCATGCGCTATGGGTTTGTGCACTGCTGCATTTTCATGTGTGCATAACAAGCGGAGGTGTACGCGCAATTCCCTGCCACGATAGCAATGAACATATGACTGTTGTCTAGGTTTTTTTCAGTCAGTGACGCACTTGTGTTTTCTGTTGCCAAAATAGCAATACACCAGAAATTTACCTGACCATATCTCATTTCAAGACCATCACATCCATCTGCATAAATATATTCGTGAGCACTGTTACTATTTTGACAATGCAGGCACAAGAAAATAGACTGTTGGCCAGGTGTAAGATAGCAATGATCATCGCAATGCACCTCACACATGGTGTAAGACTTTTTCAAGTTAGAGCATCAGTGCTTAAATGACAACGTGGGTCCAAACATGATGTCCCTTCCAGAAAAGTTAATATCTTGGAAGGTCAGAAATCCAGGATGGTCCTTCATTGACAAACTAAGCATGCTGTATAGCACTCAAGAGCAAACTGGACTCGACTAAGTCTAGTGCTTATAATTAACCTGTGCAAGTTGAAGAGAAAATTAATTTGACAGATTTGTTGGAAGGATGCCATCCTATAGCAGAGCCATATTCAGTAACTCAAAAGAGGAACGTGCAATATACCACACAAATGGACTTCGACTCTGTGGGAAGTTTACATAACCTTTTGTTCCTGATTGTTTTTAGTGGCTTTGAGTAGTTTAGAATGGCTCAGAAATGAGAAAGAGAGGGAGGTGGATAAAAATGTGGTTCCAATCACTCACAAAGATGCTTTTGTTCTCCCACTCTAGTTATGTATGAGCCAGTGATCCAGCCCAGCCCTGGTCTGTCAGGGGTGTCTCAATTAGACCCATTAGGGAGGCCGTGAGTCCAGGCCAAATTGTGGAGCAGAAGCTGGAACCTGGTGTGGTCAGTGTGCTGTAGGATGAATTTTAACCGTCTTAGTCATTTAGGTAAACAAGACTGGGTCTATGGCTGTTGGTCTTGCAGGAGTGCAGTGTTCACTTACGGGTTGAGGACGGAATGAAATGTTCTACAGGTTTTTATAAGGGCTGAGTCATGATCCCAGGTGAAATAGGTGAATCATTCTATAATAAGACTTCCATTTGAATTCACATTTGACAGAGAGTGTATGAAACAAATATATAACATTTTAAGTACATTAAAGGAGGAATCAGACTCAGCAGGGGGCCTGGCTGGATCCACGTTTATCCCTGCATCTGCAGGAATTGAAAATGAACCTTATTTTCCAGATGTTTAACCATGTTAGAATAATACTGTGATGAAAAAGCCTCAAACAGAAAGAGTCATAGGGGGGGAAGCAGTAGCCAAAAAAACGGGAACAAAGTGGAAACAAATACTGTCCTCAGCCCTTAAAAAAGAAAGAGATAGAGCAGAATTAAAAAGTGCCTATCACTGTACATCAAGCTGCTCAGAGCACTGACACCAACCCTGTTCTCAGGGAAAGAAGATGAATCTGGAACAAGTCAGAATTCACAGAGTAGTCCCCTCTAAAATGTTAATAGGGATTCCCAAAAAGATGAGCTTGACTAGACTAAGCCCAGCATCAGGTTCAAGAGAAAAGCAGGTTTCCCAAACAAAGAACTGTTAAATCTGTGAGGAAGACCTAGTAAATAAAAGACACCACTGTTCTCACAGAAAGAAGACGACTATGAAGCGAGCCCAAAATCACAGCGCAACCTACCTGCTGGTACAGTTCAAGACCAGCGTCAATCTAAACGTGGAGCCTGCTCCAGAAAACAGCTGTCATGCTGTGTCTGGGGCTGCTTACTCATCCAGACAGGGTATAGATAGACTACCTAAAAAGAACAGCATCACTGTATCAAGTCTAATAAAATGCAGAAAATCCAGGGTAGTCCCCTCTTGACAACCAATGGAGCACCGGCTAAATTCCAAAAAACTCACTATCAAATTGTACTGGCCAAAGACCAGCATAAGTGATTCAAGATAAAAGACAGTTTCCTAAAAGAAGACCATAATAAATGATTGGTGATTGTTAGTTAGGAGAAACTGAGAGATCAATTATTTGTGCCTCCATCCCCCCTCTGCTGGCCATAATTGGCAGGGTGTAAGGAATTGTTTTTTTCAACCAATCCATGCCACCATGCCATGTTACATCATGTTACAATATGATTAACATTTTTACTGTCTACACAAATCGTACCTTTTTGAATGAGAGGCAAATCTGGACTGAAAACTGGCACTAGAACTTGTAAACCCGGGTTTGATTCCCAGTCAGGGAAATGTGTGTCAGGATTTTAATGTCATGTTTAGTTCATGGCAGGAAACAGTTACTCATTACACAACATTCTTTAGTGCACAAGTTTATATCAAATACAGCATTTTAGAATTGATATCTCCAATTTAACTCACTTGCACATCTTTGGACTGTTGGAGGAAACAGGAGCACCCGGAGTAAAATCACTAGACAAGGGAAGAGCATGCAAACTTCACACAGAAATGGGGATCAAACCCAGGACTACTTGCTGTGATGTGACAGTGCAACCCACTTTTAGCCAATGTGCTGCATTTTGGTAAAAGTAAACAAAAAATGCATGCCATGTCAGGTAAATTGCAGTATAGAACTTATTGTGCATTCAGATTTATCACATTCATTATTTGTGTAATATATTTAATTTATGCTAGCAGTTATATTACAAAAAAAGAAAGTAAGAAAAAAAACTGTGTGTACCCAAAACCAAATGCCAGGATTAAAAATGTAAACGAATTAAAGATCTGGCTATAAGGTTCTACTAAACTGCTAGTTAATTTTATTAATATTAACCACACAAATTATTTAACATACCACAGTGTAACTAAACTACAACAACCAGAAAATAATAACAAATATAATTAGTACCATAAGTCATTCTGGAAAAAAATAGTATAAAAAGCAGGCCCTATGACTGTGTTTAGACATATTTAACACATGCCAGGATGGTAAAAGGGAACCTGATCTTAAATCTAAGCAGCTTGGAATAACACTCCACACCTTCTGTGTCAGCATGAGCTTTTTCTTCAGTATGAAGACTTCTCCCTTTTTAAAAATTTCCCAGAGCTCGTACTAGTTACTTTTTGACTGGTTTATTTACTCCTCCTGGTGGACAGAGCTTGTAACACAACAACATAAGGTCCATGGGGCAGCAAGGCCGTTTAGTGTCGTTATGGATGACATCTAGCCTCAAATACAAACAAAGTTGGTCTCTGAACCTCTAGATAATACAGATACATCCATACTAATGTGGAACATGCTGGAAACAATAACAAATGACTTTACCCAGGAAAAACCGTTTTACAGTAAATAGTTAAGTTAACAGGTAACCCATCAAAATTCTGTGAACTTTCACCGTTCAACCAAATTACCATAAATTCGAAGTAAAACTGTAAAATAATAAGTTTTACCATGACATTTCCCAGTACATTTACCTGAGCAAGGCTCCTGAGACATGATTTTCAACATTAATACATGTATACATTAAAGTTTAATAACACAATACAAGTCATTTTGACCAGGTTATTTATTTTTTAACAAAGTAAATGCTATTTTAAATATGGAACATTCATGTAAAGTACTTACTATATTTATAAAATGTAAAACAAAGTATATATTAAGCCAACTTAGCAAGCCTAAGTAACAACATAACGTTTTCTATTTCGCTTTAATTTAATTGACAAAGGTACAGTTTTTTTAAGTTGTTTTGGACACTTGATAATATATATATATACACATAGAAGGAATTTGAATTTAGAAAAACCCCAGTCTGATGACTATTGGACATTGTATACCAGTATATTACTGTAGAGAAATCAGAAGGTTGGGTGAATGCCTCACCATCACCGAGTTGCTACTGTTGGGCTCTTGAGCAAGACCCTTAACCTTTAATTGCTTACACAAATAAAAAAATAGAAATAAAAAAAATAACTAACACTGATTAGCTAGCCTAATTTGCTAGCAACAGTGTAATTTGCTAACTGCCCTAGCTAATTTATTCAACAAAAGTAAAGATTTTTTAACAATTTTATCATTTTGCCTGAGCTGCTTGATTGTTTTTTTGTATATACAAAAAAAAATTAATTTAAACTGTCACAACTATAGATCTCTTAGGATAAAGTGTCTGCTAAATGCCAACACGTAAATGAGGACTTTCAACAAACTTTATTGCTACAGATTGGAAATTTTTCTAGGTCCAACATGGACCATGTCCAGCAAAAATAATTGTATGTTTGTTGTAGGAACATCCTGACCCTGAGCTACTGGTGAATTCTGGGAATGCTTTGCTTTTGGTCAGCCTCATGATAATTTAACAATAAAATTATATTATTGTTTGCATAGTGAGATCGACATCCTTGCCATCAGTTTAGACAGGCTTGCACTGCTAAATACTTACAACAAAAGTGGACTGAGTAAGTGCCTGGGATAAATGTAACAATGAAACGCAAATGACTGTCATTAGTGCGGCACTCTTGGACGAGATGACACTTGTGTACATTACACACTAGTTTTGAGAATTTTTAGAAACACTTTGGCTGAACCTCTTAAACAGTGTTATCATAAGCCCGGCTTCCCGCTCTAGTTTTCACCGCCCCCTAAAAACCTGTGAAAATCTCAAACAGCAAGCGCTATGTAAATATCTCTAGAGCCCCTAAAGCAAAGGTTGAAACATTTGCATATGCTATATGTGACTTTGGTGCTTTTAATCTCCTAAAATCACATACTGTAATTTAGTTTATATACATTTCCGGCATTTAGCAGACATTCTTATCCAAATAGACCGACTGATGTTACCTACAATAAACAGTCCTTTCTTTAGTTTAAGGAGACCACAGTCCAAGGATCTAAATCTTTTGAAACCTTTTTTTAATATGTTATAAAAGTTTAGCGCATGTTGTTGCTCAGCTTAAATGCTTAGTGAAGATTTGTATCAAGCTTGAGTTCTGGGTGGCAGTTACAGCTGTGAAAAGGTAAAGTCAGCAAAAACATACACACTAAAGTGACACTAAGCTCACTAATTTGGGAAAGCCTTGTGAGTAAAATTGATTCTTCAATTCAAATAAAGACCATTGAAGTGGTTTGGACATCTCACAACAATGCCACCTGTCAGCTTCTGTTTCAAGGGCAGACTGAGTGCCCAACGGATGGATAAACTCTCACAGCTGGCTTGGGAAAACCTGGGGACACCGGAGAAGCTATAATCTATGGCTAAGATTTAGAACTTGCTGGGCTGACCCCACAAGATACAAAATATCATCAGCCTTGATCAGAGAAAGTGGATAGAACAAATGAAGTGACAGGAAACTATTAGCAATGTGAAATAAATTATCAGGTGATTAATTAAAAATAAATTTATATTTTATTCCTCTTAATATTTATAAAAGAAAAGTTATTTGCAAATTCAGGCTTGACAGTACCAACTTATCCATTTTCGTTACACAGAGGGAGAAATTCTGCGCTTTGTTCAACATCCCATTGGTTTAAAATGCATGATGCTAACTCCATTAGCTTAGTAAGCTTTTAGTTCAGTTTGGTTCATCGTCTTTAACTCCTTACCCTAATTAGGGTCAGGGAGGAATGCTGGAGCCTATTCCAGCTCCTCAACGGGTTCAAGGCATATGGTAACACCCTGGATGGGGCACCAGCCCATCGCAGGTACCTACAGGACAATTCAGTGTCTCCTATCAACCTGGTGGCATGTCTTTGGACTGTGGGATGAAACTGGAGTACCCAGGGAGAACATGCAAAGTCCACACAGAAAGGACCCAGATCGCCCTACCCGGGGATCGAACCCAGGACCTTCTCACTGAGGCGCCAGTGCTATCCAATAAGCCACCATGCCAGCCCAGGAAACCTTTAGCACTTAGTGATTTGTAAGGCAGCATCCTAATTAGGTAGACCGCAAGGCAGCTGGCTAGATCTTAGAACACATCCAATTTAGGCGTGAGCGAACTGACCTCAAAGTAAAGGCATCATAGTGAGAAAAAGAACAATGTATGATGGTACATGGTAGCATATGTGATGTTTTTATTATTGTTTATTTCAGTAATGTCTGTTCTGTAATTTACCATTTAAGGCAACATATACTTGTACTTATAACAAAAAACCCTATTTAAAACCCTTTTAGAAAGGTTAAATGAAGGAGAGGGGGGTCTGGCATGGATTCGTTCTATTTCTATTATTTCCTATGGGGAAATACTTTACCATACTAAAATGTTGATATAAGAACAGTCCAACAGAACCAATTATAATCGTAATTCACTCAATAAAATGAGAACTTCTACCTAAGTGTCACTCAAAAGGGAATGACTCAAAAGATCCCATAATACAGCACCACCGTGCCAAAAAAACGGAGGTAACTCCTACCATTGTTCTGCTGCTGAAGAATATCCAGAATCCAAAAAACATTTAAAAGCATTTTTATCCACATTACACTCTAAATAAACACAAATGACACGTACAGACAGTGTAATAAGTATTTTATTGCATTTTATAATGCCATTGTCAATAATTAGTACAGATTACATGCAACTAGAACTACTGTACAGTTTTTTATTGTCTGCATGGGCAGACACAAGAAGAATCAGGTTACAAATACACAGATATATGTTTTTTTTATACAGCATGAAAAAATGGCAGTGACTGGCATAAACAAGGTCACCCCAGGGTAAAAACAATAATGGTGAATGGCAAGTTGCCTTTTTTGAATACCATCTTTTAGTCACCATATGTTCTTTCCCCCAAAGTTTTATTCGAAAGTTGAATGAAATAAAAAGGTAAACAAAAATATATATATACTAAAACTAAGTACATAGAAGTCACTGCTAAAATGTACACACATTTAAAATGTAAATCAAAAGAGCTGAAGTGGTAGATCCATTCAATTGGCCAAACAAAAGTTAATACCGTCAGGCGAAGCCCCCCTGCAAGGATCACCTTCCTGTATGATGTCATAGAAGAGCTATCAGAAATGGCGCTGTTATCCAATTTAGCTTGATTTTAGTAGGAATTTTTCTAACCTGACTATTTTATAGACCTCTGTTCGACACTTACAATCCCACTTCTGAATTCCCGCCGCATTATTAATTACTGTAACGATAGTGTGGTCTGCTTTGTAAAAAGGTGTGGTCACGCAGTCCATTGGGCTCAAAGCCAACATAAAAGACAAAGAATGCCAACAAAATATGAAACACCATTGCCAAATGACCAACAGCTCAGGGAGGTCTTTAAAATCCAGGAATGATTTGGTTTAGGGAAGTCTGTACAAATACAACTCAATTAATTGGCACCCAAACAGATCAATAAAAACAGTTATTATTTGTAATGCAACACAGGGCTACAGATTCTTCTTTAGGTCTTCTCTTTTTCCTCTTCCGTTCCTTGTCTCAGGGTTTGGTCCTGTCCTTTGAGAAAAACGTCCTTTTGAGGTATCTTTATATTCGTTTTCTCGTGTATATATATATTTTTCCTTAAAAATGCATAAATGCAATACAGACCCAAAAAGTATCAAAATAGTTCTAACTAAGATAAATATACAAACTGGTGTCATCTAAACCACTTGACTAATTTTTCATCTTTGTATCGGAGATAACACAGTTTAAAAATGAAAGCATCGTCCCAGACGTCTTGTGAAGGAATAAAAAGGAGTGAAAATAATGATACCTGTGGCACATATATGATAAATACATACACTTCGGCGTAAGCGATACTGTATAGGAATTTGAGCTACAAAGTTTTACAGTTAACTACGTAGATGGGTGGAGAAAATAAACAAAGGGTAAAACGATATATAAGGAAGAAAATAAGCGAAGAGAAAATGCCCTTGAAAGCTAAGCCAAGCGGTAATATACAGTAATACATTACAACAAGCTCGTAAGATTAAACGAAAATGGAGTTCGCTAATACCACTGACAAATATCAGTCTATATCTTTATAAAACAACTTTGTTTACAGGTGTACCTTAAAGCACGGTTGACGTTCATTTGCAGCAGTTCCTCATCACTGAGACTCTATACTCAACTAGTTTTATCGTCCGAATCCATTTTTAAAAAAAAGATCTTTGGATAGTTCGGTTCTTGTTTGGGTTTTTCGTTTGCAGCCTGTCTTTTGTGTGAATTAGTCGCTTCTCCCTGCTACACTCGAGCCCGACTCCGTGCCTCTTTTCTCGCCATTATAAAGCCACATTTTGCATTAATTGGAAAGCTGGGGGTGGGCATTTAAGTAAAAGTGCCCCCCGTTAATGCATTCTGCCCATCATCGTTTCTGACACCGGCCCATTGAGCGCGCTCTAATGACCGGCTGCTTCATTGGCTTAAAGCGGGGCCTGGCCCCTCGTTATGCATGCCAAATCACAGCGCACAATTAATGCCTTCTCACCCAAAGAACTGTACACACACTATGCTAATAGATCACTTAAAGATACTGGATGCCGATTTGGACCGAAACCTTTTAAATAATGCTGACCGCTTAATGCTTTTGCACATAAGACTCAGCATTTTTGTCTTTGTAAAGGAAGAGGTAGTCGTTTCTTTATTTCTGTCTTTTGTGGTGTGTATCTAGATAGCCAGACAAGTTATTTTTTCACGAGTAAAGCATATTTTGGTTTTTAACTGTCGTCGTTAATAGATGAATGAACGAAAAGATAAAAATAACTACGTTTGTCTTTTATTGGCCGTTTGTTTTGACTGGTTGAAAAAGAGGTAGCAACATTTTTGGTTTCATGTTTATAGACTTCACCTTTTAAACCCGGTGAATCAAACAAACCTTAATTAAATAATAATAAAAAATGCTTAATTCCAGACTAAACATAGTTTGCAGTGTTCAAGTTGTCCCATAATTGTTACTTTTAAAACCCTTTCATTTAACTTTATATAATAATCAATTACAAATAATAAAAAGGGATACAATTATCTTGGAAATTCACATTTAAAATGTGAAGCGTGGTCTGAATTTTTTTTTTTGCCGAATGCCCTTCCAGACTCGACCATCGTATTTGTCAGAGCTCGGGACTGGCACTACAGTGCACGGTTTTAAACATCCTAGTGGCTACAGTGGCGTCCAGCCGAAGAGAGTTTCGGACCGGGGAGTTCACGCTGCTCCAACTCTTATTTAAAATATTAATAATAAAAAAAACAATCCATTCAAATGTTCTGAAATCAGATAAATTTAATGCTCGCTTTTGTTTTTTTTTGGTATCCGTGTATATAGCCGCCGTGTCAGTTAATTATTTGCACCCAAGTATTCATATTTTTGATTCAAGTGCCTATCGTCTGTCACCTTCAGACCTTCAGATGGATTCTAAGGTTGTCGTCTTAACACTTCGCAGTTGCCCGAGCTTGAGCTTCTTTCTTTTAAGTGCTTCATCAGCGCTTTAGTAACGACCCCAAAACAAGGCTTGGTAATACTGTGTCTTTTTAAATGTACACCATACATCTATCTCGTCATCAGCTTCACACTACTAGAAACCACCGAATTTTGCTTAGCAACTCACACTTTGGTTTTTCGGAATGTTCTGTACTGTTAATACATAACATAAAAAATAAAGCAAAGCAAAATCGTAGTAAAATAACTTGCAATGAGAAGGAGTGTTCTTTTCGTCCAGATCTTTGTAAGTAAAATAAAAGAAAGAAAACATGAAGAGTATTTGGTTTACTACAAATCTCTTTGGTAACCTGTAACAAAGGTAAAACCGGGGAAACGAAAATGTTATTAAAATTAAATTTGGTCTGGCACTGCTGCAAAGGTTTGAAGTATGAAGATCTTCTATGCTTGCTAACTGGACGAAAGATTTATTCATAGATTTTTAAAACAGATATTAAAAAGAATCGTCCAGGATAAGAACTTCTCTCAGTTTAAGCGCTCGCTCCATAGATAAAGGAATTCTGTAATTGCACCATTATTATTTAAAGCGATTATTTAAACATAGGTGAGTTTGAAGTCTTAATACTACTTTACGATGTGAATAAACTCCTATATGGTTAAGTCTTGAGCTCTTCTTCACGTCCCTATTTATGATCCTTGATGATAAGTGCTCATGACAATAATCTAAACAGAAATAAAGGGCATTTTGGGGTATTTTAACAAGGATTATTAACATCCTCACCCATATTTAGCCTGTCTGGAATGATGACTACATATATAATAATAAAAAAAAAAAAAACAGAAAATAGAAAAAAGTTCACCATGATGAAATGATCTGCTGGAAAAAGCAAACTATGAATGTGAAATAAATGTTTCAAAGCTATGTAACATATTTCAATCAGCCAAGTAAGTCAGTTTTCTGAACTTTAAAGCATCGTGGCTGCCAGTGCGGTAACACCAGTTGGTCCTGGTTCCTCTTCTTGGAATAAACAGCATTTTTTGGAAACATCCGAAGTACTGGTTTAAAAGCTTTCAAAAGCAAACAGAATATCCTAGCTACTTTTTTTCAGGATTTGGATAGGATCATCGTCATCAGTTGTGCAATGTGTGAAAGAAGCTGCTTAGTGTCAGATCACAAAAACGTTAACACTGATCCAAGACGTTTTCCACGAGTCTATGTTCGAGTATTGTGAAAGTCTTGACAGGGAGCGCCAGTCTGTCTGGTCAGTCTTCTGTCCCTCCGTTCATTTTTTTGTTTTGTTTCCTTGACGGAATCATGAAGTCCAAGTTTATTAGATGCGAGATGCTTTCCAAGGTAAACCACATCTGTCGGTTTTAACTCTCCCAAAAAAATAACAATAAAGCTTGTAAGACGGGACTGTAAGATGCTTTAGGGATTTGTGTCTCTGCATGTACACTGAACATGACATGACATTTCACCTCAGCAGTTCGACAGTTTAAAAAGGGTTGCTCCAACACCAGCCCAAAACAAAGAAGTGGCTAAGAATCGTCTCTGGTACTTCAAAACTTACTGAAGAGGTAAAAAAAAAAAAAACAACTAAAATGATAAGGTAAATGATACATGGTTTTACATTATGGACCGGTGAGGTTTACACCCTGTTTTGGTTTCTCAACCCTGTGGTTGTTTCTCTCTTTGTGTTCCTTGTTGTGGTCATAAGTAACTTTCGCGTTGAACAGAGAGGCATGCGACAAGCCCACCCGCCTTACTCCAGCTCCTCGGTAGGAAGCTCGTCCTCCATGTCACGGTCATCACTTGGCAAGCTCAGGTTCTGAGTGACGGTCGCCATGAGAGACATAGTCCGACTGTCCTCCTCCAGCTCTGCGGGTTCCTCCTTCACGTGGATCTGGTGCCTGGAGAAAAAAAAAACCCCACACAAATCAATTTGTATTTTGAATTTCTAGACAAGCACTTCTGTTTTCAAGTCCTGTATTTCATTTTGAATATGAATGTAAAGAATAAATACAAAATCCAACCTGCCAAATGCTCCAAAATGGTTGGGCATTCTTCCAATTAAAATTTTATTGTGCGCAAAGTATCCTTATATATATATTCTCATTCTTTTTAAGAGCCATTATTTCAATTTTAGGTAAGAATGACATTGAGACAAACGCTTGGTTTTGCTAATAATGCTGTATTATCATTTATTTGATTATACAGAAATATAATTAATTCTTTTTTATCCAATTAAAAAACTAAAAAAATGTATTTAAAACGAAATCAAGCTTTATATGTGAAAAAACATATTAATATATTTTTTTCCTTTTTTTGTAAAAGTAAATACCTTTTAGAGTCCCCCCACAAATACTGGAAACAGGATTTAACAAAACTAACAAAAAAATACATTTTCATTTATTTTCTTCCTTATTGTTACGTCCTTCAATCACACATTGCCTTATAGTTAAAGTACTGGACTGGTTATCTGCAGGATGCTGGTTCAAACCTCAACACTGCTAGGTTGCCACTTTTGGACCCTTGAGCAAGGCCCTCAACCCTTAATTAATCAGAATGAATTCCGTAACTGCAATGCAAGTCACTTTGCAGAAAGGCATCTTCTAAATGCTGAAAATGTAAACACTGTGACAAATCCGTGCTGTGTGTCTTAATGAAATGCAGCCATGCCAACATTCAAAAAAGACAACACACGATTACAGAAATGACCAACGGTGATATGACCGTGATAACGTGCGGTCACTTACCCGTACTGTTGGGGAGAGAGGCCAGGGCTGCAGCTGCCGTTACTGTTCACTTGCTCCACGGTACTGCTCACATCATCGTGACCCACATGGAGCATATTGAGGCTGGCACCCGTGCTGTTGTTTACCAGTGTCGGGCTGTTCAGAAGGCTTAAACTGCTTTCTGCCAGGGCTGCCTGCTCACACAAATGAACATACACGAACGTCAGACATGTTTTCGTAGACATCATTGAGACACATCGATTTTCAAAAGTTAGGACAATTCAAACTAGCAGAATTCGATGTAGATAATCAAATGAATTCATTTTCTGGAAAGGCTGCAGTTCTGCTAATTGATTTAGGAAATTTATTCCACTGTTTTATCCTAGTCAGGGTTGCGATGAGTCTGTTTCCCTGATTCTGAGGCAAGATACAACACGGACAGGTTGCTAGATACACTCACTACTCACACACACACACACACACACACACACACAGACACACACACACACACACACACACACACTGTGTAATTTATTAGCCACGTTAAAAGGCCCGATTGCACGTTTTTGGTTTTGTGGCAGGACACTAAAGCAGGTGGACACCGAGAACACAAGAAAGGAGGCCTGGTGGCCCGGTTCTGTAATCAAACCCAATCTTAATGATTCAAGAGCACTACCCACTAGAAAAATTCCAGAATAGTTAAACACTGGCAGTACTCATTTAGTAAAATTGCAGTTCTAGCATTTATTTCTAAATAACATAACTAATGAGTTATAGACTCGAGGTTAATGATTTGTGGTTATGTCTGAGGTTGGGCCAGGCGCTAAAAAAAAAAGGTTACATTGGATTTACGACTGCATTAAAGCTGAGAGACGGATATGGCATGCTGTAATCAGGTAGAAACTTGTACGAGGCAGTTGGACTGCTTTACGATGGACGTCCTATACAGGTCTGAACATCACCTATGTAAAATCTTCAAGCTCTGAAGCTTATACTCAAGCTTCTACTACTGTAACCTGTCTACATTCTTGAATGGTGTTTAGATCAGATTTTATTCAGGTACACTTGTATTAATTATTCATAAAATTAATGTCTAATTGTTTAAAGACTAAATCAAACATTTCTTTAGTAGTCAAGCTTCCGGTCTATATTACATTCGTGCCAATTTGGTGAGTCTGGATTTGAAATCCTTATATTTATCAGGACTTTTAATTCGTTTTACAAAGTAAACCAAATTAATATAAAATAATTGGGAACTGGCATGATAAATTTGCTATATTTATACACTTATTACACAATTTTATCATTAATTTTATTTTTGATTAATGTCAATGTATGCAATAATAGCTTAAAATAATAATAGATCGAAATCCTTTAGTACAAATGTATTATTTTTATTTTCCACTTTCTAGAGCATTAAGTGTATTTCATTTAAATTCAAATAAAATATTTCAGAAAATAAAATGTCACAATATTTACAATATATTATCAACTGAAAATTTTTAAGGTTGCAAATAAAGTAAACTCTTAAAATTTGTCGATAAAATTTCATTTGCTGTAATTTGACAGGGTAATCAAGCAAAATAAAATAAAGGATGGCGTAGCACCGTCACTTCACCACAGCATGACCCGGCTTTGATTCTTTTTCTGTCAGGGTTGTTTCCTGAATTTCGTCAAATTAATCAGACCCGCCGTATTTTTGACCAGAATACATCAGTGGTAAAACTGACAATGAACAAATGACTAATAAAATTAATAATTTATATTTTTTGCAAGTCTCTTCACTTTTACTTGCACCAGTGAAGTCTGATTAGCACAAAAAAAAACCTTATCCTGACCACAACAAG
>JAYDZG010000025.1:6601426-6613100 GCA_034509265.1 Microcambeva bendego
AGAAGCTTTAATTTTTTAGATTAACCAACTAATTGATAAAATAGTATGTAGATAAATCGATGGTCGTTAGTGGCAGCCTTAGACTGGATTAAAATCGGGAAGCACCTCTGCTTTTACTTGCCAGCCAGACCAACTGGAGGAAGTAAGTCCCACTGAAAGCAAGGGTGATTAAAGAGTATAAAGCTGCGGAGTTGATTAAGAGTCTCAATTAAGAGAGGTGCAAGTGGAGGCAGCCAGGAATTAAGATCTGTAAAAGGATCTTAAAAGATCTGATATGATGTGTCTGATTTTATGGGTTGAGAAGATTTTAAGCAGCTGAAAATTAGAGGCCTCTTGACAAAGCTGAAAAATCTTGCAAGTGCGAATCTCAGCTCTGCTAGTGGCAGACTGGACGGTAATCGGCTCAGCGGCAGATGGGAAGAACTTTCTAAGAATCTGGCTGATCGATGCCGCCTGTACAAAATATGGGTGATAATGAGAAGGGGCTGTATGCAAAACTGGATGATATGAGAACTTGTTCATAATCCGGATCCTTTCAATGTACAGTTTGCATGTTTTCTCTGCATCGGTTTGGGTTTGTGCTTGTAGGAATCCCAAACAGCCAAAGAATGATCATGCAAACTGTTCAACAGGCACTCAGGTCACCTCTGACAGTCCAGAGTCAACCATGAGCACGATAAAGCGGTGGTTAAACAGATAATGTATGAATAAAACATTGATTCATTAAGTTCTAGAACTTCTTTGTGGATCATAAGGTTTAGACTGTGTGTGTGTGTGTGTGTGTTCGTGGGCAAGTGGTACCTGTTGTAGCATGAGAGCTTGTTGCTGCTGAAGCAGAGCCTGCAGCTGTTGAGGTGAAAGGATCTGCTGCATCTGCTGAGGAGTGATCATTTGTGGGGTCATCATAGCCATGGACACTGGAACCTGACCGATCAGAAAATACTATCAGAAACTAAACAGACACATATATGATTAACGGTAATGAAGCCTTACAGGGCAAGTAGGGTAAATATATTTTTAATCAATGACAATGTCTGTGTTATGGTTTGGGGTGGAATATGACGTTATGAACACTATAAAGCTTGTGTATATGCCAGGGTGGTCTTAAAGAAATTTTTCTGTAGTCGAGCTTGACTTTAATGCAACGATTCCTCGGGTTTACCCTCACCTAGGATCCTGTGTTCCTACTGGACGTAACAGGATATTTAAAATACAAGAGATTGTGATCATGTTTTTGAACAGTTCATAGATGTTGATGGAGAGCCTAGACAGAAGTGTTTGCCTTCAAGCTTATGCCTAAAACCTATCTGTGTGCCGAAAATCAGGTCTAAAACAAGCCGATAAGATAGTTATCAGCAGGAAATGGTTTTCAACTGTCTGGAAAATAGAAAGCAATTTACCCAGTGACAGTGGCATGTTAAACACACGGGGCAGTTCTTATCTAACTCTGAATATGCCTCGAAAAAAATAAATAAATAACGTTAAATAAATCTGGCATTTAAAAAAAGATAAATCTAGTACGTCTGTTTTAGCTTCCTCGAATGCTGAAGTCTATTTGAGAACACACACACACAGGCAGCTTAGCCTCTCCACAGGGGCCCGTTTATTTTCCTATTTACCGCTCAAGGGCCATAACTGATTATCTCACCGCAACTGCTCAATAAAAATAACGCTATTTACGGGCAGCGGCTGCTCGCAGGCCGGAACATGAGAACAAATTACGATCGGCGTAACACATACATTTATCTAAATTTCCCCCTGTAGGAGCGAGGGGGGGGGCGGACATGAGGTGGTGACTCGGTGCCGATATTTGCATTCATTTGTTTTGAGGTGATGCTTGAGCAGGCGGTGAATGTATTCAAATTCTGAGTGGTGAGATAAAAAAGAGAACGAGAGAGAGAGAACGAGAGAGAGAGAGCTGTCAGGAGCAAATTAAATCAGTAAAGGTCTGATTTGACTTTGTAAACAAGACTGGTAGTAAATATGAGCATGCTTGTTCTCTCTATCTCGGAGAAAGCGGATAAAGGGTTAGCGCTCATGTGGTTATCAGTTTGAAGAGCGTGTCTGGCGAGGCTTGTCCAATCCTTTATTGTAGAACGCTGTATCGCGATCAAATGGTCCAGCCACCGCCTGACACGCTCAATCGTGAAATCCCACCGGTGGCGGGGGAATAGGGTGAGAGGACTGAATAAAGGCTGCACTTATACCGAATGCTGCTTCAATAAATCTTAGCAGTTTCTTTAAATCACCCTATCCAAAAAAAGAGAGTCCCTTAAAGTTTAGAATCCTCTTCATTGCATCACCAGTGAAGTATCGCTCCCTTGTACCAGGTCATAGAGAGCATTCATATACAGACAGAGACAACTTCAGTCAGTCCCGTTAACTACTTCTTTGCAGGGTAGGGATGAGGATGATGGGCATAATGCTGTAAACGTAACCCCTGCTGATCACCAAGGGAGGTGGGATTGTGACACAGACTCCAAGACTTAACCTGCTCCAAGAAGCAAAGGAAGAGTTGACTGGAATATGTCAGAAGGAATTTGGATAGACCACAGGTGGAGATTACTTCCATAAGTTTACAAGTTTCTTTCCAGGGTAGGGATGAGGATGATGGGCATAATGATGTTAAACGTGCCCCCTTGCTGATCACCATGGCAGGTATGCTTGTTACACAGACTCCAATACTTGACCAGCTCTTAATCAAAAAGCAAAGGAAGAAACTTTATGAGGAATGTAATGCCTTCTGTCATGAAATTAAACTTTGGAGAAAATTTCAGCAAAACAATGATCCCAAGCCGACCTCCAAGTCAACCAATATTTGGTTACGAGACTAGTTTTGGAACATCCTGACATCTTTCTTTGTGGAAAGATGTAAATCTGATAAAGTCATCAAACATCAATGTGGTGTAAGTGTGATACTTATTATCTCTAAGGCTGATGGTTGGATAATCGATTGCAAAGAAGAACTAGTAGTTGTAGCCTAGCAAGAAATGTACTGGTAAACAAAATAGCTGGTTTAAACCCCAAAGCTGGCAAAGTTAGACCATTGAGCAAGGCTCTTAACTCGCAATTCCTTAAATTGTATACTGCTTAAGGCCAAAAATGATGAAAAAACCCATCCACCAGCAAGTCAATGCTCAGTACAGTGAATGATTTTTCAAAAACATGATGTCTGCTATTAAAGTGTAAAGGATTACACTTCATAAAGAATTACCTGGAGGAAACTTGACAGCCTAGTAAAAGGGTGTAGATGTTCGGAAGATGCTCAGCCAAGCGGTCATTTTGGTGGAGAGGGTGTTGTGAGACTACAGATGCTTGGCATCTTACCAATTCAACCCTTGTCGTTTCACTCGCAAAATGCAACCCTGTAATTAATCCCTCATCTGCGTCCCATTCTGCACCATGCATTTTATTTGATACACACATTTCATTGACGTTTTCAGAGTTGTGAAGTACAATAATTACCGGAGTTATAACACCTTCCATTGCAGTGTTCCTGAATGCCGAGTTGTTAAGGTTTGACGCTGTTAATTGCCCCCTATAATCTAATCCCACAAAGGCAGTCCCATTACTCCAGTGTGCAATTCGAAACTGTTGTTTTTTTTCCCGCCGCATGAAAAGCATCGCCATTAGCCCGCTTGACGGCCGCTCGACAAAAAGGTTGCACACAATGCTGAATTATATTTGCGTTCTGCTTTGTCTCAGCGATTCGCTCCCTCTTTCCCTTTTTTTATTCGTGAGCTGAATAGATGGCGTAATAGAGGATACTGGGGAAGAAAAAGCCCTTCAACCAATTCAAGTCAGCCATTTATTAAATGTATTTAAATTTTTTGCTTCTTTCTTTTTTTTCTATCTGTGGTGAATATTCAAGAACAATGAAAAGAAGGACGAGATAGGCGCTTGATAAACATGAGGAAGGCAGCTAGGTGTGAATCACATTGCGCAAAAACTTCAACAAAGCTCAGAAAGACTTCAGATGAGTTACAACCTAGCCTTTAGGGACACACCCTTTTTGTCCCAATTTAGCCCAGCCAATTACTCTTCAACATCGTAGGATGGTATACAGACACTTTAATTGAGTAACTTGCTGATCTCCCGGTTTCCTTCACTTCTGTTCAGAGTCCTAGGCATACCAACCATGTCTGGTCTTTTTCCACGCAGTGGACTTGCAGCCTGTCTGTTGTGCCCGCTGGGGGGTGCCCAGTTGACTGCTAGGGGGTGCTTATGTGAGTTCAGCGTTGCGTGCCAGCTGAATATTGCTTTTGTTGCTTGGCTTTGGAACAGTGACAGCGAATTTTGTCTGGGTCTTCAGATAACCAGCAACTCCACTGAGATTCAATCTCAAAGAGTTCTGCCAATGTGCTGGTGTGCTAGTGGAAAATTGTATGTTGCCTTGCTTTGAGGGACAACTGTGCCACCTATTCAGAATCAGTGCCTAAATTCTGCCTAAAACAGTCCAGTTCCCAAAAGGCAAGTCTGTTGAAACAACATTTTATTAATTCCTAGAGATAAATGGTGCATTCAACAAGCCATTTCAGGTACCTGCCCACAACGGTGCTTATTTTTGGGGTTACTTGGCTAGTTCCCGCCCCTTTGAGCGATCTCCATAAGCATTTCAAATCATCTATTAATGAGCCGGCGTCTGCGGCACCTCAGCTGCATTCCAGTGCTATTAAGATTCACCAGGCCTGCCCACATGACTCAGTACAGCCGAGGTCAACCTGATCCAGAGAGATCCTCTAATGGAGAGGGTGCGATGGATGAAAGAGCACTGTGGCAGTTGTGACGGGCATTCTCGGAGAACCAAGAACGGTAATTAGAGGAGCTGTTTGAAGAGCAAGTTTAACTGATTAACAAAGGGAGGAGAGGGAGAACGCAAGAGCGGGAGAAAGGGAAAGAAAAAAGCTGGCGTAAAGAAGAAGGCCGATGTGTCCCGGAGGGTCATAAAGTAAGAAGTTGAGACGGAGCACGCATTTCAATGAGTTCTAACCTCATCCCCTTTTTTGACGATGAATTGCGGCTCCTCGCCGAGCCCTTATGCTCTTAATGATCAGGTGAATGGCGTAAGAGCTCGAGAAAACCCTGGCCAGTCAGATGGAAGTGTCCAAAACCTGCCATGGCACATCTCTATATAGAGGTCAAACTGCAAGAGAAGTACAATTTAAATATATCGCTCCTCTGCACAATGGGCCATGAGGCTCGTTTTCATTACGCTGTTCTTAAAAGTGCTCTGAATGGCCTCCCTACTGCGCCGGTAACCTCTATTATATTCCATTATAGCTTTGTAATGTCTGGATGCAAATTATAAAATGTGATGCCTTAATGACATAGCTACTGAAATTTAAGTAGGGAATTTTGACTTTTTTGTACATTAATTAATACATTTTTCTTATTTCTAAATGTTTCTAAAAAAAAAAATCGAAGAATAAATATTTACTATTTTAATGTATTTACTTCTTGTACGTATATATATTTTTATTTTTCTATTTGAAATATAAAGATTTATTTTTTTATATACTTTTCATTTTAGTTATTTCCTGTTGCTCATTTTTTAAATTTTAATTATGTTAATGATTAGTTGTTTATTTAAGCTTTTAAATTATTTTGCTGTTGTTGCAGCCAAAATATTTTTTACAGCAAATACTGGTTCTTCAAGTCTATCCGCTAGCAAATTAAATGTAGCCAAAGGGAGAAGTAAATAGCCTGAGAGAAGGCTTTCATTTTCTTTCTTGCCTGGCTTTATTTGTATTCAGCGTTCCCCCGAATTACAGCATAGGGACACAGGACAACGGGAAACGGAAGGAGTGTTGGGGAGGGCTTCTCTTTAGAAAAGGTCAGCCAGGCAGTAATGAGCTGTACAGTAAATTATGGTATTTAAATAAATGGATGATGAATGCAGCTCTGTCCTCTAGGGGCTTAATTGCCCCGTCATGTGGATTGGCAACGATCACACATAAGAGGAGGTGGCGGATACTCACGAAAATAAAAAAAAAAGACACAAAAACGTCGAACAGACGTGGCGAGTCAGCTCTGTAAAGATTTAACTAGGAAAGGTGTTTTTTTTGTTATTTACAGAGTGGGTAAAATCTACTAAATGGTAAATTAACTCCAGTCCACAACAGCTCATATTCTCTCTCTCTCACACACACACACACACACACACGGTAGTTTCTCCAGGCAGTCGCAAATTGCCCGATATTGGTGAGGAAATGAACACAACTGTCCCTCGGTGGCATGTTCCATGGAAATTTATCGCTGGAGTAATTCTCTTCGATGTGCGCAGCTTTAACAAGCGCGGCAGCCCCGACCGATGGCGGTGTGCAATCTCATGGTGCTGCCTCTAGCTCCCGAAAAGAGAGCAATGGCAGCAAAAGAAACGTATAATCAAAATATAAACAGCACAATCCATCTAAATGACCTGTCTTCGAGCTCACCGGGCGTGCTCCGGGACCTCTGGGAAAGCGGATAATTGAAAAAATGACAAGAAGATGGCTGGAAGGAGGGTGTTTTAGTCACACACATACACACGTCGGTGATGCACGCTGGGTACAACATCCCAGCACTGTTTATTCCTGTCAGAAAGAATTACCTACCTAAGTGTGGGAGGACTAGCCTTCCTGTACAGCCCCTTTTTATTTTCCCACCCTCCTCCTCACTGGTACTCCTCACTTTCGTTTCCCAGTGCTGATAGGCATTATGATCTGTTTATTCACATTAACGGTCATCAGCCTGCTCTCGGTGGGCTCTGGATGATAAACAAGCCGTCACATCTAATTTACGCAATCTGCCATTGCTGTGTATAAAGAATACCAAATGTATCAGGATGAGGGGAAAAAAAGAACAGAGGCCTAAGTGGGGGCATTGAGAGGGGCGCGAAGATGGCAGAGGTCAGTGTTATGCTTGGTCTTTGGAAGAAGAGTATCATGCTGTTTAACTGAAAATGGCCATTTGTGATGGTCTATCTTAGATATCGCCAAGCTCAGAGAAGATGATGCTACTTCTGGAAGCAGCCGGTTCAAACAGTCCGCCATCAAATTTTAATTTAATTTGCCATTATATATATATATATATTGTTAATTTATGCATTTTTATTATCATTATTATTTTAATTTTTGGAGTTAAAGGCAAATGCAAAAGTTCCTGCCAGTCACAAATCGCAACCTCTAGACGGTGTCCAGCAAACCCGTGTAAGAGGCAAGATTTGAACCAGCTTTTTTATTGGTCCAGCAAACCCGTGTAAGAGGCAAGATTTGAACCAGCTTTTTTATTGGTGTCAATCATGACCTTCAAAATATCAAGATACAGTGTTCATGAAAATGTAAAAATGTGGTTTTATACTGCCTGACGAGTAAAATCATAACCACCTGTTTAGAACGCCCATGATTTGTCAATACTAATAGGTCCCTGCCATCTTTCATTTAATATTGTCCTACTGGTGTCTTTCGTCTGAAAAATAGATGCAGTCTGTTCCAGCTCTTTTCACTCCAGCCACACAACACACAGACACACATGTTTCACATTTATCTCCCAACTCTACATGAAATGTCTCTTAGCAGTACATTTCATACATGCCAGTGCTTTTTTTCTTAGTAATACACAAAACAAACGATGGCGAGCCAAAAGGCAACCATTGTTCCAGTGGAAAAAAATCTGCCTTCTTAATCCTAAAACAAAAGGCCAGAAGGTCACATTATTCAGGTGGAACCATGAGGGAGGCCCAGCTAGTGGGTCTGTGAGGAAGGGGAGGGGACGCTTTTTAAAAAATCGTGCCGCTACCATCAAACAAGCTGGAAGATATTAGCCAGCATGTGGAGAGTGAAGGGTCTGTATTGAGTGGGACGTGCTACCGAAGAGGGCTGTCAAGTTAATAATGGCTGTGATGAAAAGCTCCAGGCGCAGAGACCAGGTGGATCCATAAATACAAACTCCCCACCTAAAGATTAGCTGTGAAGCATGACGTCCCTCCCAGTTTAAGGACTAATTTGTCCCAAAACACTATGCTCTTTAGGCATGCAGAGCTTAATGAGACACATACATTAGAGAAGCCAAACTAAAAGTGCAAATTTTTGGGTGTCCAGTCAACAGAGTTTCAGGTTGCCTTGTTTTTGAGGCAAAGATAGCAAAGATTTTCTTTACTGTACGCTCACATGGCGGTATTTATTATAGAAGTATACATATTGGCTTGAAGGTTACAAACATTCTTAAAAAATCCGTTAAGGCCAAAATTGGCCTTCTGTGTCTCACTTATCGTTTGGTTCTTCTCAAGTTGTCTTATGTTTTAAAATGAGTTCATCCTGGCACCTGTCACCATTGGCTTGCTCATGAGGGAGCTGGATTCTGCAATATTGCTTTGAGAAAAGTCTATTGTAAAATGTGCTTCACAAATGAAATTGTGTTAAGTAACAATGATTTTCCTAAGTATTACCCTTAGCTGTATTTCTTACAGCGCCATACAGGTTTGAATAGCTTGAAAATAACAAAAAATCTAAAAGAAAACTAAACTTTTTATCCCCAGTTTAAGCCAAACGTATGTGGACACTTTCTCCCCATCTCGCTCAATGTTTGGTTCCTCTTAAGCTGTCTTCTAAAGATTTGAGGAGAGTCCTTCCTTGTCTGCATCACTCTTGGCATGCTCAGGAGAATGTGGTCTGTCAGTTCTGTACTACTGCTTTGAGACAATGTCTGTAGTAAAATGTGAAATTTAAATAAAATTGAATAGGCATTTTATTTAACATGTTTTCAGTGGGTGTGGCTAAAACGCATCAACTAGATAATTACAAGGCCATGCACTTTCCCATATACTACACTCTATTCTTCTTAAAAATGCAAAGCAATCAACAAGAGTATTCGAGAAGATCTGGATCCACAATACACCCGGTCAGAACACCAGGGACTGGTTGCACTGGCAGTTAAAAGCGAGCTGTTCCTCTATACAAATAATGAGAGTCAGACACTGGAGGATACAGGACAGAAAGCCAGAAGAGAGGAAATGCAACCGGTGTCCAGGGAGCACTTCTGTGACAGGATTCGGACAAATGCAAGAGCAGTGCCGTGCAAATGCGCCTGTGCGAATGCCTCTGGCGGCGCAAGTTCAAGTGGAAAATACACCCCTTTCTTTTTCTCCTAGAACCATCCCTCCTCCCTCTTGTATTACTCTCTTGCTCGCTGTGCTTGTCGCGCACACATACCCACATGCCCTTGCGCCTCTATCTAACGCCCCACTGCCCCAGAATAAAAATGACAAAAAAAATTCAGGCAAAACACAAGCAAGAGACAGACACTGGCAGGCAAAAGCATAAAAGGGCCTTTATCGACCGGCCTTCATCGCGCATTTCAGTCATGTGTTGGTTGAATGAAAAAGAAATGGACGTTCACACTCGGCTGCACTGGAACCCGAATTCTGAAATGTCCACTGCTGCCCGGGATAACTCTCCCTTCTTGACTTGTCGCTTTCTCCCCTAGTTTTCTTTCTCATTCCACAAGACGCTGTTGACTTTTCTTTCATCACACCAGCGTCAAGCTCAACGTCCAACAACCAAAGGTTTAGTAGAGACTACATTTAATCAGACTGACCACCTATTGAGAGTGTACTGATATTTTGCACCCCGAGTTCCTAAGTGCTAGGCTCGTAGAGGAATCACAATAGCCCTTATGTGTAAATTTGACTCTGGGAATCGAGCCGGTAACAATTCTGATCACAAGCCTGGTTCCTTAACTACCAGGCCACAGTGTCCAACATCAAAGTCTGACCTCTCAGATGTGAGAAGTGGAGGATGGTATGAATGCAAAGACTTAAAATGAAAGCCTAGTGTTGTAGACAGGAATGGCAGCTGGAAATGTATACAAGACTAGCAAAAAGTCAGTATGGTAAATGCCAGCTGGCCAACACACATCTTTCCATCAGCTCGTTTAGATGTAGCGCTAGGTGTGCACAATGGTGTGTTGGGAGAGCATCCCCTTGTAACAAGCGTGAGAGGGAAAGTAATTAGAATGCCTCTAATGAGTCTTTTCATTTTTTAATTAAATAAGGGCTTCAATAATGCATCAAAAGATTTTTTCTTTTCAATTACCAACTGATACTGTATGTGCTATCTTCCGTGTGTGTATTGTGTTTAAGGGTGTATGTGTGTGTGTGTGTAAGCTCTGGGCGCGTGCTATGCCCTCCTCTTTGACAAAGAACACATATAACAGTACTACATGTTCAAAAATATGTGGACAACCAAGTGACAACCTTAAAAGACACCTCGACCAGACTCAAAATTCTCAACAGAGTTGCTCTTCTGACAGACACACTGAATATAAAATGACAGCAACTGTCTGAATGTAGGAAGGTAGTTGACAGAAGTTTAGATGTTTGGGATTGTAAGGGTAGAAAGTTCACAAAGGTAGACTGTACATACCTTGGACCATGACACTTACCTGACAGGTTTGGGATGAACAAGAATGGAGAAAGTAAGAAAGTAGGGGGGAGGGTCATCATCTTAAAATTATATGTTCACTTGCCTACATGTACAGCAAGAAAAAGGAAATCAAGGACCACTAAGCCTGCTGCGCTAAACCACTATGATCTGGGTGCTACCAGCCTGCAGAGCATCTACACAGACGTGACTAGTTATGTCTAATGATGGACGGTTATGATGGATTCATATCCTTTCATTTACATCAAGTGCTTTTCTAGTCATGGCTGTGAAAGACACCTGTATCAGCAGCTACCATACTAAATACTTTTACTAATTATGCTAACCCAATTATTCTAACAAGTTTCACTCACTGACTCTCCATTACAGATCTAGCTCTCGCACATTCAGCACACTAAACACTGATCACTGGACCGATGCCTTTTTCCCACCCCTTGTTCACTTTTCCTTAACTCGACATGCCGGCTGTAATTAGTGTGGTTTGTTAATTAAATGAGCATGCCACTAACGAGGTAACCTGCTGTTCCTTGATGACGTTAATTACCCTGAAGGGAAAACCTCTCAACACGGCCGTTTAAACTGTCAGCCTACATTCCCTGCTGGATTATTGATGATTTGAGAAAAAAAAAAAAACACTCAGAGCTGATCTAAGTATTTCTGAATTCGCTCTTTCCCGGCCTATCTATTTTAAATCGTTAAATGACTCTTTCATTCATTACTGGTAAGGTAACGCACAAAAGTATCGAGAAACCTACACATAACACCTAAGGGAGCTTTTTAACCCTGCTATTCTAAATCAAATTAGGGACACAATTTGGTAGCCTAGTGGGAGGTGATTTGGGCTTTCAATTGGAAGGTCAAGAGCTTGAACACCATTTCTGCCATGCAGCCACTGTTGGGCCCTCAAGCAAGGCCCTTAAAAATGGCCCTGTATAATGGCTAACCCTGCGCTCTGACTCCAGCCTTCAAACAAGTATATATGACATATTACGGCATTGCATAGGAATTTAGGCTAATGTAAATTTTGCCAAACATTCCCAGTATAAGATGCAACACACTTGGCAATAATTTGCATGATATTTAAATAATCACTATATTCGATAATATTGTTTATTGGCACAAGACTAATAGAAATTCATATTGGGTGCCCCTTCCCTTTGTAACTGTAACAGCTTCCACTTAGATTCACTTTGATCATGTGACCGGGTTGGACCCACTTTTGCCTTCAGAACTGCATTAATCCTTCATGGCATAGA
>JAYDZG010000025.1:6613200-6624797 GCA_034509265.1 Microcambeva bendego
AACCCTGCGCTCTGACTCCAGCCTTCAAACAAGTATATATGACATATTACGGCATTGCATAGGAATTTAGGCTTGGTGCTAATGTAAATTTTGCCAAACATTCCCAGTATAAGATGCAACACACTTGGCAATAATTTGCATGATATTTAAAAAAATCACTATATTCGATAATATTGTTTATTGGCACAAGACTAATAGAAATTTATATTGGGTGCCCCTTCCCTTTGTAACTGTAACAGCTTCCACTTATATTCACTTTGATCATGTTATTTACTTTATTAGTTGCAATATACACTCACTGGCCACTTTATTAGGTGCACCTTGCTAGTACCGGGTTGGACCCACTTTTGCCTTCAGAACTGCATTAATCCTTCATGGCATAGATTCAACAAGGTACTGGAAACATTCCTCAGAGAGTCTGGTCCATATTGACATGACATGATGGCAGTTGCTGCAGATTTGTCGGCTGCACATCCATGATGCAAATCTCCCGTTCCACCACATCCCAAAGGTGCTCTACTGGATTGAGATCTAAAGACTGTGGAGGCCATTCGAGTACAGTGAACTCATTGTCGTGTTCAAGAAAGCAGTCAGAGATGATTTGCGCTTTATGACATGGCACGTTATCCTGCTGGAAGTAGCCATCAGAAGATGGGTACACTGTGATCATTAAGGGATGGACATGGTCAGCAACAATACTCAGGTAGGCTGTGGTGTTGACACGATGCACAATTTGTACTAATGGGCCCAAAGTGTGCCAGGAAATCATCCCCCACACCATTGCACCACCACCACCAGCCTGAACCTTGATACAAGGCAGGATAGATCCATGCTTTCATGTTGTTGACACCAAATTCTGACCCTACCATCCAAATGTTGCAGCAGAAATCGAGACTCATCAGATCAGGCAAAACTTTTCCAATCTTCTATTGTCGAATTTTGGTGAGCCTGTGCGAATTGTAGCCTCAGTTTCCTGTCCTTAGCTGACAGGAGTGGCACCCGGTGTGGTCTTCTGCTGCTGTAGCCCATCCGCCTCAAGGTTCGACATGTTGTGAGTTCAGAGATGCTCTTCTTCATGCCTCGGTTGTAACGACTGGTTATTTGAGTTACTGTCTTGCCATTCTCCTCTGACCATAGAACTGCCGCTCACTGGATATTTTCTCTTTTTCGGACCATTCTCTGTAAACCATAGAGATGGTTGTGCGTGAAATTCCCAGTAGATCAGCAGTTTCTGAAATACTCAGACCAGCCCGTCTGAATCACCTTTCTTCCCCATTCAGATACTGGGTTTGAACTGCAGCAGATCGTCCTGGCCATGTCTACATGCCTAAATGCATTGAATTGCTGCCATGCGATTGGCTGATTCGACATTTGCGTTAATGAGCAGTTGAACAGGTGTACCTAATAAAGTGGCCAGTGAGTGTAGCGTGTGCCTGTGTATTACCTGTACAGGGCTCTGTTTGATCTCATTGCTGCTAGGTGAGGTGAGTCCCGTGGCCTGCTGGAGAAGAAACTGCCGTGCTGCCTGAAGAGCCTGCAAACACAGAGGAGGAGGTACAATGGTCAGACAAACACATTTTCTAAAAATCACATAAGTAGTACTTTTAGTGCTGGGCCTGAAGCACCATGCACTTAAACTACTAAATCTGTGTTCACTTGCACCCCTAACCTGCCAACCTAAGACAAACAATGCACCTTTCTGCCCACAGGCAGAGCAACACACTGAGTTATAACTCAAACTGGTCCGAGTCCGAGCTCTGGAATGTCAGTCACCCTGTTTTTGTTTGAACACGCCTGGCCCGGGGGCAGCGGGCCAGCGGCAAAACATGTCTCTCCAAACAAAAACACCAGGCGGCAGTAAATCAGGAGTGGAAACCATGCTTTTTGAAGAGCACCATCAGGATGCACATTTGCTTCCTGGCCCCTAAAAAGAGGGAGGAAGGGTACATGGTAAATAATAATTTATGACAAAAAGATGGGAACCCAGAACTGCAATTCAGAGAACTAATATTTAAAGTAGGCCTATTGTTTAAAATCAATTTCAGTAGGACCCTACCCGCTTTGCTGGCATGCAACCGGTTTCTATAAGTGAACTGAATCTACATTTTAGATAAAATAATTACTTGAGACCAGGATTAATAAAGCCATTTAGAAATCTGACACACACAGCAAGAGCTACTAATGATATCAATTGCAAAAGCACTTATATGCATGTAGGTGGGTGTATTGTGGTGCAGGCGGCACTGCCCTCTAAATAATAGATGCCTATTCTCTTAAAAGAGCGAGAGAGTGACCGAAAGAGAGGCCCGCCAAGCAATCAAATGTAGGCTGCATGATGAAAACCATCTGCTGCATCAAGAGCACTTGTTACATTTGCTGAGGTCTCATAGTGCATGCACACACTCACCCACCCACACATCCCCCAACAACCCAGCATGCACATGTACACACCCTGAAAACCCCCCGACCAACCAACTGGCTAGAACATAGGAACCACGTCCCGACGGTGTGTGAACGAAGAGACCGAAAACCCCTCCCAGGCAAGGTCAGTCCACCAGGCATGTGGTGGACATTAAATCTGGAACATGTGCAGCGATTGTATCCAGGCTGGCGAGTATCTGGCAACAATAAATGCTAATTTTGTTCAATTACAGCACTGATTACGATGCTTTATTGCAACTATTATCTTGAGGTGATCTCTGATACCACAGTCTATTTCGATTATTTTACATTGACATGCTCAATAGACTAATAATGGGTGGCCGGTGCTTCTGTGCTTCTGCACTTCATCAGGCTCAGCAGCTTAGAAAGCCAGAGGTCGGACAAGCCAAACAGAGCTGGAAGGAGACCCGGGCTGACCCACAGTTCTGAAGAGCAGAAGCAGTCACCTCCCGGTGGAAAATCCACACAGGCTTCCGTTCAGGGTGGACGAAAGGCTATTGGATTAGTCTTGACAATATACAAACTTTTAGACAAGAGAGGTAAACTTAGACTTGTGGTTGGAAAGGAAGCAATGGGGAGTAGAAACAACCCTCCATACCAAATTTCCTGCAGAAAATGTGTTTACTTAAATTTCTTTCCTTAGCCTCTTTGCTTTGTCATGTCTTTAAATCTTTAAGGTAACTTATTGAGGGAGTCATGCTGTTCAGTGACCTGTTTGGCCCTCTTTTTGCCTGTCCTTTTAAATGACTGTGGCTTTCACCAACACTCTACACCTTTAGAGAAAATATGAAGGAGGCGGCGGATGGCTGGGCCCAACAACAGATCCATTGTACAGCAACGTTAAACAGGTTTTATTGCAAAAAGGCAGGCCAGCGCTAAAAGGGAAAGAAAGAACTAGAGAGGGATAGAGAGGTAGGGAGAGAGGGGAAGGGAAGGGTGAAGAGGTCATAGCCCAGCTTGGAGGCCTGAGCTGCACTGTGTGTGAGTTCTTTGTACTTGTCATCAGCCAACCTCCCCGTAAATCAACACTCCTGACATGGGCTTTAATACCAGATTTTTTATTATTTATTTACCTTTCTTGTAGAGGTATGAATTGATTGTGAGTAGTACTGGAATATTTCAGGCTGTCATTTTCCTGCCTTTTAATTTAAAGAGGAAAGGAACTCTTGGAAGGTATTAACCCCATTAATAGCAACTAAAGGGAAAAATATTTTGGCAACTGGGCAGTCCTTATTCTCTTTAGCAAGAAAGAGTGCAAGACTACATGTGGTGTTCATCCACGAAAATCTAAGCTGTCCAGAAATTCTTTCACCCTATTTGAGAAACGATCCAAAACAAGGCAGTAAGACACACAAACAGGGCATGATTGGACGCCTCTTCCCTGGCGGGCCCAGGTTCTATTCATTAGGCTCAGGTTGCTAAAGCAAACAGTGCTCCGAGGTGATGAATCTGGGTGAAATGAGGGGGGGGGGTGTATTCTCCCTTCTTTTCTCCTTTTTTTGCTGTAAGTCCAAACATAGCAGGCTTGGCTCGCCTGAGTACAGGTGGGCACCATATGCTGGAATGATCCATCACTGCTGACAGAGGACCATTGTTGATGCTCGCAACTACCCCCATGACTACCCCTTTAGAAAAACAGAAGCCTCCATTCCCAGTAGGCTATCCGGGTCCAGCGTGGATGGGTAGATAGTGTGGAGCGCTGGGAGCCCAGCAGGTCAAAAGGCGCCGTGTTAATGAAGTTTGGCATGCAATGCCTCTGGACAGCTTTAGACAGCGAGGGTCTGTTAGAAGTCTGGGTTACATGTGTACTGCAGGAAAAGAGAAAACAGAGGGCATCAAGTACTTAAATCTTAACCTTCTCTAATAAGAATTTAATTAATTTAACAAGCTAAGGTTTACAACCAGGATGCAGGATTATAGGTTGAAATTATGGTGCACTTTGCAATCCAAAAGTTTCCGTCTAATACTCCTACTCAAACTCAAGTTTTATTCTAACAAACGCAAGACAGTTGTGTGTATTTATTGTGACACAAATTCTAAATGACTTTATTCTAATAAAAAAAAACATGTTGATACAGTAAGAATAAAATACTGTAAGAAAAAGCAGAACTAGAATGAATCACAGTTTTGGGGGTTGACGAACAAACCACAGGCTTTGCTTTTGTGTTAAATAATATTCAGAAATAGTTTATATTAAACACAAAAAGAGTTGAAATGTTCTGTGTAATTTGTTCACACTGTTTAGAAATGCAACTGGGTGTAACCGCTGTGTGACTAATGTGACCTTGCCGAGGCAAGCACATCTGGACCAGCGTGGTCAGACCACAGAGGCCCATGAGAGAGTCTCTTTATTGTAAAATACCTAAAAATATTTTTCCGATTAATTAAATTACACTGCTCGAATAAATTGATAATTTGTTAGTCACTTCAATACAAAGCCACACTTTACACCTTTTAAAGAACAATCTTCCAAGAACATTGTTTGCTCTAAATACAGAGATATGTGATTAAAGTACAATCCATGAACCTGTGGCAAGAATTTTGTTACAAAATATTACATTCATTTTATAAAATAACCTCATTAAACTATGTCAAACCAAAATGCAATTTCATGCAATTTAAATCGGGCATAATGCAAGAATCCATTGTGTCACTTATTTTACCAAGGAGTGTGATCAAAAGCTTTTTGCTTATTAATACAATAATACAAAATGGAATATATATTCAATGGAAGTCATAGCTTGATTAATACAGGAAGGATTGACCAGTAAATGCTCTCCTCTTGGTGGGGCATCACAAGAGGTACTTGATACACCCTTTTTGGCTCATAAGGGCAGCTGGTGTTGATTACTCCAAGCCATTTGTTGAAGGTTTTTTGGGATTCATTAGTAGCTGATTGGATGCCAGCTGTCTTTCAACTTCCAAAAAACAATGCAGCTGTTTAAGGACTTCCTTTCGAAAACCGAATCAGAACACAACATCTGGTGGTACTAAATTATAAAGTTATTTATATCCACCCTTAGAATCTATAACTAGCTTTAAACTAAGCTAGCACACCTTGTTATTGTGCTTGGATCATTTGTAGGATTGATATGTGTTGGCATATTTAAAGCCAACCAAGAAACCTAGAGCAAGTGTAACTTGAAAACAAGCTTATATTTTAGGTTCTCCAACATCTGTGAAGGTTGTTAAGCGAAACCTTGGTTCAGAATCACCGCTCCTTTACTAAAAAAAAATCAGAGCGCTGCAATACAGCTGGTGACCAAATGAGTAATGTCTACAACCATGCTCTATTCAAACACAATGAGCCTGTTAGCAGCTGTCCATTCTCAGACATGAGGCAAATCTTCTGCGATTTTGTCCCACGCCAAAGTTGTTCTAGATCTCAATTTTGTCCTCATGACTCATTACCAAGGCTGCAGACTCCAGAGTTGGACGATTTCACGGTGTGTTACATATGAACTGAACTTTTGACCATTTTATCCCCACTTCTTCACAACTCTCCCTGCCGTTTCTCAAAGCTTTAATTTGCTACTTCCTTTTTTCAGTACACGGTCCATAGTCTTGCTCATTTGTCAATCTCATTTGTTTTTAAGTCAAAATAATTAGAAAAAAATAGCAACATGTGCAACACAAGTTGTTCTAGTAATCTTAAAAAAGCTTGTTGATATTTAATGTAACATTTCCACAATATAGAGGATTTATCAAAAATCTGCTACAGAAGTCCTCTTTGGAGTCATGATGGCCATTAAAATATGGAAAGAATGAACTAAAGCCAAGGCAATAAAAATAAAACCTAAAGAGGTGGGGGAAAATAAGCCTGACCAGTTTCTTTCCACTATATTTTACAAAAAGCAACCTGTTAAGAACCAACTGCACCATTCCAGATGTGCGTTCATCACCTCTAAATTGAGGGTAGAATTCCACAAAATAATAAATGTCATGCAGTGTAATAGCACTGACTTACTTAGATTAAGATATTGCAGAGACTTATAATAATAAAGTGTGATAAAACACAAATAATCAGAATTTAGTGAAGGTTAAGGAAGATTAGCATGTAAATGAGATGCATATTCAACCAAGTGGTAGTTGCCATTTGTGGGTTATCACAAAGCCCTTGTTATAGCAAGTGTAAAGTGTAATTTGTTATGATATTACTTACTTCAAGAGAGTAAGAAAAGTGAATTACACAAGGTGAATAACTGCCTTAAATGCTGCCAATTGAGGTGCCTTCATCCGAAGATATACACTGAGTGATAGTTTTAAAAAGTGTGATTTATTCGCAAATGTGGGCTTGTCAGTGACAATTTAACTGTTTTCAGTACACAGAGGAAGATGTTAGCTGGCATGGTAGTGGGTTGTGCCATCAAAGCCCATGGTTTGACGGCCAAGGCTAACTGTGTTCGCTTAGTAAGCAAAAGCTAGTGTCATAATTGCTGTCTAAACAATCTCACCGAGTTGAAAAACTTGATAGAACTTCATAACCTGGTTACGAATGCCAGAGAAACTAATAAGCAAAAGGACCCTTTTAAGTCACTAGTCACTACACATGACTTTTCAAGATCCAAGCTCTGCGAGTGATCCAGACAACCACAGATGTGTTGGGGCGTTTTCTAAGCTGTTGCCTCCTGTCTCTCTAGTTCAAAGCTTTTTAAAAACGGTTTTACACCCTGTGCAGCCACTTTGGCTCGGAAAAAAGTGCTGACCAGCAGCAGAACTTGCCATCCACACCGAGCATATGGAAGACATTTCTGTGTTGTTATTAATAAGAAAGAGGGGGAAAAAGCTAATAATAACGAGCACAGGATGCTGCCAGGATTGAACTCTTGAGAAATATACGGAGTATTGTTTAAACAGTACTTCACGAGAACATTCGAAACCGTTCTGTAGAATATGCATTACTTGCACGTCTGGTCAGAAGAAAAAGGCAAATCGTTGTGGTTTTGATTACATTTTTTGACACCTGGTAACGAGAAAGCAGCAGACCATTCAAAAATAAAAAGAGGTCTTAAAAAACACGAGGACTAAAATGGTTCTGCAGAACCTAGGACTCGCTGTGTGTGGCTAGATGAGAATCAAATCATTGGGTTTCTTGTCTTGAGTTTTTTGAATGAAAAATGTATATGGAAACGATGCAAAAGAACTTTTGCAGTGTTTAAAAAAAAGAGATGACATGCTTTGCTCCATTCAGTTCAAGACTTGGCATTGTGTATGTACAGATGTTAATGCTAGAGTTGGTTTGCTTCATGAATGTTACTGTGGTAATAGTACTGAATGCAAATATAATGATTTAGACACGTGTCCCAATATTTTTTTTGTTCAGGAAGTAAGAAGAATCTCAGAGGCAATCAAATGACTCTCATTTAGTGACTTAAGGTGACCTTGATTCCAATTGTTGTCGAGTGGTACCCACAGTACCAACTACTACAGTGGCTTCATGTTCAAGTTTAATGCAAAACTAAAGAATATGTTTAATAAATGATTAGGAATCAATGGCCAAACACTTTCAAGCTGTTGTACCAATCGTGCAAAAAAAAAGGATGAAAAAAGAAAGAAAACATTCTAAAAGGTCTGTCTTCTATTTGCCAGCGCTTTTCTTTGTTGACTTTAATCTCTTTTTCTAACATTGCAAACACAAAAAGCGGGCAGAAGCAAGCTAATTAGCAACACTTTTTTAAAAAAAAGAACTTAGCTTTGTTGTTCAGAGTCCCTCACCCTTGTCAGTTACCAGGGCAACATCTTTTAAAGTCGCCGGGTTCATTTCTTTCTTTTTATTTCCTTCTTCGCCCCCCCCTCTTCAAACTCCCTAGTGAGCCAGTAGTGGAGTGTGTGGAATAAAAAAAAGAAAAAAAAGAAAGAAGGATCGTAATGTGAATGATTTTGGAAGGCGATGGGGTCAGAATGCTTGATCTTTATGTAACCGAGCGAGGTGGTTCCAATCCGTCACCTGATGATAGGCCTGAGACAGCAAAAACACCGGGCAATTAGCGTCAGTTGTGGCCGACGTTTCTCTACATGGAAAACATCCAGAAGGAAACGTACTTCGCGGCTTACTTGCAGACCATCATTCTTCCATTTACACACTTCCTCTTTTCATCTTTCTTTCCACCACTTCCTATGATCCCTCACTCCATTTCCTTCCCTCTTCGAATGCTGCCTTTCTCAGTCATCTAACAACCAAAAATCGCATAAGTCGTCTTTCTACACCCTCACTTATCCTCGCAAAATTCTTAAAACGGGCTTAGATTCCTTCATTTGACGACAATTTCATAACTGCCATGGCGACTGAAGGAAGTCAATGCCTTCTGCACTTCAGGGGCTGCTTTGAACTGCCTCAAAAAGTGGGAAGCATGTGGAAGCATCTACAATGGTTATTTAATGAAATCCCAGCACTGAATTGACTAAGAAATATAGTTCTCAGGAGGGCAGGAGGCTAGTAAGCCAAACCAGGTCAGTTCACGTCCCAGTACTGATGAGAAAAGTGGTGGACCACCAACCTGATCACTTTTTTTTTGCCTCATGACTTGCATGCCTGGGTAAACAGCTTACGGCCAAACCTTTTAAATCTGAAGCAATAATTTAATACAAAGATGTATCTCAGAGTTAGAGAGTCCAGGGTTCAAACCTGGGAATCAACAATGTTGGGAGTAAAGGGAAATTTAACTTTTAACTAAATGATGAAAATTTAATTATATTCAACTTTGTAGAGGCAGTGGCCACTGTTGGGCCATTGTTGGGCCATTGTTGGAACATTGAGCAGAGAGCAACTTTCACTTTGTGACCACAGCTAATTCCACAGTTAGGTCACTATTAGGTCACAATTGGGTCACTATTGGGAAACTATTGGGCCACAGTTTGGCCACTGTTGGGCCTAAGCAAAAGGCAATATTACAAATAAATCATATTCAGCTTTGTAGGGACAGTGGTAGATCAGTGGTTAAGTGCTGGACTTGCAAACACAAGGTGGCCGGTTCTATCCCCACCATCACCAATCTGCCATTATTAGAAAGTACCTGCTGTTCAGTCATAATTGCTTAGAATAAAATCAAATGCTGTATGCCAAAAATGTAAATAATCTAATTCAGAAATATAAATTAAGTAAGCTAGCTAAACACAAAAATGGGCAACCGTTAGCCCAATAACTAGATTTTGAAGCATAGATAATGGAAAACAAGGCTTGAAACTCACCTTGCTGCTTTCCGCCAGGCCAAACAACAGGTTCCAAAAACTTACAGTAAATACGACTTCATATTCTGAATTACTTTCTTCAGAAAAAACTGACAAATTCTAGACATGCATGTATCCGCACACAGACATACATACACAAGCACACATACGCGCACACACACACAAACACACACACACACACACACACAAATGGCCAACCCTGCGTGGTATCTCAAAGGTTTAGCTGGAAAAAATCATAAATTAGTTTTATAACCCAGCCATAAAGATGACCTCTTTGCATTCCAGAATTAGGACTCAATGTGTGAAAAAATCATTAAATGAAGAATACGGGGCACATGTGAAAGCTATTGATTCTTGTTCGCCCCTCTGCTTATAAAGCAAATTACAGCAATAAATCAAATGTGCTGTATTTTGTGATTACTGTATAAATGTATGACATCTTCGGGTTTAGATATATCTCAGGTTTTTAGGGTCTCCTTTGCACAGTTCGAACAATGCAAATAGTGTCAAATAAAGCTACCACACAAGGGATCCTTTAACTGTTCTATGCAAACCTGTGGCCCAGTGCACTATTTGCATTGAAGGTGTCATGGTTGACCTTAAAAAACGACCTCCATTCACATACTACCACCACACTGCTACCCAGAATAACCTTTGCCCTTCAACTAACTGGAGTACAATAAGCCCTTTGGCAATTAAAAGCGTGGAATGCTTTTAAGCTATGACACCTCTCGATGTGCCAGTGGGGTAAGATTTATTCAATCTTATAAGCACTCATCCCTTCGTAAAAATGAATATCATAGCCTTACTCGAAGCCACAAATCTATTTCTCTATACAAGCCCCATCGCCCCCTCCAGGCCCAAGCTACACAGGGTAGATGTCTTTTAAGAGGTACCAACCCTAACCGTCTATTTAGTACCACAAGTGTTAACCAGGCTCCTGTTCCATATGTAGAATTAGGAGAGAGAGAGGCTTAGATCACCAGATGAGTCACATTCCAAACTACTGTGACACAAAACAGACCCCAATTAGACATGGTATACAATGTGATTTAAGCCTGCTGGAGGTAATGTGATGGTCTGTAATCAAACGAGAGGCCAAACTCAGTAGATGAGTGCTAGATTGTATCCAAAGTTGTATCTTGATTAATTAAGGAGAATTATTTAACAATTACAAGAACTGGATGGAATTACATCACTGCTGTAAATCCAGACCTGGAAAGAACCCTCTGTCCAATTTATAAGATTGAAACAGTTGTTGGTTTATTTGACAGGGAAGAGAGCTTTTGAAAGAAATCTACCCTAAGGGTCAGCTTAGTATTACGGTGTCAAGCAGGGTAAATGTTCCAGGGTTGGGAATAGAAATAGCTTAGTGGGCCGACAATCCTAAACTTATTCTGATCCCCACTACTGGACCAAAATAGATACCAATTAGAAAGGGAATACCTACATGACACAAAGGGATAGGGCTTCTAATTGTCGCAACAATAAATCTTTAGCAGAGTCATCTAAAGATCATAGTTAAAAGTGGGGCTCCAAGAAAGCCTAATTGGTTAAGCTTCTTCGAGTATGTGGGATGGTATACAATCAAAGTACTGCTAGCCTACTTTGGACTCCTTGTGAGTTCATGCATGTAAGAAGGGTTATCTGCAACCTTCACCAAGATACTTTTTAGACCCACTGGCTTGTTACAGTCTGTCCAGATGACTTTAATGTCTTGGGACATGTCAAAGATATGCCTCAAGTACCTCCATATTTTAACATTATTTAAAACCAAATGTCTTCTTAAAGCAGGATGAGAAGGAGCAATCAATTTTAAATGTGAATGAATGAGCAATGTGAAAGCAGAAGAAAGAGAAGAGAAGTGCATTAGAAGAAAAGGAAGTGAAAGAGAAGGAAGCCAAGCATCCCTTCAGTCTCTTCCACATGCGTCAACTTAAATCCTTCCAAAAGCAAGCAAGCTGTTT
>JAYDZG010000025.1:6636744-6649119 GCA_034509265.1 Microcambeva bendego
TATCAAACTTTTCTAATAATTATGCATTAACCAACAAGTTGATTTACAATGTGTAGAAAACTAAAGTTTCCTTTGCTAAAGTCAAACTTTTATGAATCATATATATTTTTTTATTACAACATTGTTTACATTGCTGATTACTTTTTAAACTGATCCTTGATCCCTGCCATTTAGATTTCTTTTAAAATTCACTTCATTTTTAATATATTGTCTGATTAGAACTTCTTATTTCACATTTACGGCATTACGGAATGCAATTGCAAGAGAAAAAGAGTGAAATTTTATGAGAATGGCAACCCTTTTCAGAGCTAGGTGGTATGAAGACCTGATTGAGTCGCGCTCCGGTGTGAACTGCTGCACGGTTGTCTTGATCAGAGCAGTCAAACTGAATATGGTAAGGCTTTCAACGTCGAAGACGAGTTCCTCTACTACACACAATCTATTTCTGAGCAGCAGCTTTCTTTTAATTAGAAATCAATGGGGCAACTCGACCTGTGTTGTGGAGAGAGAAAAAACGACGATGCAGGAATGCCGAAGAGGAGCGTGGGAGATGAGCAACAAGAGCTTCTAGACGCAACATTCACATAAAAATGAATAAATAAAAATCTAAAAAAAACATAAAATTCAAAGGAGAGCGACCTGTGTACATCTTCTAATAACAAGCACGAGCCAGTCGTTCTGCTTCAGTTTTAAAAATACATTTTGTTTGCTTTTGTTTATGTCTTTGTGCCTGTGCAACTCCGGGCTTGTCAAACAAAACGCCAGCCAGGCATCCGAGCGATGATTAGCTCCTGGGAATCAGGGGGCAAATGTTTCATTAGTGGAACGAGAGAAAAAAACAAGATAACAGGTGACAGCCTGGTATTTCTCCTGGCAGGTTTCCAGTGCTTATTCATTTATAAAATAATATGGGCTGCCGCGGGTGGATGTGTTTGTTGTGGGAGCGGATTTATCGGTACCCGCCGCTATCTGCCGCAAGTAACCAGCCACAACAACAGCTGCAGCGCTAACAGATAGAGAACAGCCTGTGCAGGCGAAAGCGCAGGTCGGAAAACAGGCCGGGGCTGCCGAGACAAAGGAGTTCTCCGTTCCAGAGAGTTAGTTAAGGTCTCAGAACTTTCAGCAAGGTCCGTAGAGCGTGTCATTTAAACCCACCTGGTGAAAGTTTGGCAATCTAAAACATGGAGCGTTCATGCTTAGTTAGCATGACTGAAAGGGATGTATCCGGGAATATACAGGAGTGCAAACTAATATGTGGGTGGTTTAAGACATGGTATATACTCGATTTCATATGTATGGGTCACATCTAACCTCCGACGGTCAAGTTTTATTGTCATATTGACACTGGTAAAATTATACGTTTACTATTGGGGTGGTGGGTAGTTTTGTGGGTTTAGAACTTATGCCAGAACTTCTAAGCGAGACAGGTACACACCCTAAAACATATCAAAATGCCAACCAATCTCTAAATATCTAAATATATTTAAGAATTTATTCATTTTTCCTAACATTTTATTGACAATATGTATTCATTTCCTTATTTATCTAGCTTAAATATTATTTATTTATTTTTTTATATTCAATTAAATAATTTTAAATAAATAAGTAAAATAATAATTTATATAATTTTTATTGTTGTATGTATTCTCATTATTCATAATATTGCTTTTATTATTAGTTAGCTGGCACTTTTTAAAATATAAATTCACACCTACAAAAAGAATGTTAAATTGCAATATAAAATCATTTTTACTTCATATTAAAATAATAATATAATAAAAATTGATTTCATAAATTATTATTATTATTGATAGATTTCCACTCATTATATCTATGTAATATCAAGCGTGCTTAATAAAACTGACTTTCACTCCAGGAAACGTTCCAAAGCAACAAGGGGGCCAAAAGCTGATCACATCTGCCAAGGTGACAGCAACAGCCAGAGGTGCAAGCATGCACGAAAGCCCCGTCATATCCAGTAATGGGCATAGATCATAGCCGTAATGTGAGGTCGTGAAAAAGAAAAAGCAGGCCAATAAAACAGAAGCTGAGAAACCTTGATTACAGCAGAGAGACGCTAGTTTTGCGGAGTCTTGTAATTGTTTTTGGCAAGCTCGAGTGGTGCCAGGACAGGCTGGGTCTCGCTCGAGTTTCCTTTTTTCCCCCAGCTGAACTCTGACCTCGAAGAATATTGAAAGAAGTGAGTCCTCTTAGGGGGGGGGGGGGGAGATGGGGATTGCAAGGGGGCATTTTCTCAGATCAAGGAGATAAAGAATGAAGGGTTTGAGGGGGTATGGGGCAAATCAAATCCCTGTTTGCCTTTTAATTGAAGAGAAATAGGACTGAACTTGCCTGTTGCTTCGGGGAGTCGAAATCAATCAGCTTGTTGTGAGAGCAGGAACAAAAAAAACGACTATTTACGATGATGTTACAGATTGTCCATGCGCTGGAAGCTTTTTTTAAATTATTTCTATCAAAGTCCTCCAATCAGCAGATTTTCTTTGGCACTTGCGCGAAAGGGTGGAGGGGCCCGTGATTCATTCTCTATCCTGTTTCTGCAAGTATAGAGGCTGAATCCAGCGACCTGAAAGCTCGCCTAGCCTCCCGTCAAGAACTGTTTATTCTGCAGATCCTAAGAGTTGCTAAGGCAAACAGCAACCGGTGAATAAATAAATACCTGGCGACTAAGCTGCAAAAGTGCACGGCTGAGAAACAGAAAAAAAAAGAAAAAGTGCTGCAGATATTTTTTGCCCCTAAACAGGCATTGTAATTTAGGGAAGTTAGGTTCGCAAAACAAGCTCAGGAAATGGTGAAACAAACCACAGTTTATATCATTCATGTTTAAATTCCAGAATTTAAACATTTTTTCTTCTTCGTTCTCTGCCTGCTGAGAGCAGACACCCAGACATCTTTAGTTTCTTTGGGTTTTTCATTTGCTTGATTTTCCTCCTACTCTGTGCCAGGTAGGCCAAGGGTGCCATGCCTCCTTGCAGGAAGTACATTAACAGGTGGTCACTGTTGAAAGCCTTGACAGAATTGTACATGGGTTTTGGCATCGTTTACCCAACAAGTTATTGGTCAGGTGTCCACATACTATTGGCCACATACAATATGTCTATATGTTTGATTTGTTACACTGTTTGGAGTACCTCCTGAAGCCTTGATGAAAGCCATGGTTTAGCTAGCAAGTTATGGTCAGTCCACATACTATTGGCCATTTGGTTTATCCCTGGATAAAAAAACATTACGAGGCTGTAACTACTATTGTTACTACTTTAAATAAAGTTTATTGAATATATTGTTGTTTGAAACACATGCCTTCCATTTGCATATTGATTCAGTGCCTAGTTACAACCGGCAACCAGCTGGTACAGTACATTTTGAATATTCTACCTAAATATTTTATATTTTACAAGTACACACACCATAAAACGGGCTCTTCAGCCAAGGCACCTCTTGAAGCCTTAATGGAAATATTTGCAGAAGGGAAAAGACTGGAATTGGATGGTTATATGGTTTTGGCATGGTATATCTAAGAAGTTAATAGTCATGTGTCAACATGACTATAGGGTCAAATAATGTATCCCTGGATATATATTATAAAAAAAAACAGTGCCATTGCAGGTATGTGACTTCTAATGATATTACTTTAAATTTAGATGTTAAGCTTGCAGGTTGATGCAAGGCCTCAATATAGCACTGTGTGCAGGCTGATTCAACAAATTTTCCATATTTGACCTAATATATTTTATTAGTGCACATACCATAATCAAACAGTTCCCACCCTTAAAGCCCTTTGTGGGACTATTTGTTGGTCTTTTAGATAGATTTTGCTGTAGTAGTGCAGCCATAATTCGAGTCCCCCAATAGTTTGTGTCCCCCAAGCATTCCGACTCAGATACCATAGCACAAATGGATAGAGGATGAACCACACGCAGTATCTGTAACGACATACCCCAAAAGCATAAGACTTAACCACTACACTTTCAGGAAGTCTGGACATTCACCTGAATGATCACAAGCTCTTTGGGACTTGCACAGGTTCTGGGATGGACCACGGAAAGACAGAGAGAGGAATTAAACTGATACGGTAAATCCATACCTGTACAGTCACCAGAAAGCTTTTCAAACCCAGCAGCTTTGAAGAGGATTGTGTTCTTGGACCGAGCGCTCAACCTGGATTTCGAACACAGTGCTGGACTTTCAGAGAGAAACTCAAAAGCCAAATGAGCTTGCTGAACTAAGTGTTTATATGGCTGGGCACTGATGTTGGTCAAGAAACTTACATAATTCCTAGAGATACGTGTGCCATTACCATCGCAAATATATATCAGTATTAGTCATTAGCATCAAAATATTATAGCTATCCTGCTTTTTATACTGTCCACAAGTCTATGCCAACTGATCATTAAAGATTAACAAGGTCATACTTCCCCTACATCTCTTTGTTTGACTTTTTACAGCATTACACCACTTTCATATCTCTTAATGGGTTAAAAAGGTTTTATGCAGGTTTATTTACACAAGCCTGTTTCGACAGCCTAGTGTCAGCCTGCAGGAATGCACTTATTAATAAAACAAACACTAAGCTGATGTGATTGGTGGAGACAGTTGTGATTATGCCAACACAGCTCTTATCTAGCTCTGGGCTACCTGAGATATCTGCTCCCCTAAGAGCTACTCAGTTCCCCTGTTGTTTCCCCTCTGGCTCTCTTATTTAGCTAAGCAGATGACTCTGTGAACATTTAACAGGCTTAGCCTGAAAGAATGTCCAACATCGACATAGATCAATACATCATTCCAAATGAAATATAATAAACCATCCTAAAAAAATCAATTCAAAATTAAAAAAAGTACCTGCTGATGACAAATGGGACAAATCTGGGTGGTACTTTGTTTATTTATCATCCTGAACAGGAAGAACTGCCCTGAGATACAAACACCCAAGAGCTGCGGAAGGATAGGGTGTATTTGTGTAACAACCTTCAATGTTGGGCCAAAGGGCAAAGGGGAGAAAGGGGACAGGTGTGTCCTTACATGTGTGTGTATATGGGAGGAGTCGGAGTATTTGCAGTTAAAGCAAACTGTGTCCTGTAGTACCTTACCCTAGTGATCTCACAAAAGAGTAGGAACAGGTCCCAGGAAAAGGAACATTTTAGATGTTCTGGAGGAGGCAATAAAATATTAACAGTACATTTAATATACTGGCCAGTTCCTCCCCATTAAGTCTTTAATTAATGCAATATTTCGGCAGTAGGCAAACCTCCACCTCAAACATTTATACAAAAGGGCAGCTAAGAGCATCCTTTAGGTGTCACTAACCACCCTGTTTCTTAATAATAATCCCGTAATCTATAATATATCATCGTCATATAAATACAGAGACCGAGAATGTGTAGGTAACCTGTTCCCCGTACATTTCTCTACTGTGGCAAGAAAGGAAATATCAAATTAATTAATTAATTCTCTGTGCTATCCTGACAAAATAACAATTGATGGTTTGTCAAAGTCAACTCCCGGACTTCTAAACAAGGCAAGAAATTGAAGTTTAGGAGCCTTGCTCAAGAGCAAACAAGAGGTTAGGCTTGAACCAGCAAGCCTTTGATGGCAAGACCAGCAGTTTAAGCACTAGCGACCACTGCCCATAGGCATTATTGCCCTGGCTTCATGCTGATGCTCATGGAAGGACCCCAAAAGATATGACAGATCAGTTCCAAGACTCACAAGCCACAAGTCAATAGTGCTACAACATAGCATGTATAAGAGGGTTCAGATTGATCCCATACATCATCCTGCTGCCTGATTGGATGTTAAGCACCCATATGCAAAGTAAGAAAGCTTGGCAACCTTAGAAAAATCAACAAGAAAGAAAGCAAATGGATAAAAGCAACAAAGAAAATAGCACTAAGGTCATAAAAGAGCTACTCTAAGCTGGTAGACTTCACCTTGCTCTTTCCTCAGTGACATCAAAGACACCCAGCTCTCATTAGCGAGCAGCCTGTTTAAAGTCCTGACAGTAAAGAAATAGCTCGTAGTTCGAAGACCACAGCACTCATGTTCCTTAATTATAAAGGGAAGGCCATCTTTCTGTGGCTTGTTCTACTTGGCATTCCTCTGCTGTCCCTCTGGCCACTCACTTGAAGCACTCCTGACATAAAAAACGATATGCTTCAGCATCGAGGACCTTTTGTCTATCTCAAAAGAAAGCAGCACTGAATGCACCAATGGAATTTTTAGACACGACTCAAGGGGGCATGGACATCACGAGAGCTTCAAAATATGCGTTATAAGGTGTTTTGATATCTGGGTCTTCCGAGTTGAAAGAGAGCTTTTTTATCCCTCTTGTGATCATCTGGAGTAAGTCCAAGATACGCAGGTGAGACTCATTAGTACAGAAAACTCATAGATGTAGCAGCACTTGATCCCGTCTTCTGCTCGCTGCTTGGCTTCAAAGAGGAATTAACAAACTTGCTTTTCTCCTTACTGACCTGGCATCTTAGAGAGCTGTGTGTAAGAGCTCTCCCGACGAGCCTGATTTAGAAACCATTTAGAAATAAAATTGAAAGGAACTGTTCCAAATGCTGCACTGACTGATACTATGTGGGTGACCCTAGGCAACCTTGATGTAAAACCAGCCCCCTGCATTAAAGCATAACTAAGCTAAAAAACTATAATTGAGCAAAAAGGTAGAAAATATTTTATTTAATTTAGTTCATCAATTACTTAAACCTGGGGTCTTGGTGGTTCTGGTTACACTGGACTCCCTGAATGCAAGGAATGACACCTGGAAAGGGCACCAATCCTTGACAGTGGTTCGACAATCGTCACGTCAGGAGACATATGTAATGTCATGTGTTTATGTGTGGCTAGTATTCATGGCTAAGATTCAAACCCACATGTTAGGGAAGATGAGCTAACATAACAGACCGCTGGACCAACTGAACACCCTTGTGATAACTCATGAACCCTAGTGTAACACTTCCAGTTGGCTCTTACTCAATCCGAAATCCAAGCCATTTGGCCAAGCTTTTGGCTCAAAATTCCTTAATATATATAATATATATATATCAAGTCAAAGATCAAGAAAAATATATATATTAAAAGTTACAATAAGAAACACCATCTAAAAAAAGGAAGATATAAAAAAAATTATCATATGCCTCATATGTTCTACTGAGTGTATTTACCAATCTTTAGTCCTGAGGCAAAGTCCTGTTTGCGAATCCCATGAAGATTTGCCCTTCAATCAGGTGGGCTCCACAACAGTAGGTAAATAACTAGACATTCCCTGACGATGAGATCATTTCATAGTGTTGTGAGCAACCAGGGCAAACACACGTCCAACCACCACCACCCGCCAAGTCTTTTTTTCTGCCTTGACATACCCAATAAGTGATTTTATATGCCTTCCCAGGCTGCCCTTGGCATGTAAGACTATGTAGACCTCTTAATAAGAAATCTTGTAGCAAATATTTGGAAGGTGCTAGCAATTCTAGCAATGTGTACAGACATTTTTAACAATTGGTTAAGAGTTTGCTCTTAACCACTGTTAAGTTCAGACAAGTATATTTACTTGTACCCCCAGGGAAAGTACACATACTCCAGTCCTCCAAGGTCCTTCATCCTGTGATCACGGTGTCGCTTAAAATTGGTTAGGAGGCCAAAGACGGAGGAATATGCAAAATATACTTAACACGGTGGAACTTAAAGGAGCTTGATGGCTTAAAATAACCAACATCCAGACAATCAACCATTTTGCACAATGACCTTCAAAGCTCAGTTCACGGCAAGAGGAGGTTTGGATGGATGACGATGAGAAATAAAGAGAGGGGGGGTACAAGCCAAGAAAAGAGACAAGAAAAGTCAGAGGCCATGTAGATAGAAACAAATGGAAAAAAAATGAAGCACTTTTCCAAGAACTTTCCACTAGCAGTCCTAAAGTTATCCGTGACATTGACATAAGGTAAGAAAAGGGTTAAAAGGGTGAACAATAAAGGAAATTTTGATGTTACCATTTTAGAACCTGATACATTTTATCCTTTTTTATTTATAAATATTTCTAAAACTGATTTTTCTTGCATTTTTTTCAATGAATTGAAAGCAGAAATACCACTACAGCTAATATACAGCCAAAATAAAAATGTCCGTTTAATAATTTAGCGCCGGGGCGACTTGAATGCAAATGAACGTCTGTAGAATGAGTCTGAGATGAAGCATTACTAATTTGCATCATGCTAATATTAATAGAATCCATGGTGTAGTATAAATAAATTAGAAAGGTAATTTATTTGAAAAGGGATGCTTTCAATTCAATTTACGATAAAAGACAGGCGTTAATTGCTCTGCTGGAGGGGTTCCTTTTCACAGGAGAGGTCAAATTAAAAAGAAAAAAATGACTGGTTGACTTAAAACTAAACAATATATGGGTCAGTTAATGGACAATGGAAGATTTATAAAATATGATTGTTGTCAATTTACAGAGGTTAACATCAGGTCTACTGTGGTGGAACCAGTTCCTGTAATAATAGGGTATTTATGGATGACTTGTGATCCTGTCCATAAAGTCAATTACAAAGGAAATATGAACAACAAACACTCCTATGCACTCCTGATAAATATTTAATTCAAGTTATATATGAAATAATTGGTATTTTTTTAACATGTATTAGCCAGTATGGAAAAGTCCAATAGGCAAGCAACCAAAGCTCATATTGTAGAACTTAATGGAGGTTCTGATGGAAAAGTGTCAGAATAACAGTACATCACAGATGGTTGTGAATGGGGCCAATGCAATATCAAGAAGGTGGTCAAAATGTTATGACTGATCTGTGTACTTTTGTCTATATGTATATGTGTGTGTGTATATGTATATATATATATATATATATACACACACACATCTTTTTCTTCCCTTCGCCTCTCTATTAATGTGCTCTGTGAACAGTCAGCCTCTTTAGCAATGACCTTTTGTGTCTTGCCCTCCTTGTGCAAGGTGTCAATGGTCGTCTTTTGGACAAGTCAGCAGTCTTCGCCATGATTGTGTAGCCTACAGAACCAGACTGGGAGACCATTTAAAGGCCTTTGCAGGTGTTTTGAGTTAATTAGCTGATTCGAGTGTGGCACCAGGTGTCTTCAACATTGAACCTTTTCACAATATTCTAAATTTCTGAGATACTGAATTTGGGATTTTCATTAGCTGTCAGTTATAATGATAAAAATTAAAAGAAATAAACATTGTTTAATGTTTAATTAATAAATATAATATACAAGTTTCACATAAATCAACCTTTTCATGATATTCTAATTTTATGACCAGTACATATATTTATACAAGAGGTGAGCTGAAAGTTGAATTTATGACTCCTTCATTCATTCACTACATAGGCAGATGCTTTTGAGTGATTCCGAGACTTATTACACATCAGCAGTACACACCGAACCACAGCTCACAAAGACCCACCCCACACACACACTTTTCCCTTCACTCCCTCTCTCAATGGAAGGATGTCACACTTTTGTGGCCGTATGAGCGGCCGCGTGCCGTTCCTAAGTGACAAAAAAAAAGAACAACATAATTGGAGAAATGTACGCAGTAATAATAGGTATTCAGAAAATGATAATTCATATTAAACAGGGTGCATAAAGTCAGCCTCATTTGCATGTTTTAGATTATATGCATTTCAAAAGTAATTTCCGCAGGGCATATGAATGACATTAATTCCCCGGCGGTTTCTGCTATAGACCTCAAACTATCAAACACTCAAACATTCAAAAGATGAAAAGGAGAAAAAAAAAGTACTGGCACATTTGCAAGGGGAAATTTCAAGGTTAAAGTGTTTGAATGCGCATTCTTGGTTTGTTTAAAGTTTGGAGCTTGGTTTTCAACTTTTGTATCTGTGGCGGTAATGAGTTAGCGCTCCAAGGTAGAGCAGTGGGATTTTCCGCTAGCAAAGTGCCACCCTATGCACAATTTATTTATTTGGGATTTTTATCATCATGTTTCACACTATTTTTCCTCACAAGCTTACATTCATGACAGGAAATGGTTATTTACCCTGAGTAAACCCTATTTTGGACACGGGGACAATATGCAAGCTCCACACAGAAATGAACGCTCCACCTGGGGATCGAACCCAGGACCTTCTTGCAGTGAGGCAACAGTGCTACCCACGTAGCCACCATGCCATTAGGATTCACAAACCAGTATAATGTAGCACCGGTCACAAGTTTGGATAAAATAGGAGAGTCTGTGTCATTTGATTAACTAAACTAAAAAATAATCAATGAATAAATAATAATAAATAACTACTTACAGTAAACATGGCTGAAATTTTTAATCATCTTATACCCAGCGTGCTCATACTTTAGTTGCTCGAGATCTACTATATCAGGTGATCTAATTTTTCAATTAAGATTTGTAGCTTTTAAAATGCACTTATTACTTAACTGATGTACATTACAGTTGAGCATGAGTCCAGTGTTACAGACCCTGGGTGCAAGACAAAAATACACCCAGGACAGGGTGTGTCAAACTATTCACACACTCATTCGTCCTCTCGGCCACAGCAACTACATCTACTGCCATGCAGATCTGGGAAGTAAAACACACCATTTCATTCTCACCTGTAATGAATCACATTTCTCAGTGTGTTCTCAAGGTGGAGACGTTGCTATGGTAACAAACGGCTAATTAGAGTAACGGTGGCCACATTTCTGGTCAACCCTGCTGACCTGTGCGTGAGAATAAGTTGCAATCTACCAGCAAGAACTGTGTGATCGACTGGTGTTTATGGGCTTCTTTATTTAGGAGCAACTTGTTTAAAATCATCCATACAGAATTTGACATCTACATTCCAAATCTGTTTTTAAGTGGGTAGGCTAAAAACTGAACTGAGGACTAATTCATTCACTACCTAAGTAGTCGGTCTTTAGAGAATTATTGTTATCTACTGAACAGGTCTATAAATCCCAAGTTTGCTTGGAGATCACTTGTTCATTTACCAGAGCAACCAAAGCCAAAGTACACATAATACTGCAAGTACAAAATAAAATAAGCACAAAGTATTACAGCTCGACTCGCCTGGTCACAAGACAGGTCTAATTAAACAGTAGCCAAAAGTATTTTATAGCAGCAATTTCCACTGACCGAGACATTTTGAAAACAGTGATAAATTCTTCTAACTTTATTTATTAGAATCTGCAAGAATATTGAAGATATCCACCAAAGGCTTGTTACATCCATAGTCTAGTTACCAGCCCTTATTTACCTTATTTTAAATGTGAACAAAATGTACAATGCATTGACAACAGGCTGCACGTTTTGTATCTCAACTCCAGAAAATGAGGTGGTCCAATGAACTGATCATAGTGTACAGGAAGAACGTTGTTGGATGTTTGGTTTTGGAATGGGATGTCCAACCAGAAAAGCTGTCAAGCATACTAATATTAAAACATTTTCCACTTCAGAAGCTATGAAAGCCAAATAATTCCTAAAAAAGACAAACTGTGCCGTCGTTATCAAGGACCAATGAGAACTGACTCCCACTTCAACACGGTCTACACGTGATGAGTTGGAGACTAAGCAAGAAGAAATAGAAAGAGCGAGAGATCCCCATTAGCCTCAATTCATTGAGAGAGAGAGACAGAATGGAAGCTGAAAACTGCAGGGCAAAAGTGGAAACCCTCGGAATCTGAGACTCAAGTGGAAAATGGGCTCTGGAGTCAAAAACGGGACATTTTTGTGTTATTAGAGAATCTGGTGGAGAGCAGCGGTGTAGCTCCTGATTCATTATGGGTGAAGCGGACACAAGGCGCATGAATGAGCAAGATGGCCCCCACCTGTTCGTCCGAGCTGGATCTGGCCGATTCACAAAGTCGCTGTTGAAAGGGGGGGGTGAGAGAGGAAAAGAAATAAAAGATGGCAAGAGGAGAAAAAACAGACAGAGCTATGAACTCGCAGATGGTGCTGTAGGTTTATAAATAGTTTTTCTAACATTTTAATCGTTGATGATCTCACAAACACATTTGTTTGTGCGAACTTTTCTTACTGGGAATTTGCTCAGTGGAAAGAACATTGAGAAAAAAAAATATATATATATATATATTAACACCCCAAAAATCTGCTATTACCACTCAATGTACCAGTTTAGGTATGCAGCTATTGATTATTCAATGCCCAGATGATGTGGCGTGATGTTCCCCAAGCACAACGGCGCAGAGAGACGGTTCTTCCCGGTTAGAAACTCTGCATTGTCACTGGCTGGCTGAAGGCAACCTCTAGAATAAATAACTTAGACAATTTGACCTAAAAACCGGCCTTGATAACCAATTAAAGTCAAGGGTCCAGTGTATGTGATTTGGAAAGCAGCTATCAGA
>JAYDZG010000025.1:6706854-6717113 GCA_034509265.1 Microcambeva bendego
CCAATTCCCCACCAGGCATATTTAGCCACTAGTCTGCTGGGTGGGAAAGACTGAAGTAATTCATTGAAGGATTTTCTTTTGTTTAAGAACTCTGGTTAGTAGCTTGACGTGGAGATCAGCTGGCCTTCACTGGTGAATATGAGAATGTGAGAGGCTGAACCTCCTTGTATACGATCAGGGTCCCAAATTTGAAGAAAAGGAAGAAATGCATAAATAAAATTGTTAAAAACATGTTTTTCTTAGAATCTCTCTCTCTCTCTCTCTCTCACACACACACAGCTGAGTTCTTCAAGTCCACTATTCAGTCCTCTCCAGGGGCCTGATCTCAAGAGAGCTTGGTCGAGTGCCCAGCCTCACGCCATAGTAAAGAGAGAGTAAGAATGAATGAATTGCAAAGGAGAGAGAATAGGGAGAATGCAATACCTATCTCTTGCATTCATACTGAAATAAAGACATCTGATTGGCTCTGACGGCTGGCAGATTGGTAGTGAGGTAGATTTTCTTTCATCTGCCTGCCTTGGCTCACTCCATCTTGACCCTGTGTTTAGCCTCTGGTGTTTGATCCCCTTAGCCTAGCAGGCTCAATTACATCATAGTGTGAATAATGCATGGGCCGGCCGCTGGAGCACAGAGGGATGGCTGGTAAACATGTGTACTCATGTTTTATTCGGGCAAAGAGAGGGAAAACTGTTGTTTAGTCTTTCTGGAAAATGCAAATAAAATAAAAATGTAGAGTTCCTTTCATTTATTTGGAGTTTTATTTTATTGCAGATATTAATTGTGGTATTTCGGACCTGCAACACATTCCAAAAAGAGTTAGGACGAAGGCACTTTGGGGCTAGTGATGAGGTGAAAAACAGCTGATTATAATCGTGTTTTGGTACATAAGCAGCATCCAGGAAAGGCTGAGTCTTTGATGAGTAAATATGACCAGAGGATGTCCAGTTTTTCAACAAATGAAAGACTGAAATGTTGAAAAATCTATTTCAAAGAACGATTGGAATGGATTTGCATATTTCTCCCTCTACAGTGCATAATAAATGATTCAAAGAATCAGGAAAAATGTGTAAAGGCCAAGGACGCAAGCTTAAGCTTAAAGGGATTCATTTGGCAAACCTTAATCAAACACTAAAATACAGTTGCACAAACACTATTTAAAACTTTACTGTGCCTTAAGAAGCTTTATGTTAACCATGTCAACAGTGTCAACTTCTCTGGGCTCAGAGGCATCTAGGATGGACCATCACACAGTGAAAGCATGTATTGTGGTCAGATGAATCAGCATTCCGGGTCTTTGTTTGGAAAGAATGGACGACGTGAAATCCGGACCAAAGAAGAAAGGGAACATCCATACAGTTATAAGAGACAAGTCCAAAAGCCAGGGTGTGTCCTGTTATGGTGTTGTGTCAGTACCCTTGGTTAAGGTTGTTTACACTTTTGTGATGGCAACATTAATGCAGCAAAAGTACATTGAGAAAAAACACATGCTGATCACATTACGGCGTGGCTGTGGAAGAAGAGGGTACTGGAATTGGACTGACCTGCTTCCATTTCTATTACTATTGCTATCTTAAAACGTGTTGGCAGAAAGAACAGCTTGGTATCCTAAGTGCAAAAATGTCTTTCAAGTGTGGGAAAAGGAATGGCAACAATACAAAATCAGCAGGTCTGAAATGCATGAGCAAAGTCAGTAAAATGAAGCTGAGCAGACAAAACATAAAATATCTCAGACTGATGTGAATGCGTCCTAACACCTACCCCATGTGGCCCATCATTTACTCTAAACTCTTCACTGACGGTGAGCCAAATGGCGTTTAAATAATAATTTGTAGTCACGAGGGATAACATTTAATGGAATTTCCAATGCCACGCCGCTATAGCAAGTGCTTCCAGCATCGGATGAAGTGTATTAAAGTGATCCAAATAAGCTGGTTAACGTTAGCTCACACCACTGGTGCTGAGAAACGGACTAAATCCGGTTCAAATTCATTTTTCAAGCGTGGAATCTGGCAACAGACAACCTGGTGTAATTAAGCTTTGGCATAACAGGCTCAAAGGAGAAAAAAGGGATGCAGAGACGAGAATCTCTCTGTGTTTGTCTGTGTATGGCCGGGTGTGACTTAGCACAGGAAACAGCAATTAAATGATCCTGACCCTCTCACCTCCACGTGTCACTTTCTGTCACAGCAATGCGGGCAAGCACTGAGGCTTAAATTAAATTGTATGGGTGTGAACATAATTCTTCACATTATTATGACCACCAGTTAATATCCAGAGTGATACCAGGCTGGGAGCGACTCATTAAGGTCCTGGTAGGGTTTATAGCTATCTGGAGCCCTGCTGCCCACACTGCATCCTACAGCTGCTGGAGAGTATATGGGGGAGGATCCATAGTGCAGAAACGACCATCGTGTTTGTCCTACAGATGCTAATCTGGGTTCAATTTTGTGGAATTGAGGGACCAGGGTGGTCTTAATAAATTTGAGCAATAGTGTATAAACATACAGAGCTGAGTTGTTGTCCAAACTGAGACTCTAAACCCTCCTCTTATTATTTAGTAACATTCCAATTGCCCAAAAGAGTGGCACAGTGAAATATTTTACTGCATATCAACACCCAGGGTCATAATTGGCTGACAGGAACAGACACGATTCTGCTAGGGCAGGACGGCCTATGTGGATGGGGTGTTCCAACCCTTTTTAAGGACACTGAATGGCAGATAGAGAGGTTCCTGTGCTGAATTCATGGGTGGAAAAGGTTGTAAAGGGCTGTGCACGTGTCAGAGGGGAGTGAACAGCAACTGCAAATCAGAGATCCCCAGCAACAGAAGACAAATTGACTGGGCTAAATTAGGGAAAACAATTGTAATGCTTAGTGGGTAGCACTTTGGTATATCAGTTAAAATGCTGAGAGTTTAAACTTTACTGTTGGACCCTTGAGCAAAACCCTTAACCCAGTCAGTTTCAGAGGTGCTGTCCAAAATCTGACCCTGTGCTCTGACCCAGCTTCCAAATGAGCTAGGCTGAGACCTGTGGCTCACAGTTCTGCCAAGAATCTGTAATTCATGACTTATTTTTTGTGTGTAGGGAGTGTTGCAGCTGAAAAACATTTTTTCATATATTGGATGCTTTAGTAAGAAGCTTAAGGACATTATTATGAATGTATACTCTGTAAGCAATTGAGGATTAAGGCCCACTTGAACCATAGACCATTCAATTACTAGCCCAATACTACCATAGAACAGTACTTATACACCGAGCAGGCATAACATTATGACCATCTTCCTAATATTGCCTTGGTTCACATGTTGCTGCCAAAGAACCCCTGAAACAATGAACTGTGCATTCCGACACCTGCATTAACTTCTTTAGTAATTTTTCTGTTGGATTGGACCAGACATGCATTGATTAGACTTGGTTGCTCATGACCCTCATTTTCCTGCTCCTAACATAAAATGTTACCTCCTGACTAATATATCCCACCCACTAATGGGTGCCATGTTGAAGAGATAGTGTTATTCACTCAAACTGTCAGTGCTCATAATGTATCCAGGCAGTTCTTGCAGGGCAGTTATTTTACAAAATACTTGTTGAAAACTCACCAAGCTTGTTGGTACAACCTATTGTCCTGTCAGTGTTTGTTTACAAAATGCATAGCTGTGTGCTTGATTTAATGAACCAGTTAGCAATGGGTGTTGGTTTCGTTACTGAACGCTCCAGGTGGAATGGGTGTATGTTTAAACACTTTTGTTTATGTATCATACCTTATACAGTACACCAATCAGGCATAACATTATGACCTCCTTTGTAATATTGTGTTGGGCCCCCTGTGTGTTCTATCAGAATCCGCATTCACTTCTTCACCAATTTGAAAAATTTGTTGGGTCGGAATGCTCATGCATCGTTAAGCCTTTGGTACCCATGATCCGGTAACCAGACTCTTAAACTTTCATATGATTTGGGACCCTTTTGATAGCATTTGTGCACAAAGAACATTAAGCAAAAATAATACCACAATTTGTTCTTTTTCATTACTGCTTCTATATTGCCAAACAATGAACTAACACTCATTCCAGGGTGTGTTCCTGCCCAAACCCACTGGGATCCTGTGAAAAGTTGAAAGATTTCAAATTGCACACTACATGGCGAAAGATTTGTAGACGCCCTTTGTGATTTTCTCGTTCCGATGTTTGTCACACCCGTTGCTAACAGGAATAAAAAATCACAATATATTAATATTGTAATTTCCCATGACTAAGCTTGACTAAGCTCTGACCTTAACCTTATTGAACACCTGTGGGATACATTACATCAGTTGCGAACCAAGCATTCTTAATGTTGGTGTGTTACCTGCTTCGACTCAACTGGCAAACAAATCACAATGTTTCTGGAAAATATTAATTTATTTAATTATTTGGGTTGGGTTGTCATGTTCTCACTTTGGTCACATTAATGAAAAGACAGGGGATTACTGATTACTCATCATTTTTTCTTTATTTATGATTCACATTACTTGAATGTCTTTGGACTGTTGGAGGAAACCAGAGATCCTAAGGCACAGTTTCCCAACATTTCCGGGTCTCGACCCACTTTTTCAGTGGTCAAACAGGGTCAAAGAGGGATAACTGATAAATACTAAAAGGATCTTAGACTCAAGAGTTCTTTATCCTTGTTAGGTCTTATACAACTAAATAAAAACGCAGTAAAATGATTTTTTTGAAAACAAATATTAATCTGGAACAGAACTAATATTAAACTTAACAGAACCATAATTCAATAAAACTAAATAAAATATTTATCAATCATTAGCAATCATATGTTCTGACTTTAAAAGTAACTTTGTCATCTGATTTATGCATCAAGTCACACAGGAAGACAACTTCTGTTTAAACATCTTCTGTTTACATGTGCTAACACAACTTCCACATATTTGGTAATTAATCCCTTCATGCACGAATTTATTTACAATTATATTAATATATATTTTTAAAAATAATAATCTGTGTTTTTGCTTACCACCTTAACTGATGCAAGAAACCAGCACTTTGCAAAAGTTTGTAGGTATGTTTTAAATAAGCACAAAGAGGAAGACAGACCGATGAAAGTGATGCGTTGTGAATTAGGTTTAGGTGTAGGTTTGGGTTTTACCTTGACCTTAACCGTAAAGTTAGGGTTAGGGTTAGGTTTAGGGATTTTTCACATTCAAGTGAATCTAATGAGATCTAGGTCCTTTCTGTGTGGAGTTTGCATGTTCTCCCCGTTTCCTCCCACAGTCCAAAGACATGCTACCAGGTTGATTGGAGACATTTAATTGTCCTGTAGGTACCTGTGATGGACTGGCGCCCCATCCAGAATGTTACCATGTGCCTTGCGCCCATTGAAGAGCTGGGATAGGCTCCAGCACCCCTCCCCGACCCTAATAAGGATAAGGGATTAAAGACAATGAACTTAATATTTAAAATCGTTTTATAATTGGATGCACATTCAGTTCATTGCTGGGTGTAAAAGCATGTTGATCCTCAAATCCAAGTCAATGCAGTCTGGGAAATTTAATAAAACTGTTTAATAAATCCAATTTTATGAAATAATAAAAGAAAAACAAAATTATTTGTCTAATCAATGTCACAGTTTAATGTGGGTTTCCAACATTGACTAATAATATAAATGTGAATATAGTAGGTGGGTTTTCATAGGGTGTCATGTTGGGAATTCTATATTTAGCCCCATACATACAGCACAGTTTTACCTGTATAGGTAAACATGGGCTGTCACCAGGGAAGCCAAGCGTGCCTGGACACACAGTTCTGGCAAAGATACCTCACGCCCTGTTTTAGCTAAACAACAAGCGTTTAGGATGACAGGCTGTTGACAAGCAAGTGATGTCTTGGCTTAATGGTGTAAAGAAGTCAATGTGATGTTTTCAGCAGTCCAAAGCACCTCCAATGTGATTTCAACAAAGATTACAGAGACCTTTTGTATTTAAGGTGGAATGTCATACTTTCCTCTGACTTGCAGACACTTTGTTTGTGCTTTAAAATGATCTGAATTCCTGCATGGTTTATGCTGTTTGTCAGCCAAGATAATATAATATAATAGTAGACACATATGGACTGCCCTAGCCTTGTAGGTTAAAACATCGGGATATATACTAATATGTAATGATATTTTTTCTGTAGACTGTAGATGGTAAAAATCCTAATGTTTTGAATCTTGCATTTGATTCATATTCATCAGTGGCAATGGGATCAACAATCCCCCCCCCCCCCCCCCAGGTGTTCCTGTAAAGAACTGGCAGTGCAGTATTTACATAAACCCTTTCAATCGGACGGGGTTGGCTGCTGTCTCAATGCCATCATTACATATTGACAGTGTTAACTATAGAACATTTAAATATGACAGCCTCTCAACAAGAGCAAATTAAATTTGTGGCACATCCAAAGAGTCAGGCCTTCGGGGTGCAAAGCTTTTATTGTGTCTCCCCTCAAGGTAAAAGCGAAAATGAATCTTTGTGACCCTCCCCCTCCCTCTCTTATCCTCACGCTCATTCTCTCAGAGGAATAAAGTGAATTTTCCCGGTCTTCTTTCGGCAATTATTTTCTCCTCCTGTTTCATTGTCTCAACGTTCCCACTTAACAGAGGCCTAGTTAAAAAAAAACGTTTCCCTCATAGCTCTGTCAGATGGAATTCCCAAAGGCCCGTTCAGCACTAAAACGAGTCCAACGGTCAGATCTGCCCGACAAACAAAATGCTAAAAATAATAATAATAACTTGACACATGTTTCGCATTCAAGTCCACAGATATATTTAGAAAACTAGGTTCTATTACTGTAATCCCTTCGCTAAATTAAAATAAACACCGGAAATTCCTGTTCAACACCAAATATGGATCAGGTTTGGAATATTATTATTTCTCGTACAAGACCAATTGGAGCTAGCTAATAATATAATTGAGCGTAAAAGCATACTTGATTAGGCATAGTTTTTTTTACACTGGATACCCTTCCTGACAAAACCATCCAAGTGGCTAGGGTACCTATAGGAAATTTCAGGGATTGAACCCAGGACGTTCTTGCTGTGAAGTGATGGTGCCATCCTATTTTAAAAAGTTTTTTTGTAATTTCAAGTATAAATACATATTGAACTTTTATTATTTATGGGTATAGGTTTGACCTTTGACCATACTATAAACTGGAGAAAGGATTAGAAAAGAATAAAACAAAACTTCGCATTTTGATCAAAAAGATATAATGTGTAAATAAAATAGATTAAATATTATTTATTTGTGGTGTCTTTAATGAAGTCCACAATACAATGTTTGATTTTTTTTCATAATATAAAATACTGCATCTTTTTCCCATATAGAGTCCAGCTTACACAAAAACAAGGTGCCTTTAATTAACCTGATTGAGGAAGAAGGCGCCATAGATGGAATGCTGCCGATTGAAAGGCCATCTGCTAGCTGTTCACCAGTATCAAGTGCACAATGGCCCAGTCAAGCATCCACTCAAGGAGCTGTTAACCATGGTTAGATGTGTCAATTTAGGACAGATTTCCATTCTCACGTAGCGAAAGGTCATCTGTGCTCATCGTTCCAAGCTTTTTACCTTGCTGAAAATGACATCAGATTATTTTAAGGTCTTCAAGATTGATTTTCGCTTAGCCGAAAACAAATTGCTAATCACTTCAAGTGAAAAGCAGGAGCAGGCAGTCATACAGTTCATTCATTCATTTATTTATTCACTGTGTCTGTTTTACTACAGCTGTTTTCTGGTTAGTGTTGGGTTGGGTCTGATTCATTGGGTTAAAGGAAGGAAACACCTCAGACAGGTCAACATTTAGCAGTTACAATTATTTCAACACAATTCAAGCAATAGTGATCTCTTATTGATATTATGCAGAAATATGCAAATCTCTTCCAATCTTTAGATTTTAATGCTTTTCTCATGCATTTGTTGACAAACTGGAGATACTAAGCAAAGGCTTTCCTGGATACATCTTCTGTACCAAACCAAGATTACAATCACATGTCTGGAATCACATCATTAGTTTTTTCACTTCATTACTAGCCCAACATTTCCTGAGTTGGGCTTGTAACTAATTATTTGACCTTCGAGTTTGTCTATCTGTTCCTTTTGTTCGAAGGTCCAACAGTCATTCGACACTATAGATAAATCCTATAAGCAAAACATGATACTTAAAGTTGTGTTTATTCCTGCCAGCTGCCCCTTTCTCCAGCCGAACCCCCCCCGACGACACGTGGCGTGTCGTCCGCCGCTTATCTTTTGTCGTGCCGCCAGGCAATGCCCCCAGAAGTCAAAGTAGATTTCGTTTCTCCTCTCAGACAGATGGAATCTTGACTAGCCCATTCAGATGGAGCAGCCTGGGCCACTCCATTATAACGCCTTAATGTGCCCTTTGGCAACATCATCACCGCCGAATCACAAACCCAATCGTTTGAAATTGAATGAAGAGATAGGCTTTTATACTTTTCTTATACAGACATGATTCTTTTGCCATTTTCACCACGGTCATTCCTTCACCCGGCCTGTTCTTTTCATCCCCCCCCCTGGTTTTCACGCCTCGTCCACGCCACAACAATAACGATTTATTTTCTTACCTGCTCCAGTACACAATATTCAACCTTATTCTCTCACCTCTCTTTGCAGTTCCTGTCGTCTTGCGACAGTGTCTTTCTGTTTTCTCTCTCCCTGAACTTTCAAGGTCAGGAGGGACAAACAACGCCACCGGTGTCGGCGCAGATTCTGAACGCCACCGGCGGCCATCACCTTGGTTTCCCGGGCAACGAACTAACCATTAATTTTCAATTTAAGCAGACAAAAGAGATGGCGGCTCTGGGTCTTTGGAAGATGTCAAGAATTTGTATTAATATATGACAAGTGAGCATAATTGTGTGCCCCCCCTTCCTCGAATCAGTGAAATGTGAATGCTGGGGATAATTTGAGGGGCAAGCTGTCATTCAGGGCTTTGATTTTAATGAAGCTGATGATGTTTCTATTTCTTTTTGCTTCTAAAATTTATTGAAAATGAAAAAGTATTAATTTAATATAAAATATCAACAACTGATTTGCATTTATTCCTAATTCTGTTGGGCATTAAGATCAAACAGATTTTTTCATTATTTTTGTGTAGCAGCTGTAAGACTATTTTGAAATCTGTTCATTAAAGATTAGTTGTGAATGGATAGCCATGTTGGAACAGGAAGTTCCCACAAATTTGGGAACATGAAACTGTCCAAAATCTTTCAGTATGCTGAAGCATTAAGACTTCTTTTGCTGAAACTAGTGGACAAGCCCAACTCCAACCAATTTAACCCATCGTTCAACGCAGACAAGTACCGTTCTCCATTGGATTGGCCGACTAATAAGCGTGATCCATCTCCACTGCTCTAAAGGTGGTGTGAACTGCATCCAACACTTTGCATGGCACTTGGTGATGTAAGACTTGAATGGATCTCACTTCTATGTCTACCCCTTTTATACCAATGCGGTTCTGGTTCTGTTCCGTCGCTGACATCATTATGAACCGGTTCAGTGTGTTTCCACCATAAAAAGAGGTTCAAGTGTGTGAACTAGCACTCTACTCCGCCTCCGCATTATACTTGGTTTTTCATGCTGTTTTCTATGGAGTTTGTGCTTCCTTGTTATTTTTTTAAGTTCATATTATTACATTTTGATTGAGTGATGATGCGAGGCAGGAAAAGTAACCAGGAGAGAACGAACATCATTTAACGTGTAACGTGATTATTGTACTAAAACCCTGAGCGATGAATTTCAGCAGTACAGAGCGATTATAAGCAGTAATAACAGACAGAAATGTCATGATTCTGTCTCGTTATTTTACTACATTAATCCATGCCCTCTGAGAGGAAGATTCAGAACTGAGCGCTGCATAAACACACATTAAGTAAATCCATATAAACTAAGTGTGTGAGTGTGTGTGTGTGTGTGTGTGTGTGTGTATTCGCATAAAAACAAACTTCTGTATCACATCATACTTTCACTGTCAGTCTGTAATGCCCACCGGTTTGTACATCGGTTCTCTAAAGAACACGCATGTTTGAAGGAACCCAAAGAAAACCGGTTCAAGAACGAGTTGTTTTGGTGGAAAAGTGCTTTTAGTTCTAATACCACTGATAGTTCAGATCAGTTCATTGTCTTTAACGCCTTATCCTAATTAGGGTCGGGGAGGGGTGCTGGAGGCTATCCCAGCTCTTCAACGGGTGCAAGGCACACGGTATCA
>JAYDZG010000025.1:6772208-6783772 GCA_034509265.1 Microcambeva bendego
CATTATTAGTTTTTTTTAACAGAAGGTGTGTGTGTGTGTGTGGGGGGGTATCTCTTCTGTGTAGGACACGTGTATCTATATCTCACTTTAGTTTTTCTTAATTAAAAAATAACAGAAGAATATTTTGAAATGACATTTATGGACGTATACTGTGTAATTTAGTACAGACCATCACCCAGTGGTTTCCATCCAGTGGTTTGCAACACCCAGGATTTTTTTGGGGGGGCATCACCACAGGTTTATTAAATATTTAATTTTAGTCTAATAATTGATTTTGCTAATAACTTATTCTAAAGTAATTAATTTAACAATCCTAAAATCCTAAAAAGTACTTACCAAACCTCCGTTGTGTATAATGTGTGTTGCAATGGTTTTAATGTGTTGCCAGATATTGAAACCATTGTTGGATGAAAACCAGAGTTGCGATCTGGCAACCCTGGTCACTGCAGCACTTTACCAGACGTTTCTTGTTTTTACTCAGTAACGTTTATTATTTAAAATGAAGCAATTTGCAATTTCCCTTCCTGATTGGCACCCTCCTTATTGATTGGTCTCAGCTGCTCTCTTAAGGAGCATGGTGGGACTCACTCTTCGGAGACCATTTTCACAAGAACGCTGGTTTCTGAAATGTTGTTGTTTATAATCTGGTTTCACTTCTGTTTTGGTAATTCTCTGGTTTTTAAATACTACTGTTTTTGTAACTATCTGTTTTTTGTATTCACCAATTCTTGTAATTCTCTAGTTTGTGAAATCTCTTAGTTTTGTTAATACTTTTGTGTAAAAAGGCTGCAGGTTTAGGATCTTGTTGGGTACCTTGTTCCAAAAAACCTTTAAAAACAACATTTGAAAGGCTGATGTCCATGTTGATTGCATACTAAAACTTTGCCCATTATTTTGTCCCCATGGGCATAGACATGCCCAAAAATTAGTTTCTACACATCTGTTTCTACAATGTTTAAATGTTTAATTAAAATAAAAATAAAAAAAATAAACTGATTGAGGTTTAATGAACTCGCTCAGGGGCCCAATGATGCCTACTTGGCAGTGCTGGGGCTTGAACTGGCAACTTGTTAAGTGGTCTTTTATATATGCACAAAACAAAACCTACAAGAGGCAAAGCAGTGGTAGCCAAGTGGTTAAGGGCTAGGCTAATACTATTCTAGGCATGTTTAATGCTAAATACTAAACAAAAAATGTTCACGCATCCAACACTGGCTACTTGGCAATGGTGGTAAACCAGCAACTTTTCTTCAATACTAGCCAACTATATACACATAAAAATAGATAGTAAAGAATATATAGTAAAATGTGGCTACGGAATTAAACTAGTAATCCACTGAGCCACTCCTGCCCCATCATAATCATAATCTCGCTTTGGTAAACTGGCTAATATGTTTTAATAAGACTTTAAGTCTTATTAGCATGCTAATGCTGGCCGCATGCTATAAATACAGCATCATTTGGCTCTATAAATCTTACTGCATATAAAAGAGCATTGAATTTCTGATCCCACGCTCGCTTGAGGCTCATTTGATGGCACTGCCCCGGTTTCATATCTCTTTGCTTACAGTAAAAATTATCAGTCAAGTGACTGACACCGCTCCTAATGAGAAAGAAATAGGAACCAATCATTTTTTACTTTTTTAAAAGAAAACATTAGCGGAAAGAACTAGCCTGTTTGCGCTACGTCCCTTCACGCCCAAAGTGGCTGCTGAATTATTAATCGCTGTTGCTTAAAGCAAGTGTGGTGGTTCACGTACGGCCATGGAGTGCATCCATGACACCACCCCCACCACCACCACCACCACACACACACACTTCAAATAGATGTAAGCCAAAGAAATGTGAAACGGTAAAACAGAATGGCTCCCCTAAATTACAGCTGCCCTGACCCCGTCAGTCCCAGCTCCTCTGGCGGCCGCGCTCTCCGGCTTGATTGTTGCATGCGTGTGCAGCGCACATGTTCACGGAGGAGTAATTACCAGGCCGCATTAATCTGCCCCTTAATGACGTGATCACTATTCCCATCTTTGAAATCTGACATATTTCTTGTCTCGAGCATCACTGTGTTTTAACATTATTTAGATACGTTATTTCTTATGTATATTAATGAGAGCGACTGAGAAATTAAACGTGTTGGGGAGAGATAGACATGAGTATGGGGGGTTGCAAGGGATGGATTTAAGATCTAAAATATAATTACAAAAATCTAAATAAATATAAAATGTCATTTTGAAGTATTGAAACAATTTTAATGAGTATTGATTTAAAGGAAAACTATAACTAGGGTACTATTATGTATTCTTTATTATAGTATTACAATATTAATATTATTAGTAAATATTTTTATTTATTATATTGTTGATTTTATTGAAAGTAAAACTACAGTATATTTTTTTATTTAAGGTATATTTATTTATATTCTTGTTTACTTAATTTATATTTATTTATTTTTGTCTCCATAGCCATTCAAACCCTGGTCACGTTCCCTCCAATGCATGTGCAGTCTTCCAACCATCTTGTTGACAATATAATGTAAACTAAACAAAAGATAAATGAATATAAATATTAAATATAATTTGAATACCTTTAAACAATTAAAAAATGTCATTTATTATTTTGTTTGTATTATTTATTTTATAGAAAAAATGCAGTATTTTGTAAACTACAATATATTAATATTATTATCAGTTCAGTTCATTGTCTTTAATCTCTTTAACCTAATTAGGGTCGGGAAGGGGTGCTGGAGCCTATCCAAGCTCTTGGACAGGCACAAGGCACATGGTAACACCCTGGATGGGGTGCCAGTCCATAGCAAGTACCTACAGGAAAATTCAGTGTCTTCAATCAATCTGGTAGCATGGACTGTGGGAGGAAACCAGATTACCTGGAGGAAACCCATGTGGGGAAACCAGAGTACCCGGGGATTGAACCAGGACCTTTTTGCTGTGAGGCAACACTGCGACCCACTAAGCTACCATGCCGCCCTATTATTATTATTATTATTATTATTATTATTATTATTATTATTATTATTAAATTAAATATAAACATTTATTTATTTTTATTGTATTTATTTATAATTAAAACAAGTGCAGAGAGTCTGATTTCCCGCTTCAAAACTTACTTTGTATTCGCCCATGCATAGATGCCCAGTCTTGTGCATGGAGAGTCACACATTGATCTCTACATTCCTCCACTTCTTTACAGGGCTACTAATCAGGGTCCTTACACATAGCAGAAGATCTCACTTAGCTAATTAGTGCCCAGATTTTGTCAGCTGGGGGCACCCAGTCGACCAATAGCAGAGCTAGGATTCAAACCCGAGAAAAACAGGTTCCGACTCTCAAAACATGCCAGGTTGTGAATTTGAAAGCTCTAAATTGCCCTCAGGCCTGCAAATATGAACCCTTATAATACACGAACAAAGCAACCTTCTGTAATGGTAATTACTTTCTCTTTCACGACGCTTAACACAAGTGTTTATCTCATAAAATACCCCTATGAACTCACAGTGCACACGAGCCCTGTTGTTATTTTTGTTTTTTCCATGTTTTGTCATAGTACCGTGCCCCGCTATTTAGCTGCGCACCCAGCAGGGAAATTCAGCACAGGCTCATTATCCTAGACCCCAGCGATAAAGCCAATGTGACCTCGAAACTAGGGGAAAAAAATGCACTAGATTTTATTTTTATATTTGCCCGAGTATGACATTTTGATTCAGAAGAATTGGTTAATAAGGGAAAGGCTGCAAAACAAATAACGAGGCTTCAAATAATAAATGCAACAGTTAAGCTGAAGAAAAAAAAAGTCAAGAATTTGCTCTCTATGTGTGTGTGTCCTGCGATGGATTGGCTCTGTCCAGGGTGTTTCTGTGTGCCTTGCACCCACCCCGCCCCCCCGCCTCCCCACCCACCCGCCGACAACAGTTAGGCAGTTAAAAAACGTACTACTCTATGGATCTTCCAGCAGATATGGGATGCACTGCAGTCAGCATGGGTCCAGATACCCCGTCACAGACCTACCGAAACCCTGTCTTCTGCCTTTCCTTGCTTCGTTATTTCAATTGACTGAAGGCCTCAGGAACAATTCAAGGAGCATCTTCTTATTTTACAATGGCCAGAGTTGCTATTTAATTTGTAGTCGAAGGGCATTAAGATAATATCTTCATTTAGTCACTCTTCCCCACGAAAGCTTGGTCATCTTCGCCCAGTCGACTCTCAAGATGCGCTTTTGTCTTAGGTTCAGCAATGTTCATTTCATTACCTTAATTATAAATGTATCTTTTAATTAGCATTTTAAGCATGCCTGGAGAAATTATTTCGGTATTTATTTTTCAACCGAATCTCGTCTGGGAAATAATAGGTCAGGTCGGTTAGTCTCTCTAATAGTGAACAATTATTCAGTGGGTTTTCACCTGCCAGACTAGGGTGCGGGCGGGAATGCAAGAGTGACCACTAACCAGAAGTAGAAAGTAATGAATTATATTTTAAGATTTTACCACATGTAAGTTTACGTAGAATTTACAACAACATCCTTTCAATTTGACGAAAAACTGCCCAGGCTGGTGACACTGGATTATTTATTTGACAACAACATTCTATTTAATTAAAAGCAACTACTGTGAGATTTATATCCCATTGTCCTGTTTGCATTACTCCGGAGAAACCACACACAACACACACACACACATTTAAGTAAATAACCAAAGTAATAGTACTTTTACTTGAATACAATATTTTAGTACTCTGCCACTAACCAACGCCTGCTTTGCTTTTCATCATTTATTTAGTCTTTGCCTTTAAAGATCACTCTCAGCATTCAAAACGGATGGATATGGTAACAAGGTAAACAAGACTGTATAGAATTCTTCACATTTTTCCCCTCTACTGATGGCCTTTACCGCCCATGGTCCTCCAAGTGGAATGCTTTTATAACTCAGTATTCTGGTGTGGTACTCTGGCATGTCAATCGTAATATTTTAAACATGTGGAAGGTATGTAGCAGGTGAGCTACTTTTCAGAGCTAACGACTGCTTTGAACATGGGAGACGAGTCAAAAACAGGTGTGATCAGTGAAATGGTTGAAAAGTAATGAATTGCATTTATATAATTAAATATTTAACCTGTGGCGAAGGATGGGAAGCACTGGGGGTTATACAGTTGGAAAATGTTGTATGGGATAGTACTAAATCACACATTCCTAAATATTTTAAATGTCTTAAATTTCAACTTTTTTCCCGTTAAACTTAAATAAAAGAGTACTGTGAAATGTACATCTTGTTAATTCTTGTCCTGTTTGCATTGCACAGGAGAGACACGCCCCCTTGTTAAAAAGTAACTAGCAATTTACTCAGTACATTTTAAAATAGTAAATTTTAACGGCTAGTATTTTTACTCCTACTTAAGTGAAAAAATCAACACAATGATTTTTATATATAATATTTCAAATATTATACTTGACTAAAAGTACCATGTTCAACACACTCAATAGTCAAAAATATGTACTGTCAACTTATGATTACATCCTCAGCTCTTGTAGGGTGTTGACGATATGCAGTGGTTAGTATCTGTCAAAAGTGATCCAAGGAAGAAACAGTGGTAAACTGTGATCATGGGCAGCTAAGGCTTACTGTTACACACGGGAAGGGACTTTGAGTACAGTTTTATTGAGGAAATTGAGGTTTAAGGTCCTTGCTCAAGGGCCCAACTGTGGCAAACTGGCAGTAGTAGAGTTGAAACTAGCAACCTTTTAGTTACTAGACCAGTACCTTGTTAGCCAACAACTGCCCTGGAAGTAACAGTCACTGTGAGGAGTGGGAGTACTCAAAACTCGTCTGGCATCTTAGAACGCTTGGTCATCTCTAATTATTTAGTGAATGGTCTGTAATTGCATATTTTATTAAATCAAGGTTAATTTGTAGTGGGGACGGGTGAATGCACCATTTGAACAACTTGAGATGCAAGCAGGTTATATGGTGGCTCAGTGGGTAGCACTTCAGGGTTGGTTTCAGGCGGAGTGGTCAGGGTTCTTTATGCATGGGCTTCGTCCGGTTGTCTCAAACAGTCCAAAGAGCTTCTAGAGGGAACCCACACAGACACAGGGAAAACATGTAAACTCTGTGCATCTGATTCAAGCTTAACATTCCAGAACACTCCAGCCAATGTACCAGCTAGGTTGCCAGATGTTCTCCGCTGTGATTAATCGTTTGATTCATAAGTAATGAACGGAATTCCAGTGGCAGACAGATAAAGAGTGAAATGAAATTGTATTCTCTGCCCAAAACAGTCGATAATAATAAAATAAAAATCTGTCTGGATCATTGGAAACCCCTACAATACTATAGCCGCTAGGCAGAAATGGGGAAAAAAAGAAAAGAAAGGACTAACAAGACAAACAGACATGCAAACCCTGGTGGAAAAAGGAAAATTTTTAAATACTGCGATTTGACTTTGAACAAAGTGACTTTTGAAGTGAAGGGAGCCATTTCCCTGTTTTTTTCCCCCAGCATTCCCCCCTATATTTTAATGCTCCCCGCTCTATCATGCAAATCCCCATTCAAATTATTAGAGTATTAGAGCCCACAGCTCTAATGTCACAGAGACAAAATGAGATGGGGGACTTAAGCACCTAACGAACAATGAAATTTCAAAGCCCTGGGACAGGACAATTAAGCAGCGGGCTTAGCCAATGATGAAAATTTATTGCTATCTAATACATATTTCTATTTTCTGAACACTAACCAATTTGAATGTGATTAAGAGCGGAGGGTGGGGGGCTGTTCATTAAATATAGTGGCTACAAAGGTCTATATTTGAGAGGTCTTTTGATGTTAAATTACAAATATGCACCCCAAAATCTTATTTATTGTCTTTTTGGCCTGGTATTGTGCCTCTTAATGGCTTTTTTTAAACCCTACGTGTGCTTATTCGATCCTGCACTGTTAATGAAAGTCTGAATAGGAGAACCAGTCTGATATCAAGGAGTAATGTTATTCTTATTATTAATCCACTCGTGGAGATGAAATTGCCAGGCTATTGTTTCCTTTCGAGCATTTAATGCTGTTATCATGATGCCTGCATTCCTCCAAGGGCCAGATGCATGACGGGTACCTGGGCTTTTTGTATTGGCACCAAACGCTGTCCGAAAACCTAGTGAGCTGTCCAGCTGCCTGCATAACTGATTCCTTACAACAGGGTTCGGTATTAGGGATCAGGATCAGTTGGAGGAGATAGACCCAGAGTTCCTGTACCTATTCCCTCAGCCATTGTTTAACGCAAGTGAAGGAGTCGATTCATTTTCAATAAACAGAGCTAAGTGATTCCATTTGATTCAGTCTAGTGCCTAGTGATTCTGGGAAGTGATAAAGCAATGGTAAATAAAAATTAAATAAATAAACGAACAAAGAAACAGCAAGGTCACGGCGACGTAAAGCTTTCACGACTTTGGACTGTGTGGACTGCAGCCTTGAAATGCGTGTGTTTCTTGCAAACTGTCAACTTGGAACTTCAGTTGTTGGTATAGTCTGCAATTTTATTTTATATTTCATGGTATATTGTGGTACTCTTTTTATACCATGACAGCGTGTCCTGCATTCAGCCATAAATACCTTCAATATAAGTTTTCCAAAAGTCGTAAGTACTTTTAAATAACACCTAACTGTACTGAAAAGTCACTGAAACTCTCCATGCGTATAATACAGTAGACCCTTGACTTACGAATTTAATTGGTTCTGAAGGATTGTCCCTAAGTCAAAATGTTTGTTTGTTAAACCTATTTTCCCCCATTAGAAATAATGTAAATATAATTAATCCATCCATTTACCCTTAACTAACATTTCTAATGTTGCATGTTTCTTTTGTTAAAGAGTAACTACACCCTAAAAATGTTTTGTACATTAATAGCTGAAATGTATTGCTCTGTTATATAAAATAACTGCCAAAATAACGTTTTAATTGGGCTAAATTCTGCCTCTACAGCCCCCTTCAGGTTCAAAGCGGTTATGGGCGGGGATTACTTGTTGAGGTACTTAAGTACATTGACACTTTCCAATATGCAAGTCAGTCAACTAATGTTCCTGCCCCTGACGACGCCCGCCGGGCCGAGCCCATAAATACAAGAAGCAAAGAGCCATCACACTCATGAACAGATGAACATTACAACACTACTCTGGATACAGTTTACTACAGTTTGCTACATACATACATACATACATACATATCCAGGACTTTTTTGTACTGCACCTTATTTATCTGGCAATATATTTAATTCAGTTTGCACTGTCTTTACTGCTGCAAACAGCACTTTACTTTAAATACACATTTTTACGGGTGTCTGTGAGTGTATGTCATTGTGTGTGTGTGTTTGAGGGAGGATGGCTGTGTTTGTACTTTGTAACGTCAGTTTTCGTGCACTGTGAGCTACTGTAACCAAAAACAAATTCCTTGTATGTGTGCGCATACTTGCCCAATAAAGCCTGATTCTGATTCTGATAAAAGCCAGGGAGTATTTTGGTTTTGTTTTGAACTGTGTATCACTCTCTATGTTTTCTGCTCAGCAGCCCAGCCCACCCGGCTTCCCTCTCTGCCCCACCCTTAAACCAGAACATCACTGCATTGCCCCTCACAAAGTGTCCCTCCTATTTTTGAATATTTTGAACTTGAACCTGGGGTGGAGTTTTCTGAAACAGAGGGGTGAAGTGACCCTTTAGGTCTTAAACGATTAAGCAGACATCACTGTAATAAACAACAATACACAGTAGTAATGTACTGTACATAATACACACACAAAATTTAAGAGCAGTCCATGAGCTCTACCATACACCATCATACATTTCTTTTTTCATTTTCACAAGATGCCATCTCTGCTCCTCCTTTGGGGACATTTTGATACTGAATTTTACAAATTATAAATAAAACACCAGAAAAACACCGTCTTAATCTGAATGTTTGTTCACTGTATATACTGGGTGTGTGCTAAAGCCTAGCAAGCTGCCTTTCTGTCTTACTGCCTACATGGTCAGCTACTTAAGTAAGGTTACCTTAGAAATCAGGTCATTCAAAGGCTGACACACTAACACAGTTAGCATCATGGCTTTTAAACCAATGGAAGGTGGTGGCACAAAGCACTAACATGTCAGGTGTACAAAAAATGCCCAAATTTGCAAATAAATATATGCTTAAACTAATGAAATATGAATAATAATTCATGTATGGGTAAAAGAACCTGAAATTTATTTATAAAAAAGTTTGTGCCCCAAGTTTCAAATCAATCTTCAATGAAAGTTCTCCAAAAGTCTGCATTTTAACACCAAACCGGACTGAAAAGTCACCTCGGCTCTCAAAGCTGACCATGCATATAATCAAGAGCAAGAACACAATCATTCCGAAATGTCAGAATCCAACGAACGACAGACCAATCAGGGCTTCGTTATTTACTCTCCCATTAAAAGGAAATTTAAAACAAAATTTTGTCTGATTTTTTTTTGTCTCGGTGAGTAGAGCCGGGCGTGCATGCATCTCTCTTCTTCAAAGCGGATCCCAGCCGCCAATTAATTCTCTTTAATAAATGCAGTCTCAGGCACAGTTTAACAGGGATAAAGGACATTTTCATTAACTTTCTTTATATTTAATGTCCAATTAGTCCTGGGTATAACTGGACACTAATAAGATGGAAATATGGGCAGGAATTAATGTTCCTGCTGGAATACAGCCGTCCGTTGGTATTCACCAAGAGGAGTTGCCGGGCCGTGGAGGCCCCCGATCGTCTTGGTCTATTAAACTGAGCCAATACGCCATAGAACGATAAAGTAAATCCTATTTCTAAACCGTTAATGCACATTAATATGGATTCAACTGGTCAACTTCATTTCATTTACTAATAAACCTCCATTCCTGCATTTCAGGCCTAAAGCACGTTCCAAAAAACATTTCTTTTTTTTAAACCACATTTAGGAATGTTTGGCATCAAGTTTACCGAGCCAATCTGTCTTAGGATGTGCAACAGTACAGGGTCGGAGTTTCAACATCATCCTTACATTGTTTATTGTGGACAGGTAAGGGCAGGTCAGTCCACTTCGCGCACCCTCTTCTTCCTCAGCCGTGCCTTTGCAATGTGTGCAGCATGTGTTTCTGCTCTGTATGGTTGAAAAATATATGGACATGCCTGGAAAAGAAGATGTCTTGAAGGCAGCATATGTTGCTCCAAGATTTCCATACCATAAGACGTGTCACTGATGACAGTCTAGATGTTCACTTTCTTCTTTGGACCACACAGTGTTCATTTTACTCTGAACAAAGACCTTGAATGCTGACCATAATACATCGTTCTATTGTGTGATGGTCCATCCTAGATGCCTCCAAGCCCAGAGAAGTTGACATGGTTAACATCAGGCTTCTTTTTTTGCACATTTAAGTTTTATGTGGTGTTTGTGCATGTAACTGTGTAGTGCTTGATAAAAGTTTGATAAAGTAATCCCTTGTTCATTTGGCTATACCAGCGGTGAGTGGCGGTTCAAAGATCAAAGGCATTCAGGTTAAGCTTGCATCATTGGCCTTTATGCCCTGTTGAGGGAGAAATAAGCAAATCCGTCCCATTTTTCTTTAAGGTATATCACTGTTAAAACCTTTTAATAATGTTCTCGAGCATTTGTTGAGAAACTGGAGATCCTCTGTTTATCTTAGCTCATCAAAGACTTAATAGGAAAAGTGATGCAGGTCTGAAATTCAGGAGTGGATGTTTATTAGTAAATTAAGTGAAGCAGTCAAAAGATGGAATATCTTAGGTTCATACCATCTACAATAATAAAAAATTCTAAGTAAATGTAAGGAACACATTTTTATTTCATCTGCATGCTCTGTGTAAATTTCCAATTCAACCGGAGGTAGAAGAAATGTACGGATAAACACGCCGGCTAAAAGGTGGCACACTTCCACGCCTGCGGTTAGAGAGCACAAGTCGGCGCTTGTGCCTTCCAGTGAGATCGCTGGCGAGGCAAAGCCACATCCTCTCGGATGTCATCTCTACGATGCTTCAAGAGCTTTAAGAGAGATGGCAGCAGACGAGAGACGCTGGTCAGGGGGAAATGTGTCGAGAGCCACTAGAAAGCGAGAGTGGAAGAGGGAAAGGAGGTCGGGGAGAGAGGGATTGAAAAGAAAGACCAGGCCAAAGCCTCATACATTCCTCTAAAGTCTCTGAAAGGGCTCAGACTGATGAAAAAGCAGCAGGGGCTTTAGGTGTCCGATCCCTCTCGGTGTTCAAAAGAGCAAGCAAGAAAGAGAGAGAGAGAGACATAGTGGGGAATCCCAGGACTATCACTGTAATGACCTGGTCACTGGAAGTGGAGGGCATTACAACACAGTGACCTCATCATAGTGTGCCATGTCTAGTGAATCACTGGTATTACTGTAATGTTTCAATGATTTATGCAGGCAGATTCATTCAAGAATAGCCCCAAATATTCCGTATCAACTCTTGTTCAGACAAAAGCCATCTAAAACAAATACTTACCTTCATATATGTCTGATCATTTGTATTAACGATATCTTGAATGTCGTCTCCGTTTT
>JAYDZG010000025.1:6831606-6841812 GCA_034509265.1 Microcambeva bendego
CTCTCTCTCTCTCTCTCTCTCTCTCTCTCACACACACACACACACACACACACACACACACACACACACACACACTGCTACATGTGTCACATGATGGGGGAGCTAGGTGTGCATATGAGAGAAGTGCTGTTTGTAAAGCCACGGTCTATACTTACTGATAAAGCCAGAGTAAGGCACTAAATGTAGCGGAGAAAAAAATCTAACTAAAGTACTCTCATATGAGAGTAGTATCGATCTGATTCCAATACCAATGCTGGTATCGATACTATCGATACTTAGATCGATCTACCACTATTATCCAGAGTCTCGATTATGAGTGTATTTGAAAACCTAGTAAGTATGAGACCAATTTTACGTCATCCTGTGCGCTCTTCAGAGAAGTAGACCGTCACCTCACAGCAAGAAGGTTCAATCCCCAGGTTGGGAGGCTCGGGTCATTTCTGTGTGCGATTTGCATGTTCTTCTCATGTCTGCACCGGTTTCCTTCCACAGTCCAAAAACATCCAGCCAGGCTAATTGGAGACACTTAATTGTCCTTTAAGTACCTAGCCACTAGGGTTATGAGACCACTGTTTTTTAGTCTCGTCTTTTAGCACCCACAGTGATGTTAAAATTTCTTTAACATTTGTTTTTCAGTAATACTTTTGTTTACTTTTTGTAAGCCAGTAAAGTGAAAGATATACATTTTGTTAAAGTATTTCTTAAGAATTGTTTCTGATCAAAATCCATTGAATAAAATGCAGTTATGCAATACTTTTTACTAAAAGCCAAAAATGTGCACTGAAAGGGAATTATGTTTTATTACTATACATTTAATTCTGAACAAAAACCTATTTACTATATTATTAAAAGTACTTTTTTTATAACTAAAATTTTGCTGATTGTAACATGCACGTGGTTGACTTATTAAGGATAAATCATGCCACACTACAATACTTTTAACATCTTTTATATGTTAAAAGTATTGTACAGGCTATTTGTATCGATGATACTGGATGAGGATTCTGGATGACCTGCCCAACAGAAACTCTCAAGCCTGGAGCAACATAATTCCCACAAGTGAGAGAACCCATAAAATATCTGTAGATCTTGTAGCGTCAGGAAGCGATGGAACCTGGCTGGACAGGATGCAAGCACAGGAGCCCCCCCTTAGGACATAACATTTTGTTGATCGGATTTCACAGACAATATATTACATTTAACCTGTAATTATCAAATCAGATGTCCATTATTTAACAATAGAGCAAAATTGAGGGGTAGAGTTTCCCTCTGGGAGATTAACCTAAGTGTAATTTATAATCCGGAACATGTACGAAAAGTCACTCGTAGCTTTTACCCTGGCGGTTCGCTTGTCAATCAATTATAGGAAGCGTCAGAGGAAAACAAATTGTGATGAATGAGAGGGGGTCCGTTCTTATCTGAACTGTTGAGCTACTTCAATTCAGAGGTGAAAAGTAACAAATTACATTTGCTCAAATGACTGTAATTGAATAGTTTTTTTATATTGTTCTACTTCTAAGTAGATTTCATAACCAGTAATTGTACATTAACTCAAGTATGTTTTGTATTAAAAATGGTCATTTACTACATTTTAAATAAGTACAAAACATGTTTGAAAAACCATCTAATACAAAACAAGATGAGCAGAGGATGTTCAAAAACAATAAACCATCATGACCTCAAAAGGAATATCTTAAAATGTACAGATCAGTAATTATAAATTATAAAGAACAAATTATTTGTGTTTGCATGTCTTTAAAAAATGACTCAAAAAGTCTTGACTATCTCGTTGTCATCTTACATATGAATCACTGTATTGATGGGCGTGGCAATGGTGTCTTCTGGACTGGAAAGAATAACCTGCTTATATGTGGTGGAAGAACATAGGCCTATTCATATTCCACCTGCTTTAGAACGCAATAGTTTTATATTTAAGCCGAGTCGCCAAAATGATTACAAACCAGCTCAAATTTTGTCCGTCAGCCAAAGTGTGTTTGTCTTACAAGTTCCACCAACTACGGTGAAGAACCACCAAATCTGGCAGCATTAGATTCCTTCCTTGTAGTATATTTTAATTTAAAGCAACTGTTGTGAGATTTACATTATACACATGAGACCTGTATAGGACCTTCCTTTAAAAAAGTAAGATAAAACCTTTATTAAAATTAGAGTATTGGTGGAGGTTCCACTGTGGTGACATACCACAAAATTAAAGTAATGGTGGCATTTCATGTCAATCATGTGATCCCCCAGTGATAGAAATTATGGACTTGAGAAAGTCAACATTTACCTAAAAAAAAAACACCTCCACAGAGACAGTAAACAAAAATCAGACTCAATCCTGGGGCACTGGAGCTGTACAGCAAGAATACTGATTATTCATACTCATCAGCCAAAGATATCGAGGAACTCAGTAACCACATATTGGTTAAATAAAATTAGCATATAGTGTGCTCTAACATATTGGCTAATTAGCCTCTCTTGCTTTAGGCAAGGTCAGAACCTTGGTTAACCTCATTGTGCTCTAAGAATTATTTAATTATCACATGTAATTGGAAGTTGTAGAGCTTTTAGTGATGCCATTAGAACATAACAAGCCAAATGTTATTACTTTATTGTCTGAACTATTTAGACCAAATCACAACACGTGTTACCAGCGGAGAATCAGAATGAACCAAGGAGCCCAGAATCATGGTTTTGGAGAATAGTAGGTGTGTCAACCAAGGAGTGAATGGGAAAAAACAAACCCAATCAGAGACTTCAACTCCGATTGTCAATCAAATCTATACATCAATATAACGATTTCAGAGAAGAGCATGTGCGCCAACTATGCTGGCATGAGAAATAAAATAAGAGAGGCATGATTGTCAAAGAAACTTATTATCGTCTGTGCCTCAATGGCCCCTCTGACAGCCAATATGGCAGCGCAGAAGGGGAAATGTTGCAATGGCATTTTTTTTTACATGAAAATGAGTAAAGAAATTTAGTCATACAAATACACAACTAAATCTTGGGAAAGGCCTCTTCAGAAAAGTTTTACCCCAGTTCTATCCTGTGCAGGGTCACAGCGGGGCTTATTTATTGGACAAAAGGGGCTGGTAGCCAGATTATAAATACATTTTTTAAATTTTCTTTTAACTTTTTAACGTAAAATGGGGTCTCTTTAAATTAAACATTTTCCCACTCGTTTTACGTGGTCAAATAATAGGTGTCATCCGTTTTCATTAACATGCTATAAGCAATTTCTCAGTTCTCCTAAGTGTGCGGCATTAGTGACAATATGTGATGCATCACTCAGCCCGCGCCCTGCATACGAATACCGCCGGTGTTTGTTCAAAAGCATGACATGCGGCAAGACATGTCAAAATTAAAATGGGACCAAACACGGATGCAATTAAAATGCAAATGCGGAAGATGAGAGATTCAGACGCAGATACGGCCGGCGGTAATGCGGCCAATCAAGCTCGCGTACGATGTGATCGAATAAGCCCAGGGTGCAACATGGTCAACCTTTCCGATGAAAATATGATTATTGCGCTGTAATTTGTGTCTCGCTCGTGTTGACCACACTCTTATAATTAAGGCCGACGAGCTTGCTTTTCGTCCGTTTTGGCAAGGCGCGGGCCGAAAGTTTGTGGACGCCTCAAACAAGATCGCACTAGAACTGCTACAAGCTTTTCCTCTCCACATCAGTAAATCAGTTTCTGGCCCAAAAATCTGGGCCAGAGCAGGGCCAGAACACACCCTCAACTGAGTGTCTAGAGGCCAACCAGTGTACCCAAAGAAAGACTTTGTCTGGATCCCACTGTGCCACTGTGCAAGTCTCTTTCCAAAAACATTGGACCATTTTGACAAACGGAGTATTATTTGGCTAGGCTAAATTGGTAATAAATAAATGAATATATGAATATATATATATTTGGAAATGAAAAATCCAATCAGTTTGTTGTTATCCATCGCTTTGGTCGGTAACATTGTCTTCTGTCACATTATTATGAGCACCAGCTAATATGAAGAGTAAGCGCCGTGTGCAGCATGGACAGCAGCTAAATTAGCTTGGAGTGACTCAGTAAGTTCCGGGTAGGTTGTTACCAATATCTGGAGCCATGATGACTGTAGTGCATCCCAAAGCTGCTGTAGGAGGTGCAGGGGAGGATCCACAGAGCCAACAAGACCATCAAGGTAATCCACAAATGCTAAGTTCAAGAATGGGGAATTAGGGGGCCAGGGTAGTTGGAAGTCTTGGATATGTTCTCAGAAGTTTGATAAACAGGCGTCCAATGAGGGTTCAAGGTTGGACGTTTATATATTAACATGGTTTTATGCATTCAAGTTTAATCTACTGTTGGTTAAGTGGGTCGATGGCTCTCTGATTCTTAGACTCTAAGGACTCTGGTGGACTAGTCTCCATTATTAGGATCTGAGCATCATGGGTGCGGCTCTCAAAGCACCGGAAACATTAAAAGTTTTCCTCCAGGGAACCGCCACTGAGCCACTTGTGTTCCAATGAGATTATCAAGCAAGGAAAATAGGGTGTGACTGCGAATAAAAGACTTGTATAAAAGTGAGTATGCTTCTGTATGATTCATGAAGGAAATTGTTTGTCAAGGTTAAACATTCAATGGGAAGCATATTGTGCTTAACCAGGCCTTTTTAGACCAGGTCTTGTGTATTTCAATGCTTTATTTACAACACAAATGTACAAAGTTATTGTATATTAAAATGGCACATTACACAAAGGCTGTTCCAAAATAATAATAATCATAATAATAATAATAATAATAATAATAATAATAATAATAATAATAATAATAATAATAATAATATATTATTATTATTATTATATAATTATTCGCATTGCAGCAAATTAATGTAAATTCATATACTCTGTAGTCAAGCACTATAATTTCCCCCATATGGATCAATAAATGAATCAATAGAGCTCAAAATGGGTTCAAAAAGATAAAGCTAGAGTAGCTTGTCTTTTGGATCGGACAACATGGATCAGCCTTTGCACATCAATTAGCCTTGGCCACCCATGAACCTGTCATTGGTTTACCAATGTTCCTTCTTTGTACCACCTTTGATACATAAAAGAATCTAAAAATCCAAGTGAACATGGCTGTAAAGGGGTGTGAGAAGAGAGAAACAAAAATAAAACATTTAAAGGTCTGATTGTTTCAACATTTAAAAATCTTGAGAGGATGATTGTTTTACATCAAACACAACCCATGATCATTGTGATTAAGAAAAACTAGAGGATTATTGGGTAACATCCGTGTAACATACAGACACCTTGCATCAATCTGCCTATACATGATAGTTTAAGTAAAAAGAAATCAAGAAAATAAATGGAACTGAAAATACAGTATGTGCAAAATTTTTTAGCTAAAACTCTAAGGACTGAGAACAGGTGGGAACTAAACATGGCTGGGAGCGAAACACCAAAATCAACAAAAGCACTCAAATTAAGGTGGTCATATAGGGCTCCGCCTGGGCTGGATGCCTACATGAACAATGATTAGCTGTTGTTCAAAGAAAGGAAAAAAGCTGGACCAGGGTTGCTAATGACTGGTTCAATTACGACCTCTGCTGGCTGATTGATGAAAAACGAGTTGATCAGGGTGTGGCGCCCCGTCAATAAAGCTGATCCACACATGAACTCGCTTAGTGCAGGTGAAAAGATGCAGTTGGGATCGTACACATGTCGGATGGGGGTTGTTTTTGAAGCTCCTAAGTAAACAGTGGAGGGTAGTATCAGTAGAGGGGAATCATAACATAATCAAGGTAATTAGATACGCCTAGATTGGGGAGAAGATTGATTATCTAAAGGTCTAAGTCACACCCTTGTGGTTAAGGTACTGGACTAGAATTCAGAAAGCCGTCAGAACCCAGGTCCCTTTTTGCCCCCAAAACAAGCGCAGTACAAAAGCAATGAGACGATAGCAAGTTCTTTCGTTAGTTCAATGAAACAAAGTGAAAGTTTGCAAACAACTCGCTTCATCTTTCCATGGCTTTTAATCAATTTTCCATTTCTCAATTTAATGCTCTCCAGACTGGCCCATCCTACAAATAGCAAGCTAGTCTCTTTTTGATCCCCCTGTGTAAACCGAAACAGTATCTGCAGACTGCTTACCATAAGGGCTCATTTCCCTCAGGTTTGATGCTCCGTCTGTAGGAACATCATCAGCTACTTCTAAAAATGGAGGAAACTTAATATATGTGTCAATGAACTTAGAAATTAATTAGTGTATATTCAGACACTTATGAGTGTAGTTAAGCAGGGCACAACAAAACACAGTCCAGTTGCTGTATACTTCAACATTGACCTATGATATTGCTTAGTCACTTGGGAAACTTCTATTAGAACAGAAAAGTTTCGCAAACTGGGATTCTAGGCTGGTGCAAGGTTGAACGTAACCAATTTATATCAAGTGTTTATATAGTAACGTAGTACATACTTTTTATGCATTGAACAAGTCTGAGTCTGTTGGGTAAGTGGGTCGAAAGTGGGTTCAAAGTCTCGGACTCTAAGGACCCTGGTGGACTAATCTACATTATTAGGGTCTTGGCATCATGGGTGCTTCTTTCAAAGCACTGAAAACATACATTCTCCACCGAGGGAACAGCCACTAAGTCTGTGTTCCAATGAGATTATCAAGCAAGGAAAATAGGGTATGACTTCGGATGTGTATTAAGTATGTGTATAAAAGCGAGTACATGGGGTTCTGTATGATTCATAATGCAAATTGTTTGTCAAGGCCTGCAACAAATTCCAAAAAAAAAAAGTTTGGACGGGGGCAATTTAGGGTTAGTAATCAGATACAAATAATGCACAATAATTTGCATATTTCTCCCTCTACAGTGCATACTATTGTTAAACAACTTAAGGAATAAAGAGCAATATCAATGCATAAAGACCAAGAGAGAAAGCTTAACCTGAACGCTCACAATCTTATACCCGTCAGACCCCAATGCATCAAGAACCGCCACTCAACAATAACCAATATAACCACATGAACAAGAAATTACTTTTAAAACCTTCATCTACCTCAGTATGTAGACTAGTTATACAGTAGTTAACCATGTGCAAAAGCAGCATCGACTTCTCTGGGCTCGAAAACTTCTAGGATAGACACACTGTCAAACTGTGAAAACATGTATTGTGGTCAACTGAATGATAAAGCTCATTTTCACTTCTGTGATGGCAGCATTCATCCAGAAAAGTACATTGAGATCTTAGAGAATCATGTGCTGCCTTCAAGACATCACCATTTTCAGGGACGTCCATGCACCAAAGGAGTGGCTGAGGAAAAAGAGGGTACGGGTACTGAACTGTCCTACCTGCAGGCCTGACCTGTCCCCAATAGAGAACGTGTTGAAGATTCTCAAATGAAAAATGAGACATTGACGACCCCGTACTGTCGCACCTCTTAATACGTGTTTGCAAGCCTGGAATGGAACAAAATAAAACCTCAGACATTAGATCACTCGGTATTATTGGTGCCAAAACCTTTTTTAAGTGTGGTGAACAGGAATAGAAACATTACAAAGTGGTAAATGCTTTACTCTGCAATTGAAACAAGAAGCAAATCCAGTGCCAGCGTGTTGAACCTTGTACTGTGCTGTATTGAAATGTCCTTGTGAAAAAAAAAATCCCTACAAAACACAGAAGACATACAAAGTTCAGCCCTCTCCCCGAAAAAGCAGATGCAGTGCTTTGACCTTTATCATCGCCCTTTGTTGCTCGTCTTTTTTTCCACTCAGTTCCCACATAAACAAACAGAGCCCTCCATTGTGCGATGCTCTCGTAGCACATAAGCATCTGGGTTTGGAGATCAGTTTGTCAAAACTCCCGACAGTAGCATGAAAATGAAGACCTCTCGTCTTTTTTTCTTCTCCGCCAGTCCTTTCTCCCACCCTCCCTCTCTCGCCGTCTTCCCCTGTGCACTCTCCGGTTCTCCCCTGGCTTGTCAGCTGCCAGGGGCTGACATCTCCTTTCATGTTCCATGCCCGGCGAGGGCTTTGAACATTCGTTTGATTCTTTTTAAGATAATAGCTGGTTAGCTGTCAGGGAGAGGATGATCAGTTAAAACCTTAATCACTGCCTGTCTCCTCGCATGACAGTTTTTTCTCATTTTTTTCTTCTAAAATTAATCTTAGAGCGATGCAACAGCAAACACAAGCACTGAGTTTGTTTGGTAAGAGACGAAACAATCACCGTGAGCGCCCGACCTGGCTAAATAAGAAGAATTTAAAGTAATCTGTTTTGTTTTTCTTGATATACACCTGGAGAGCATAAGATATAGACTAGCTCTTTCTTTCCACCATAACCTGTCAACCAAATAGAAATCCGTCAGCCTTGCAGGGTTAGAAAAAAATCCCTGATCTTTCCTGCCAGGTATTGAAGACCAAACTACCTTTTGTCCGACAGATAGAAGGCCTTGATCAATTAGGAAAGAGCTCTGCAAATTGGCAACCTCTGACTTTCAAAAGACGAGACCAGAGCTACATCCAGAAAGAAGTGACACTAAGTAGAAGTTGTGAAAAAAAAACTTCCTGAAGACTCATTCTTGGACATTTTATTCGAAAGGTCCTGTCATTTAACCTTTTTATACTGGCATGTACTGAGCACCTAATCTGACACCATTCCTCACTTCTTCATAATAATATAGCTAGTCCTTAGGGTGGAAATATTTTAGCATTTTTTTTTTCAGTTGCAGTGAAAAAAAAATAGTGACTTGCGACAGAAGTTGAATCCTGATAAAGGTCACTTTTCTAGACAAGAATTGGTAAATTGAGTCAATCGTGGGTTGAACATTTTTAAATAAATTTCAAACATTTTAACCAGCAATTAATTAAACCTAAACAGATGCTTTGGCACTGCTAAACTGCTGAAAACTTGCCCTTGTCTTGGGGTGGATCCATAGAGCGAACAAGAGGATCAAGGTGGTCCTAAAGACATTTAGCTGGGTACAAGTTTGGTAAACTATGGGGCCAGGGTAGTGCTCTTGGCTCTGGGACACCTGTTAACCTCTTGTATTGCAAGTTCAGTGGTTCCAGCAAGATTATGGTTCTAGGAAGGTCATTTTCTGGCCAAGTACCTGTGATTTTAATGTTAAAGCGTCCAGCCCTTGGGGGTTTCAGGACCAGTACCATCAGCAAAGGGCCAATATGTCAATGAGCACCAGCTACATAAATACCAGTAAAATGGCAGTATAGATTGGTCAAGCAACAGATTTACCAATATATAACGTGTCTGAAGAGGCTTCTTGAATTCTGAATGACCACATTGTAGACAAGGTACAAAAAAGCACTCCATCAACTCATTTACCCACATGACCTATGACCGTCAGATGCCTCTGTCTCATTGCATCATAACTGACAGAAGTGCTGAGGCCAAACAAGGCCACTTATTGACCATGGACAGAATTCCATACAGCCAGCAAGAGGAGCTGAGGTCAGCTTCAATCGCACAGATGTCAATGTAAAGAGGATAGACTGAATGCTTTAAAGCAGAAGTGTTTTAAATCTATGCTACACTTATAAAGAATGCATTTATTCCCCCACATAATTCTGTCTAGGCAAACATCAACAGAAGAATAGATCACACATGAGAGCCAAGTGATATTTAACATGTGTACAAAGTAAGTGTTTTTTTTTTTTAACAAATCAAATATTAACCCTGCTAGTGCCGCCACCAACTGTTAGTGTCATTAAAGAGAGCTGAGAGGTTGTTAATGATGCAGGGTAACTTGGTGAGTAGCCAAATCAATAACGCAAACCACGATCCACTTTGGCACCCCTAACAAGACCAGCCCATAAGGATTCACATTTTATCATGGCATTTCACAGAAACCAAGCTAGGTCCATCAAGAAAGGTGGAAACTTGACCGGTTGTCAAAAGTTTGATTGACAGGTAATTCTTCATTTTTGGCTGTGGCAATCTGGCATCCCTGGCAAGGCTGTTAATTACAGATAAACACATTTTTTTGCTTTACTTTTTGCCATCCTCAATTTAAATGAGCACTAAATATCATCTTCTTTAAAAGATTATATTTTGCTTTGCAAGGTTTTACTTACAAATTTACATTTGTTAAAATATTTCTTCTTCTAAAAAAGAAAATGTTCTATCTTTTGTTAAATCAAGAAAAGCATTGTTCATCAGAATCAACTGTAGTTTTTTATTTAACGCTAAAAATGTGA
>JAYDZG010000025.1:6851862-6862205 GCA_034509265.1 Microcambeva bendego
TTTCCGTTGCAACCTGCTGATGACACTCTAAGCTTAGTGACCACTTCCATCTGAGAACATACTGTTTGACTTGCAATGGTGAGGTACTGTTTATCAATTGTTAGGTGTCGTCTTGGTCTCATGATGTCAAAATGTGAACAGCATGATGAGGAGGACTGTTTAAATAGCAATTATAATTGAACCAGGAGATGTATTGCTCAATTCAACACCTGTTGTGAACAGCAAGTTGTGCAAAAAGTACTGATAGATTGTGCAGTTGAACATTCAAAAGTTTAGACGTCACATTAAGTTCACCTGTAAGGGTTAGAGTGCATTTTATATCCTGAAATGTGTGTATACAGTTTAATATACTGTATATGTGAGCATATGAATCTAAATTTACATACAGTATTCATAACTTTTAATTGCATTATGTTGCACAAATGAGGTTATATGTAGGTTTTTGGGAAACTTTGGCACTTTTGTATTTATTATTCATACTTATGGAATATACTTTTTTACTTTTTCATATTCTATTTAAATAATGTTATTCAAATTTTTCTGCATTTTCTATTTTAATATAAATTTCTTAATTTTGGCTCAGCAGTCACTAAAGCATTTCACTGCGAGTTGTACTATGTATGACTCCATATGTGACAATTAAACCTTGATTTGATTTTGATTTGATTTGAACTGATTTTTTTTTTTAGATTTTTCACAAAACTCTCTTCATCACTGTGCGGTGAAATTGACTTCTGCATTTTAACCCGATCCGTGCAGTGAAACACACATATACACACTAGTGAACACTAGGGGGAGGTGAGAACACGTACTCGGAACGATGGGCAGCCCTAGCAACAGCACTCGGGGAGCAGTTAAAGGTTAGGTACCTTGCTCAAGGGCAATTCAGTCGTGACCTGTCGGCTCTGGGAATTGAACCAGCAAAATTCTGATGGCCATGGCTGCCTCAAGGATTTTTTGCTCATTGAATAATTATTTTGTGCTTGTTTGACTTATCAATGGCACAGTGGGTAGTACTGCTGCTTTATAATAAGGGGTTCTGGGTTTGATCCCCAGACAGGGTGGTCTTAGAAATACCCTTCCATTTGAACAGTGCATAAAAAAGTGCATTGTAGTGCCAGTCCAGAGCACAAATAAATAGGGAATATGGTCTCAGACAGGTTATCCAGCATTAAAACTATGCCAAATCAATAATGTGGACCATGATCCGATGTGGCGATCCCTAATGGGAACAGCCAAAAGAAAAGAAAATAGGACTCGTTGTGTATGGGGCTGCATACGGAAGATCATGGTCATAATGTTATGCCATATTGGTGTATGTCCAAAAGTATGAAGACACCTGACTATGAGCATACTGAACATCCCATTCCAGACAGAAAGTTTTCCTTTAAATGTTAAAAAGTGCAGTCTTTTCAAGTACTGCTCAGAATAATAAATACATCTTAATGCAACAAACAATACAGTGCAATAAAAGCTCATTGTGGTGAATGGCAGGGATTCAATTAAACATTTAGCACACATATTATCTACAAGTTCCAGGTGAAGACGCATTGTGAAGCAGTTTTTAATAGAAAATTGGCTTGTTTTTACAATTGGGTAAATGAAGTTTGTGAAGGTAAGTCAATTCACTGATTAGAACAAAGCTGGGAAAGGAAAATGCAATATCTCAAGTTTTTCGTTACTTATTATTTTTGTCTAGTTCAAAAAAAGGCAAAGAAAACCAGGGTGGAAAAGCGGATTTCATTAATGTGCGACAGATAAATTTTAGCTAGGCATAATTAAAGTTAACAGATGAGGACATATGTAGAAATGTTTTGTTAGCAGGCTGAGAGATGGATGAAGGCGGTGAGTAATTGCTTCGGATTAATTATTTGGATATGGAGCGCTCGTGAGTCCGGCTCCTGAGGGGGTTCTGGGATAGCGGAGGGATGGAGGGACGGACAGAGGAAGGAGGGAGTGAGAGACAAATGGATGAGAACGTGGTCGCGGCTCCCGTCTCAGGCCGGCCGCTGATAGTGGGATGGGCCCGCGGTTGGCTCTCGGAGTGCGCCGAGCTATTTAAAAGTGTGCACGAAACTTCAGATAATCATGCACGGAAATGGACGACCAGTCAGAGGGGAAGAAAAAACGCCTCCTGATTAGAAAGGCTCATCAAATTTGGAAGAAGGGTTCTTTAAAAAGATGAAAATGGCAAAAAAGATACCAACGTTATATAAAAAAAGTTGATACAATTTTGGATGCCCTACTTAGAAGTAGACCATAAACTCTGTTTTCACTTTTTAAATGTATTAAAGTTCGTAAACTTTATATTTCTTATTCGCCCAAACTTCCGTGGATTTGCAAGTGAGGCCAATCTCTTATATGCAGTCACATACTCATCAGGCACCTCAGTCTACCAACCCCACCCCATATTTTTTTTTAATCTGTTCTTTTTTCACCCAGCAGATTAGTGGCTGTCAATTGTGCTTGTTAAAGGATGCCCTGTTGACCGGTAGGTGACCTTATTCAAAGGCCCTACAATGGCAACTTGGCAGGGGTTGGGTTTGAACCAGAACCCTTGCAATTACTAGTTCAGTAGCTTAACTACAAAGCTACCGCTGCCTTCGTGATAACAGCTGATTTTAAATTAGTTTGATTACATGATCAGACTACATTTTTTTCCAATTAGACTTCACCATATGTAGAACTTTGCTATAAATGTGTCTGTCTTGACCATTCCTGTTGCATATCCCCAGACGCTCCAAAATTTCCATAATGTTATTAAAATTCATGAGGAAAAAAGCTGATTGAAAAACGGTATTTTGTTATCTGAGACTCTGAAACAGACTATGATGGTTAAGATGTAGATGAACTGCTAGCCTGACATTCTAAAGAATTGGAAAATGTTTTTGGTCTTGGTGTCTGGTGTCTTTTTCCAGGTGTGTGTTGTTCATTCCAGCAGAACTTTTATAAACAACACTTTTAATCTCATATTAAGAGTTCACATACCATAATTATTTAGCAAATGCTTTTAACCAAAGTAACTTACAACTGTGATGGATGCAATCCAAACACTTGAGGATCAAGGCCTTGTTCAAAGACCCAACAATGACAAAATGGCAGAGGTTTGGATCTTCCAATTGCTAGTTTAATAGCTAAACTACTAGCTTTAGTAACTATTTTACAATTAATACAGAATGCACATTTCATTTTGATCACATGATTTGAATACATTTTCTAAAAACAAGCCATATTTTCCCAAACTTTTTTCCAGATTAGACTTCATCATACGTACAACTTAACTTTAGGTACAGTAAATACAGCTATACATTTCAGTCATTGAATAAAAAATGTCTGGGTTTACCATAACAAACTTGATATAAATGTGTCTGACTCAGCTATTTCATAATAAAAAATTGAAATAAACAACCCCCACACAGCCATGAGCCATGGTATAACTCTCCCGAGCGTCCAACCGTAACCTCTACCTCTCACCCACAAAAAAGAAAGGCAGAGAGAAAAACAGAAAGGGGGGGGGTGTTAGGAGCAGGGGGAGGGAGTCAAACAGAGACTCCAGCCTAAAGCAGGTAGAGCCATCTGTCTAAAATATCCAACGCAGATGTCAAGGAATCATACACCAGCCAGGATCATCTTACATAAGTAGTTTACCATGTGAAGAAATAATTTTGCAGTATTAATTGATGGTAAACTTTCCCAAGAATTTCAGGCCCCTAGCCGCTGCCTTGCAGGTGGCTTCTTTCACTCACTGGAACAAAGTGGGGTAACCGGACTCTGATCAAAAGAAAGATTGACATAAATAAAGAGCCTTCAGGAATGCATTGTGCAAACAAAATATGAACAGGGCCTCCAAACATTCTCCCGTGAGCGCTAACGGGGGAAGTAAGAGCCCAGAGCGCAGGGAGGGGGTACGGGGAAAGCAGGAGAGGGTGGTGCTGAGTGAAAAAAGGGATTCATTTTCGGTCTGCTCTGTCAAGTGGTGCATGCCGAGCGTATTCCGTGGAGCTGGCAAAAGAAACAGTGGGTGAGATAGTCGGTAAGACTACGGACAGTGGCGGACAAAGAATACAAGAATGCCTGCCAGCCGGGGGCACTTTGAAGTACAAAAGCAAAAGGGGCATTGGAGCACAGCAGCCTGGGTTTCCTGCTTTTGTTTTCCTGTAGTCTTTAATTTCTAAACACGGACACGCCGCATCTAAGTGAGCAATGGCGTCTGATCTGAAACTAGCCAGGCTGGGAAGCTCTACCCCCTGTTTGCCTGCAGGTTTTACCTCTTGCAAAAAGTGCCCCTTGAATGCACAAAGCTGGTTTTGGTCTCTGTTTGTATCCATGTAAGGAAATAAGCCCATAAAAGAAAACAACATGCCAGTGGATGTGTATACAATACCATAAGAGGACTTCATGGGTGACAGGGCTAGGTTAGTAGACCCTCTAAAAATGTCTCGGGTTTCGCATATTCCGTGGCAAGGAGTGAACAGAAACCTTAGATATTATCACTCGCTCAGCTTGATATGATTGTAAATGAGTGATGCCTTGGAGGTGCAAGAAGATTATCATCATCATCTCTTGAGGGTGAAAAAACTTCTAAAAAAGAGTTTTCATGGCAAACAGAAGTATCTCTGGAGGCTCTTTCCCGACCCTTTGAACGACTCAGCAAGGCAGGCAGTCAAGCTACGTGTGTGCGGGCTGGGAAATAAATAAAATCCTAAAATTTCCCTAGACAATCAAGAGTCAGTGATCAGTCAAGACAAGCCTTTTTTATGAGCAAACACGAAGGGTACCCCTATGGTGACGTTACCTCTGCTTGGGAGTCTGGGAGAAGCAAGCGAGCATTGAATGGCATCCCCAATGGAAAGGGTGACAGCCCTTCAGGGGTGCTGAGAAGGAATGACGGTGCCTGTTGGCAATGCCAGGAGAATGTACCTTGTCTGGAGCAAATCACACTTCACCGAGGTACATGTGCCAATCCCTGAAGGTGAACTCTTCCCTCTTCAGAAATCATCATTTTTTTAAACTAGCTCCCCAAGGTTCATATATCTGGGACTCCTGCAAAACATGGTATCAGTTTTAAGCTGGCAGTTTTGTGTTTTTTTGTGTTTTGGCTGTTCATTCTTGCACAGCATGGCAGCATCAACCCAATCTCGATGCTCCAAAAAGTGCTGTTTTAATGTATCTCTTCTATATGAGTCACGTCATGTGGTCTCAATATACAGTACTCACCATATAAAGGAAAAATAAAAAGCCAAGAAAGGGGTTCATATGAAAACAAAGAGGGTGAAATCTAATTACATCGGGAGTGATGGCAACAGTGATGTTTATGTTAAAACAATAAACATTACATTGCTCGAGCATCCCCGAATGGCAGCAAATGGCAAGGCGGGGGAAAGTTGATATTTTGTTTGTTTGTGCTAAGATTTTTCTCAGAGGCCCATCTGAAACTGAGAAATTCCTGTGTCGATGATATGACCTAGCAGGGGCCTCAACCAGGTGGGCCTAATCAAAGCCACGTACACTTGTGTGAAGGCTACCAAAAACAAAGTTTAGGCTTCAATGCTGCATATAATAATCCTCTTTGCTTGTGTAATCTCCTGCATGTGCGTGTGTTGTAGCTTCATATGATACATAAGCAGTTCTGGGTTTTAAACACATAGACACCCAAACATTGCATCCATATGCTCAAATTAAAACCATACATTTGATAATATGTTCATTTACAGCCTTTATTTGACTGCATTTGGGGACATAAATGTACTTGGCCTTTCAAAACTGAGGTTAGGATTGTGAATACTTAGCAGACACGTTTACTATCAAGCCAGCTACAAATGTGACTGAGAACAATGAAAGCAATTGGGGATCTGGGGTCTTGCTCAGGGGTCCAACCTTTGCAAAATAGCAATGATGAGGATTAAACCAGTGACCTAATAGCAAAATGCTAAAACAATTGACCATCCCTAAAAAAATTAGAAACAAAAAACAACGTTCTGTTATTTAAAGCTTTATATAGAAAGTGTCTACATACTTTTGCCCATACAGTGTACTCTATTCAGACCTAATACTATTACTGTCAGGTTGCCAGTGTTGGATCCAAAAGTAAGGCTTTTAGATCTCAGTTGAGATCTCACTGTACATCGAATCCATTGAATGTGCTCAATATATTAGCAAAAGCTAATACAGTGGCTAAATTAGTATCTAAAAAGTATCTACATACTAAATACTGGATTTAAAATGATGTCTGCATACTTTTTGCCATACTGTGTAAATCCGCTGAGCTCAGGCAGTGCACACTACTGTCAGAGAGCATACAATGAGCTGAGGATATTGAGCATGCCTAATGCATTTACACTGTGACCAAGAGCAAAGTACAATTAATCCAGAATGTTCCGGCTAACTCGAGAGCCAATTTTAATTCGTGATACTCCAGCGCTGATGATTGATTTTAATTGATGACACACTGCATATTATGACTCCGATGAGATGTAATAGGGAACTGGACTTAATGTTTTCTTAAGTGTGCGGTGCACATATTAATAGCATCCAGTGACATTTTCTCCTTCAACATTGTCTTTCATTTTCTTAAAGTGTGACTTCAGATTTACTTATTCTTTCATTGTCTTTTACCACCATGGTGTCCTATTCAAGGTCACAGAGAGTATGATTAAATGGGTGAAACTGATAGGAAACACAACAGACAGGTTGCCAGTCCATCCCAATGCAAATTCACAGTCAGACAGTATGTCTGAATTTTGGATTTGTTGGTGGAAACCAGAGCTCTTGTAGGAAACCCATATAAACACAGGGAGAAAATGCAAACTACACACTGAGGGAGCAAGGTAAACAGGGTTTTCAAAAGACAGGCATATGTGATTTGTTTTCTGTGAGACCCTACCTCTGAAAGATGAAAAGAAGTAGTCGGTGAGTGCATACATGTAGGAGGATGCATGTAGTATGTGTGTAAGTGCCCTGAGATAAGTGTGTTATTTGTTAATAACACTGAAACTGGGAGGTTAAATCTGACATGGAGTGTTAATGGTGTGCAAGGTAAATGGATGGCAAGCTTAGAAGAATAACCTAAACACATCTGAGTGTGGCTTTTTATGTAAAATAAAACAAAAAAAAAATCAGTCGCTGACCTTTAGTGGGTTTAAAAAAACACACACTGTTACACACACTTTAAAAGGCACTTTTATGGGGGATTTCAAGTGGATGAATTACAGGAAGGTAACAGCTGAACAGTCTGTCCTGACACCGTCAGCCCTCACTTGTACCTCGTTGCCAAAGAGAGAAAGAGCTCGAGAAATTGAAAAAAAGAGGAGAGGAACGAGATGCCATGGTATTACAGAATATTTGTCCAGGATGGAGAATGGCCATAAAAGGCTAAACCCATTCTGCCTAGTATAAACGCAGTGCTGTGGAAGTGAACATGCCTCTCTCGCCCGGTTACACTTCACACCGCTGCAGATGCCACTTTGAATCCTACCTTGCTGCTGACGCTGAACAGTCTCGGTTTTCCCAAAACACCCATTTATTTTTACACTTGTCCAGTTCATGTACACATTTTAGAAGTTGTGAGTGGTTGAATGACCACCCTTTCAGCGATTCTAAGTAGTATAAGTAGAGTAATGTTTTGAGGCCACATAAAGGAAAGGAAGTGCTGGCTACATTCCATCCTTTTAGAACTGGGGGCTTACTTTGCTCGTGGTCAGTAGGTACCAGTATTTTATGGCAATGTAAATAAACTGGCACTGCCTCAAAGATGAATTTTTCAAATGTCCAGGTGGTGCACCAGGTTATTCTGATACATTGGTTTGAATCTCAGCTCTGCCACCGGTTGGCTGGGTGCCACCTAGCAGACACAATTAACAATACCTGATGTGGAGAATAATTGGCCACCATGTCTTTGTGTAAATTATGCTTTTCCACCTTAAAATAATTATTACTAAATATTGGTTCACCTTTACTTATGAATGCTTGGAAACTTGAGAACAGATATAAGCAGCGATTGTCCTGACATCACACACAATTCAGTACAAATCATCACAATTAAGTTGTGATTAATTGTTGAGAATAAGTCGGATATTTTCAAGTACTTGCCATGTAATGCTGAATATCAATATAGGAACTGAAGCCCATTTTAAAAAGCTAAAAATACTTTCTTAAAAGCAATGAGGCAAACCTCAAATCCCAATCAAGTTAAAGTAGATTGCAATCTAGATATGGCAAGACTTGTCAACTGAAAGAGTTGATCTCCAGCCACAAAAGTGTGGGCACCCTTGCACTACTATCACTGTCTTGTTGGGATCTCAACTGGCAGACTAGTTTAATACACCTCACTGACATCCCTCCCTCCATCAGACACAACCTACAGATAGCGTAGATAAGCACACTGTGTTATATTTGCTTAAAGAATCCAAAATTGGTGGGGGAGTGCTTGTTCTATGATGGACCGGAGATGTTGATGCAACAAGCAGTTTTATGAGTATGACAGAATGTCTTTTGGAAAATGCTATGTCACAAAATCTTTAAAAAACATTCCAGATTATTTCCCATGATTCTTCTTTTATCTGCCTCCCACTTAAATAGCGGTCCTGCTCAAAGAAGTGCCCACCAACACCAGCAAACACCAAAGTCTTTGAACAACGAGCCTAAAAATACCTACAAAGAGCTACGAGGCCCACCTGTCCCCCCCATTTTTTTCACCTATGTGGTACGTGTTAATGACAAACACGTGTGCAGTGAAGAAATGGGTCAATCAGCGGTCTCTCCCTCCCTCTAGACAGGAGTGCTATTACATGGGAGTCCCAATTGCCCAGGCCAGCGTTTTGATAGGTTCCCGTCTTACAGATCTCTGGCTGACCTTCATAAAGACCACTAAGCAAATTCCACATAAGGGTTTCCAGTTGAAGACAAAGAGCGCTCAGACGCTATTAAAACGACCAGCGAGGAAGCGAGGAAGGAGACACTCCCAGCCCTGGTTACAGTTGAACTGCACCCTGAGTGATGCCCGTGTTTGAGGTTTTTCAGTCTGTCGTGGTGAAATAAAATTCACCTTGTTTGAGCACATTAAATGTCAAGGGGATAATTGCTTTTAGGGTTTGACTTTGATGGTGAAGGCAGCGAGAAAGAATGAGCAGAAATGGCGTAACAATGCAAAGGAAAGCACATAATCAAGCGGCGGAGCGTGAAAAGATCTCTAGCGGGGTATCGGCAAATGGATAGAGTAAACCACACTAAATTAAGAGATGCATCAAGGTGGAGGCCGCCAGCAGGAAACACAGAGCCTCTGATTTGCCTAATCTCCTCAGCAAAATTGACTTTTAAATACTATATTCAATTTAGGAGCTGCTTAAAAACAGGACACTTTTGCCTTTCTCCAGGCTTGATTATGACAAAATAACACGCCCGACATAAAAGCAAACATCAGAATGTCGAGAGCTGGGCTTAAAGGGTGGAAAACAATTCCATGGCGCTTTTCCAAGGAACATACGCTTAGTCTGAAGGCCTCGACTAACAGGGACATATCAAATTAGTTTTGCTCTGGTCTGTCAGCTTTTACTGTGAAAATAACAAGACAAGGCTTTTAATCTGATGGGTTTTTTCTGATGTGCAGGTACATGTACAGTGCTGAGAATGACGAGTGTCTTCATTTAATCAGCAAGACATTCAACAATCAGTCATAACATTGTGACCATCCTAATATCATGCTAATATTGTGCTGCCAAAACAGCCCTGCTACAGTGATGCACCTTTCTTTCAGAACCAGTATTAACTTTTTCAGCAATTCAGACTGGGAAAACCCACAAGAACCACAATTTCGGACATGCTCAAGACCAATTAACTAGCCATTATTTTGCTTTTTATTTTTCCAGATTCCAATTTTAACTATGAGGATAAAATGTCTACTTTCTGCCTAATATACCTTACCCAGTAACAGGTGTCGTGATGAAGAGATAATCAGTGTTGCTCATGAAGCAATTAGCATGATGACTAATTTTTAAAGTCTACAGCTAGCTCTAGCAGGGGCAAGACCTTGACAATTTGACATTACTTAAATAAATGTGAAATTGGCACAGCTAGCACTGTCCAAGTCCACTAGCACACTCCAAGTTCAAATGTTTGATCTGCTACTTATCTGTGAGCAGTAGGCTGGGCGCCCCCTAGCAGGCACACTTGGCAGCTCTTGCATCTGACAAATTTGACCACCAGTTTACTTGGTGGGAAAGGAATGAACTATAAAAGGGGATGGGGGCTTTGAAAAATGCCAAAATGCAGTGTAAAAGTGCCCATTTAATGGCTAGCTGGTGAAAAAAGTCAACAATTTCGTAGCACTACAGTGAAAATCAATGACC
>JAYDZG010000025.1:6932597-6950716 GCA_034509265.1 Microcambeva bendego
AAGGTGATGGACTGGCCAAGCATGTCTCCAGACCTAAACCCAATAGAACATCTTTGGGGCATCCTCAAGCAGAAGGTGGAGGAGCGCAAAGTCTCAAATATCCGCCAGCTCCGTTGCTTCCTGGTCTGCAGTGGTCAGTAACTTTCCAAAGTGGTCCAAGGAAGGAACATTGGGAAGGCTAATTAATGCACATTGGGAGCAAAGTCTGAGCTACTTTAGCTGAAATTGCTGAAGAAGTTAATGCTGGTTCTGAAACAGTGTCAGAATACAGTCACAGGCAGGTTTTGGGAGCAAAAAGTGGACCAACACAATATTACGAAGGTGGTCATAATGTTATGCCTGATCGGCTTCTTCTGAGATGTCTTACATTAGACTTTAGTGGTTGAAACATGACCAGTAAGGTCACTAGAGTGCCAGGAAATTGGTCACAGATGTTGCATGATAAGACCTCTTCGGAGTCTACGTTGCAATCAATTCTAAAGATGTCAGATGGTGTTAAGGTCACAGCTCTGTACAGCTCAGTCATGTTCTTCTTTGTATTGCCATTCTTACCACTTCCCCAAACTGTCCTCCCAGACTGTTGAACAAACTTCTCTAGAACCAGGCCAAGATTCATTCTCAATCAAACTCTAGCTGGCAATTTCTTTTGGCATATGCCAGTTACAGGTAGCCAGATGTGTGTTTGGCCGGTTAAGGTACTGTCTAGTAATCAGAATTTAACCGGTTCAAGCCCCTCCACTTCCAAGTTACTACTTAGAACAAGAGCAAGGCCCTTAATACTCAATTGTTCAAGAACATATTCAATCATATTAGTAAGTGGCTTTGCATGAAAGTGTCTGCTAAATGCTGATTAGGCTGTAAAGGATTCCAAGAATCCCAATAAATTCCAGGAACAGTTTTACCAATTTTGCCTTCAATTCTAGACCTTTTGAATGTTGCTTGTGTGGTTTACTATTTCAAAGCTTAGCTGTTTTTGTTAATTTTGTTCTTTTTTTCTTCACTTTTGTCACTACAAGGGTGTATGCCTGACTTGTGATAGAAGTCAACCCTTCTATATAATATTTATTTGCTGTACATATGTTTTGCAACCTGTATGTTTTACAGTGTGTGTGTACAGTCCCTGTAATTAGTGCACCAATTAATTCACTCTCCTTTGACAACTCAAGCTGTGGCGTTGTTTTGTTCATCATGGTACTGTCATTATTTCATAGTGAAAGAACAACAACATTGAATCTTGGTTCTGCTAGTGGCTTGCTGGCTTCCATCTAGTAAGCACAGCAGACAGAATCGGTCACCGAGTCGTACGGGGTCTTCATACACCATTCAAGAACCTTTGTTAGCAGGCCAAGAGGCCTGTGCAGAGGGAGATCAGCCTCATCAGGCAAATATACCCTCCTCAAATGCAATCAGTGGAAGACGGAAGCTATTTGCATCCATTTTGATTACTTTGAAGCAGTTCATGAAAATTAAATGCCAATATTTTCAGAACAGAATCAGATTTTGACTGGCAGAACCGTTAACTTGCTCCAACGATGAAATAAGATTGTCTAATTTGAAATGACAAGCTCACAGCAAGGGTTTTTCCTAGTCCAATCTTAGAGACATGGTCATGATTACACCTAGTGTTCTGAGGCCATGAAAACACTGCTAGCATCTTGCTCTGCTCATTTTGCTTGGTTACAGTTAAATCAGAGTTCTGTATACTTTAGGTACACTAATGTATGAGATTCCCTGAAAATGTTATGAGAATACGACACATTCTGGGTCAAAATCTACCTAGATCAACTTTCGACACCTAAGGATTGGGCATCCTAATTATAATTTATTACAGCTGGTGACTTTTCTTTGACCTTTTAAATAAGGCTAGCTTGCTCAATAAAATAAAAATAGGGGAAAAGACTAGGTACAGAAAGCTCTGTTCAGAATTCTAGGAGCTAAAGGCAGATTGTCAGTTGGCACAGTGTAATCAACTTTGGGTCCCAAGATCATATGTCTAATATTTGATCATGTATCAAAGTAAATTACATCATATAGTACCCTGTGATGAGTGGTGCCATGTATCTTTCTTGGCAATATTCATTTGTGTGTGTGTTTATGCTATATGTGCACAAGTGTGTGGACATGGGTAGCGAATCAAACTAAAAAATGGGTAAAAATTCCATGTGTCCACATATTTTTGGCCCTTGAGTACATGTCAGCGGAACGGCTTTCTGAGAGCATTTTATAATATGTGCACACAATAGGTGGCATTATATCCCTTACTCAGCTAATCCCATCTCTTACATTAAATTGATTATGTGGTTTTGTGTATGTGAGTGTGTGTTGCTTTTTTTTACCAAAAGTCAGAACTGCAAACAGCATTACTCAGAATTAGTGAAGTACCAAGTCTTAGAGGTTGCTGAATTAACCTATCCCCTTTTTTCTTGCATTTTCTTTAATGTAGAGTCAGTGCCTGGCTTGTCTTCAATCCTAGTCTTCAATACTCATCTGCTTTCTTTTAACTCTGCAGATAATGTTCTGATCACATGCTGTGTAAATTCTGAATGGAATCAGGGAAATATTTCAAATATTCTTCCACATAGGAGAGGTTTCGTTATTCCAAATAAACCTACCATAGGTGTCTTACTTATGAGTCCAGAGTGACTTTGCAAAAGTCTTTTAAAAAAATATTAGAATTGAATGACGGTTCAAAAACTTTTTTGTTTTTTTAGCATGTAGTAAGTTTCCCATGTAGAGTCAAAGTGGACACTACTGCTACTAGTGTCAGGTTTTCCTATTTAACAGTTTGTATTGTTAAGTTATGGAGAACACATTTATCACTGTGGGGATGTCTTAAAAAACCTAGAGAGCGCTCTACACAGACATCATTTTATTTCATTGCTCCAAACAGAAGGGTGACAATTCTTATCTGATCCTTCCTCAAGGGTGAAGGCAATCTTAGCATTCATTTCAACACTGAACTTTTCTCACAATGACAAATATGGTGGAAGGATGCAAATCGACAAATGGAATTCTTTCCAAATGTAAATACATTCCTAATAGTTTTATTATGTAATTTATTAACAAATTTTAGCTTTAGTTACGAATTTCCCATTTGCTGTACACAGATGGCAAGCTTGCAAGAATTTTGAATGGACACACAGCATTTACATCATCGGCTTTTCCTGCCCATCGTAGCAGTTAGCTTGCTAAGCTAACAGAATAAACTTAATTTAAACATATGGCGACACAACCCTCTAGCATGTCAGCTAACATCTTCCTTTTGTGTATGGGAAATGGACACTAACAAATCAAAACTTGACTTGAATGTTGAGAGTATTTACAGTTTAGGAAGCACTTATAAATAAAAAAACAATCACCTTATTATATTGTATGCTAATCGGTATGTTAGCTGACACCGGTTGGCCCATACTTTTGTAGTTTGAGATATACTCTTTCAGTATGTCTCATTGTTTTTCGGAAAGTATTTTAGCTATTTTAAACATGCTCCAGTATTTTAGCTCTTTTAAACATGCTCTGTATTGATGTTCAGCATTGCAGTATAGGTACATGGCGTAATGGGCACCCTTGAGCTAGCATGTTCACTCTTAGTTCTTTTTATTTGGGATCTTAGTAAATCAGGGCTATACTGTCTGCCTAATGTTCTGTTAATTCTCTAAAACAACATCTTGGAGTTATCCGGCTATTTACGGTACAGTAAAGCTTGAGTGAGGGTAAAATTGCTGAAGTCATTGTTTTCATTGCAGATCTTGTTTTCTTTGTACTTTCTTGCCCCTGATAATGAGATTTAATTTACTAATAATCTTACCGAGTACTCGTGTTTGGACTCCAATACCATCTAGGATGCCAAAGTTTGGCAATTATTTACCTCACGCACTGCACATTTCAATTTCTATTTATTATATAATATTAAGACATCCACTTCAAAAGCAAGCCTTTATTTCTTTAAAGAAATCCCTTCTGCCCTTGTAATACCCTGCATCTCAGTCTTTGCTTGCTTGTAATTTTTGGCTGCTTTCCAGTTTGTTGTTTGATTTTTTTTATTTTTTTTTTGGTGTGGCAATAGCTTGATTTGTGGGTCTCTTTAGCAAATTATAGCTTGGTCAGCAAGGAAAGAGAGTGGTGCAGTCCTTCAGCGCTATGACAGGAGATGTGAAAGATGGAGGGTGCTTAATGAGGTCTTTGCTCTGAGCAGGGTACTTCTACCCCTCTTTTCTTCCTTCTTCGGCATCCTTAAATCAAAAACCTCCCACTGTTCTTTCATCTGAGGGAAATTAGCTGTGCCTTTGTTTATTACCTGGCATCTAAGTTGAGACATAGTAGTGGACATGTACCGATACACTCTACCCAGGATGCAATATGATTCGCCGTACTGGGTTCACGGTATGATAGATTGGCAGATCTTCATAAAATACTGTTTTTGTAATTACATTTTATTTACAAACAATAGGTACAGAGACAGCGGCCTGTTTAAAGTGAATATTAATTAATTCGATTGGATGAATTGATTCAATAAGTGGATTTGAGTCATAATGTTATGCTTGATGTATTTATTTATTCACTTTTCATGTGTCACACGGTTGCCTTCCTTGAATCTCTCAAAACCAGACCCGACTGCTTTGCTTGTTCTCGTATTAACCTTGCTATTTCAACCATTCACACCCAGTGTTGGGATCACATGGCGAGATGCAGATGGGGAGAGAGGAGGGGTGGAGGAAGATGCAGGGTAGAGGAAGGAAGTGAACGGGTTCATGTTGTCATGCCACCTCTCAATATGCCACTGAGCATCAGAATTGAGAAGTGCAAAGCGACAAGGCCTCATTACAGACCAGCTGTCAGGTCAAAAGAAACCAGTACAATAGAGGAACAGAAGGATGGAAGCATGTTTTTGCTTGTGTGTGCATGTTTCAGGGCCACCGTGCTCAAAAATAAACTGCTGTGGTATCGGCATCTCGGATGAACACGGTTGCTGTGGGAACTGTCATTCCAGCATCTATACCAGACAACAAAGCTAACACATGAACGAGTCTAAGCAGGCTGCATTGTTTATAAGTAAACTTGTGAGCTAATTGCCATGCAACTGCCAAGCCATGTTTCCTCCGTTTCCTCTTATAGCCCGCTTGAATCTTAGATGTGCAAATTGCAAAATCTAATGCAGATTTATTCACATTATTATGGGCAAGTAAACATGAACTTAAGCCACTTTAATACCTTCCACTCCAGATGTGTAACCTCTTTTTTTAATCCAGACTTGGGGCCGGGACTACAATCCATTGATTCATCCATTCTAGTAGCTAGGTACCAATAGGGCAATTCAATGTTTCTGATTAACCCAACCATATTTTGGGACTGTGGGAGGAAACCCGTGCAGACATGGTGGGGGGAGGGGCTGCACACAAAAAGGACTTGGACCATTCCATATGGAATTTGAACCCAGGACATTTTTTCCTGTTAGGTGACAGTGTTACCCACTGAACCACAATGCCTCCCAGAAGTGTACACTCTGAACAGATGCAAAAGCCAAGAAGAAGTAGACTTCTAGTGGGAAGGATAATATTTTCAATGCATGGCAAAATGAAGAACCACAAATGAGGCTGGACTTTTTGTGTTTTAGTCATGGATGCTGAAGAATGACTGGGTTCTTGGCACACAGAGAGAGGGATGTTTGGTTGGCATTCACAACTACAATGTTGACAAAGTCAAATTCAAGTTATTGCAAAATATACATGATGGCTGTCACAGTGGCTCGGAGGGGATAGCGCTGTCGCCTCTTAGCATGAAGGTTCAGGGATTAATCCATCTGTCTAATTTTGGGCCCATGTATTACCCTTTGATCTAGAAATGTTGCACAGGGTTTCTAAACACTGTCGCTGTAACATGAACTCTTGCTTTGTAGTTGAGGTCTTGGCAAAAGTGACCCAAGAATGCCATAAGTGAATATGCCACTTTTTTGCTATGCAATGACTTGAATTCAATGATAGAAACCTCAGAACATAATCATGGGCCAAATGCTGACCTTGCAAAGTCCGAAAACATCATTCAACAATCTCTTTAAGGTGATTACTACTCCGGATTGTCAACATCCAAAATTCTAAGTGATCTCCTGGCATACAGGTGATGCTTTTAGAACCTGGCAAGCGGATGGGTAAGTGCAAATCGGCTCAGCACAGCAGATTTGAGTGAGGTCACAATATGGTCCCACATAGCCGTCCAAGAGATCTTATACAGTTTATGCAGCTCATTTAGTTCATTTCTCTGGAAGGGGGTCAAATATGGTGTCAGATCCATGTCAGAACTTGGGGGCGCAAATTTTAATGTTTAACGAGATCTTTTTTTTTATGATTGCGAGAGAATTTGCAGAAATGGGTGGTTTGGACAGTTTGGTGGTGAGCACATGGCCGGTTCTGTCAGCGAATTATATTGGCTGATGGTACTTTCCCACCCCGACAGAATCGAGCATCACTCATAAATATTCTTGTTAATGGACATCGCTAAGTCAAATCAATGTATGTACTACTGTGCTTACTAAAACATGGCCACAAATAAACATGGTCCTAACCACAATTGTTGTCCTGGTTATTTCAACGACATATATAACAATTACAATCAGGTTATTATGGGTGGAAATATCATAGTTTAGTAAGCAGAGTGTACAGAGTCTGCCATCAGTCTACTGAACTTTTTTTTTACTTTTCCTTATTGAAGGTGGGCAACTTGAGGTGGGCAAGTTAACTGTAAAATAATTTGGAAACAATTGCTAGTTCTTAAAACTTTCTAAAACTTAACACAAGTATTTGTTTATTGATATTAATGAACATTCAGACACAGGATTTTAATGACCCTGCTGCACAACAGCTTCACAATTCAGTTCTGAGAGCTGGACCTCATCAATTAGCAATTGGCACACAGTTCACTTAAAGCTTTCAGCACTCCATTAGCAATAGCTGCTACTGTAGATAACTGCTGAGCAACCATTCGGGTCATTTGACAGTCCAATGAGTCGAGTGATTTAGAGTATGTTCTAAACAAAGTACAAGAAGTACCACCAAGCTGACAGAAAGTTCTCATTACATGAAATGTTTCTTTCCATGACACACCAGGTTATGTTTGGGTTCCTTCAAACTTTGGTGGTGTTTGAAAAAACGACAAGCATTTCCAGTTTTTGAAAACCCAACTACGTCATCATCAGTGGTTGTTACACACCAACAGTAAGAGAAGTGATGTGATGACTGAGTGTGTTTTTGTGTGAGCATTTGTGCTGTTACAGAAAAAGCATCAGCCAACTCTGTGATAAGTAGACCTAAACATGTTTATTGCCATTGTTGGTATTTTGTTCATTCACATGTGAGAAGCATTTTCCGCTTGACTCTCACCATGACCCTCACTTTACTCTGCACTTTATGAAAACTAAAGTTACAGAACACAAACATTTATTCAATGTAACAATCAATCAAAGCTTGTGATTATGAATCTGCCTCGTAACATGGATTAAGTGCCAGCCGTTGCCTAGTGGTTAGGGTACAGTACTGGGAATCCAAAGGTTGCTGGTTCAAACCCCTTCACTTCCAGGTTGCTGCTGTTGGGCCTTTGATCAAGGCCCTTAACCCTCATTGCTCAGACTGTAACTGTACTGTAAGTCATTTTAGATAAAGGGGTCTGCTAAATACTGAAACTATAATGTAACTGTAATGATTCTTGTACTAAAATTACAAGACAAAATCATATTTCTTTCTGTTATTACTGCTTATTGCTGAAATTCATTGCTCAGTGTTTTAGTACAATAATCACGTTACTCTGTGTTTCAGGTTCTTTGTTCTGTCTGGGTAACTTTTACTGCATCTTATCACAGTTCATTCACACAAATATCAGCAGCAAACTGGATCAAAATTTAATTTAATGGAATAATATGAAGTTCTAACTCTGTAAAACAGTGTAACAGCAGTAAAATCTCTACGTTAAAAACCAAGTATTCTGTCGTACCAGATTGGAATGCTAGTTTGCGGACTCTAACCTCTTTTTCAGTGGAAAAAGGTGTACAAGTGAGATTCAGACCTTCTGGTAAAACAACAGTTCTTTAATGGACTAATGTAATGAAAGGAAGACTGATGATGTATGATAGTTCATTAGCTCTTAGGAGCAAAAAGGTGACCCCTGATCCATGTACACCAAGGCCAGTTATATGGCACCGTCATTCGTGTGACCATATACACCAATAATGCCTTCTTAACAGACTGGTCTGCTGCAATGCAGCCCCATTTGCAACAGACTGTGCTGCACTGTGTATTCTGACACATTTCTATCAGAAACAGCATTAACTTCTTCAGCAATTTAATGCATGTGGTGCATTTACTCAAGTTGACCTGTGAGGTCATTTCATTTTTGGCACTACATGGTCGAACATTATTTCGACAAAATCAATAAAGAAAATGCATTGTTCCATTCAAGTATTTCTTTTTAAGAGATTTCTGTCTCTGGCCCTCTCTAGTCTCTCATAATTTACTTAACTTGCGCTCTCTGGACTCCAACACTGAAAGCCCAACTCTGGGCCATCTGTGCTGCAGTATGGTCCTCTTGTTTCTCTCCTCTGGAGAAGTGTTCCGTACTGAGGGCTCCATACCGTAGAAAACCAGCCTGCCATCTGGCAGTGCAGATACTGCAGCCAAGAATTACAGCCTCCTGCGTAGAAGCTTCTTATCCTGACCATCCTGGTCAGGTAAGCCTGAGGAAATACGGCCTCCTCAGAAAGGAAACTAATGAAAAGCAGCATGGTGCAGATAAAAGATGATCTAAGGGGAATTAATATGTGATGTATGACAAGGCAGCCCTGGAGAAGAAGTGTTTCAGAGCTCCATGTGGGCATCTGTGAATGTTTGAGGATTTTGAGAGTTGATGGCAGAGCAATGAGACAGAAAGAGTAGATTGGTAATGACCTGCCTCTATAGCCGGTGTGCTGCTTCAGGACCAATCCATTACTAACTTTGCAAAAGTTAGTAATGCAAAAGCAATGATTTCAAGTTTTTTAACCAACATCATCTCGCTGGAGGAGCCCATCTGTCTCAGGGAAGACAAACAGCATGTGTGGATGTATGTGATCTGCAAGGATGGGTTCATACCAAGATCGACAGTCTATATGAGAATAGCAACTTGCCTGACCCTACCCCTAATCCCAGACTAGTACAATACATTTAATTATAATCTTAGAAGAACTGTATTTACAGAGCTGAACCCCCCCGACTTCCACTTCCATATAAATGATTTTCTTGGAAGTTAAATAAGTAAAACCTTTAAGAAGTAATTCCAGGTGTAACCTAAACTGTTACTCTGAGAATTCTGACTTCAAAATTTCAACACTCAAACTCTGTTTTATAAAAACAACTTTCATCTCCAAGCAAAGCTAGCCTACTTCCTCCAAGATCGTCCTTCACTTCCTGTTTGGTAAACTGAATAAAGGGTTTCCTCCAAGCCGCCCTATGACGCAATTCACACCAGCCCCCTCTCAGGATAAACAAGGACCTCTTTTCAGACTTCCTATTTCATTATTGTTCTGGCTTTTGTAATGTTGTCTGTAGAAGTTTGCTGCAGATTGCCAAGTGCTAGCACAATGCTTGTATATTAATATACATTGCTATGCTTTTCAAATTCTTACTGTTACATCCTGCAGCTGTGCACAATGACTGGATCACAACCCAAACAAATAAATAAATAAATAAAAACTAACATTGGTTGGCTTATACGGCCATACCCTGTAACTCGACGTATGGAACATGGGACCAAATTATGGGAAGAAATCCCCTGTTTAGCTTATTTATCTCATTACTATCTATACATTCCCCCTTTCCAAACTTTTTTTGCAGCCCAGAAATGCAAATGACAGGAAGTTGAGCAGACAAAATGTGAAATATCTAGGGTTCTGCAGTCAAATAAATTTCAAAGTAAATTTAAGAAGCACTGCATTTTTATTTGACTTGAATTTTCCATATTGTCTGAACTTATTTTGATTTGGGCTTGTAACTGCCTCATTCATGTCAAACTTTCACTTGCAAGATTCAAGTCATGAAGACAGGCCACAGTAGGAAGAAGAAATCTGTAATCTGTATTATTCCCTCCAACAGTTTGTTGAGTTTTATCTGAGCCAACCGTGATTGGTGGTCTGAACAAAGTATTACAGACAGTCCAGCAGACAGGGTGGTTTCCTGGTCTGTAATTTAGTATTTTTTAAAGTGGGCAGTATATTACGACACTCTGCTGGAGAATTCTGCTGACGCCTACTAGCCAAGCATGGTGGAATGACTTAAGTCACCACAATGACCCAGCCATGCTTGCTTTCATTTGTACAAGCCAGACATTTCTTATAAGGAGTTGGAAATAAAACTTGGGTTGACTTGGCTGGAAACTAGTTGAGTGACAGCTGTGTGATGATTGGGGATGACAAGAGATTTTTTGGGGGCAATGTTTAAAGTTTGATGTTTTTATTGTGTAGTATGTTGTATGTTTGTATATACAATATGTAGTCTGGGGTGGCCCAAGTAAAATTTCCCATAGTTTGACAATAAAGTAAATCAAAGATCAAAGATTCTGTCATGTGGCACCACCAAAATCCTCAATCAACCCTTGGGTTTTCTCTGCAGATCAATATGTCTTTTTTCCATCCGCCTGTCCTTGAGTTGCAAGTTCTGTAATCAATAATTGATAGGTAAGTAATACCCTGTCTACAGATGAGTCTTTGCAGGAGGCAATCCATTTTGTCAGCTGGAAAACAGCATGTGTAAGACTCCCTTCAGACACTGGAATAGTTCTAGGCTCATCCTGATCAGCTGCAAGTAATATTTATCCCAGTCAGGTTTACTCAAGGAGGGCTCTGTTAGGTAATGTTTTTTCAGGAAGGGTAATTATGCTGACTGATAACCACTAACCTTATGTTAAGACAGACAGTGATTTTTCGCCTAGTGTTGCCTAAATTGCAATCTGATTGCTCACCAGAAGCATCATGGTTGCCTTGAGCATTTGGCTGCCATTAATTGACAAAATAAATCCAAATTAATAACCATACCTCCTGTGAAAGGCAGCCTCATAATTTGCATTATGTTAAACTTTTAGTCCACCGACTTGTCTGTGTTTGCTGCTCTAATTGCACATTGATGAAGATGGTGGTGGTTTTGAAGTTCAATTCATTTCTGTTGAGTTCTCGGGCAAGTGAGCGATGTCATATCAATTTTGTAAAGTACAAAACATCTTTGTAAAGTTAGAACATCTTCAGACTCTCTTAACTCGGGGAAAAAATATTCAAGCGACTCATTAGATATTCATGTAGCTACAGCCTTAAAAGGCCACTCTCAGGGGAACCGGGGGAAGGGACTTTTGCTCTTTTGTTCACACTTAAGGTCATGGGTCACTGCTATTTGACCAGACTGATCAGTCCATAATGTATGTCTAATGGGTTTAGCAGTGCTTACCATAAAGGTCACTGGTTCCAGTTTAATCTAAGGAAGACTATGCAATTTGTTTAAATACAATCTTAATACAAGAAAATTGTTTGTATTGCCATTTGAATCTCTTTATATGTAACTGCTCTTTTTAAAGAGGCTACATGATTAACTATTTGGATATGTTGCTTAGTCCTAGAGAGAATATGGAGTGTGTGATTACTGTTTTATTCCTTCATGCCAGTAAAAGCATCTCTTCACAAGGCCCCAGTCTCAGTCCTTGGTTCAGCTTAGTGTCTATATGGCATTTGACATATCCGTGCCAACTTGGATACCCTTCGGTCACAACATTTTTTTTCACCTTTTAAAATATGTATGTTGGTATTGTGGCTATTGTAAATTGCCCTTGGGTTGGATTGAATGGAAATTTGCCAGCTGTAGCCTAGTGGTTAAGGTACTGGACTAGTAATCTGAAAATCGCAGCTAGGTTGCTGCTGTTGGGCCCTTGAATAAGGCCCTTAACATTCATTGCTCAGACTGAAGACTGTACATGTACTGTAAGTTCATGTAGGTGTCTGCTAAATTCGGAAAATATAAATATAAAAGAAATGACTGGTGTCTCATCCACAGTTCTCATTTTTGATTCAGTGGTCTTAGGACTACTCTTAATTGCTTAAATGGCTTCAATACTCTTAATTGCTGAGAAACTCCCAACTAAAGAAAAAGCCTAGTTCTTGGTGAACTATTCATGTTCCTTAATCAAGTACAAAAACAGAAAGCAAACATTTTCCACTTAAATTGTAAATTGTATTTGAACTTTTCAGCTGCAGACAATAACGAAATCCCAAAAAATTGACTTCAGTGTTTAATATTGAATTTAACACTGTTGGGTTGGACTGCCAATTTTTTCCCCCAACAAATAAATACATAAAAGCAAATATATTGGAGCTTAAATGTGAATGTGGATCCTTTTCTTGGCCCTTTCAATTGTTTATTCAATAAAAGTCAGCTTGTTCTGTGTTGACACAGATGGATTCATCAATAACTGTACACAAAGTATCTCCATGTCATATATATATATATATATATATATATATATATCTTAAAGCAACATTTGTGAGGTACATGAAAGCTGGTACATCAGGTTGGCACGCCGGCATTGCAAGTTCCTCTTTTGTCTAAGTGGAAGCATGCCACGGAAAGACCTGAGACACTGACTCATTTCCTGTGGTGCTAAATTATACAGCGAGCAGCAAATTATATGACACAGGTGTTGACAAAGCATGCAAGCTAGCAGGCCAGAGTAGTCATTATCTTACTGTAACTAAAATATGACCAGCTGTTTTCTTTTAGCATGCTGACCCTTGTGGGACTTATTGGTCAGTTTTTTTTCTGTTGGTCCATTGTGCATAATTCTGTTTGTTTGATTAGCTGTTAATAAGCACACACTGACAAGTCACATTATTATGAACACCAGATTATAAGACTCAGTAAGGTCCTGGTCAATTGTCACAGGTATCTGGAGCCATGCTGACTGCAGAGCAACCAAGAACTGCTGTAGGGGTGTGTGGGGGAGTATCCATAGAATGAACGTCAAAGTTATCCTACAGACTCTCAATTGGGTTCAAGTCTAGGGAATTAAGGGGCCAGGGTAGTACTTGAAAACTACTGCTTCATACCCAAAATATATTGAGAGAAAACAGTTTTTAAATATCGCCCTAGCCAGCTCACATGTGACTTCCTTCTGGAGCTACATGACACAGCTGTCGAAAGTAAGTAGCGGCCATTTGTTTTATTGGCTCCTGATATTTACAGCTTGTTCATAAAAGCTTTTCTTAACACCTTAACACCATTGCTCACCTATTAAATGTTTTTTCGGAAACATAATTTCCCAAGCAACCATAATAATTAAACAATCTATCCCATCATCTCCCCCTCTATGCTTTTTAGGGGATAAATCTCCCTCATAGGAAAATTGTAGACTACTAATTAATGTTAAAAATTTACTCATCGAACACACATTAACTGAACATCTCTGAAAAGCTATCCAAAATAAATGGTCAACACTCACCAATTTCATACAACAGTGAATCTTAAAATGCATTATAACCCATAAGAAAACAACAAACCCAACCTTATAAATGCAAACATATTCACTAAAAAACCTTCATAAATACACTTTCCACCCTCACTCACTCACATACTCAAATAATGAGACTTTATACTAACAATTAGTATAGTTTTTCTCTTCTTCTCTTTCTTTTTCTCATGTTACCCATCCCCCCATGCCGAAATACTGTTCTTTTAATGGATGTCCAATGGGAGTCCATTTCTATCAATTAATAAAGCACAAGAGGCTTACAAATTTGAATACAAATAATGATTTTCAGACCCCAACCTTTTCCAATGCATATAAACTAATCATATATTCTCATGATCCTGTAAATGTATGTGCCTGGCAGATACTCAGTCACAGAAATATATTTAAAATCAGACGCTGGTGTCTGCTCAGTGCCTACGACAAAGAGTGTGATACTATAAACGATAATCTCACTTCCCCTTGGCGTCAAAGTGAAACTGCCCTCTCAGCTCAAAATACAATAGAGCCGGGAGGGCTGAGCGTCCAAGTTTCGCCCTCAGCTCTGCTCTGACATGGCACAGCTTGGTGATGGAGAACAAAGCCGGCAGGTTTTTCTATACCCGAAAATGCAAAGGTAAAAACAAATGATCACTTATTATGAATAACAGGAGCAGATCATCTCATGCTAGTGTATGTATTACCATGTGGTTTGTGTATTGTGTTGTATTATTCCTTTTACGTGACATACATTTAATGATCTATTTAACACTTGTGTCACAGATATAACACAAGATTAGAACTTAAAAATGAAATAAAAATAATGAAATTTAACTTGTCATTTGTCTACAATTTCACTTGTGTATATAAATCAGGGAAATGATTGAATCCTGTATCGTAAATGGCATCACATCATGAGTAGGTAAAGCTTCGCAAATGTGGTATCTATACTCATGGCTCTCAGAAGATGGTTTTATTCAAGTATTTGGCGTCAGGGACCCAACATTGGTAATTTGACATTGGTGTGGCCTAACCCGGCAACCATACAGCCACTTTTAGGATATTTTACGGCTGAGCTACCACTGCCAATATTTACAGAGCTCATGTCACCGTCACAAAGCCACATGTTAGAAGATAATGTTGTAGTCTAAATACCACACAACTAAATTGCTCTCCCTGAAGACACTGGGACATGAAACAAACACACATGAGATTTCAAACCAGTGTTCGGCCAGTAAAGCACACAGAAATGCTCTGGACAGGGCTTCAGTCCACACACACACACCATCAGGGTACCGAAGCTCCTGGACTTAAGTAGCATGGACACCAAGAGAACATGCAAACTCCTATATATACTTTTGGTCATTTAGACTCATAGACACAACTTGGTACTCTTTTGTAGTTGCTTTTACCCCTTTGTGCAGAGGCAAATTTTTAACCGATTTGTACTTCTCTTCTTTAACACTGATTATTTACAGTTGTATATAATGCCCAATTTTTAAATCCATAGCTTGTTCTAAAGAAGGCACTTAGACCCAGACACTTATTCACATTAAAACAATAATACATCTTTATTTTTTTTGGTTAACAATGCTATGCTGGGATGCTGTTGATAATCACAGTCATGTTCTACATTTCCAACTTTAACAACTCCTTGTCTAACTTGGTACACAATTTTAGACAAATATATTCAGATGCAACAAAGCAATATTGGTACACTTGGGTGTCCCCAAACCTCTCCAAACTTTTCCAAGTACAGAAAGAGAAGTATAACAAGGATGTGTTCTTTTCTGTTCTGTATCATAGAACAGATAAATGAAAGTATATTAAACATATAAAAAAAATTTCAGCATTATGGCTTATTATCCACAATTACTATTCAGGGTCTTTTAGAAGTGCTAATCTGCCAGTTGATCCATACAAATAATTATTCAACATTATACAATTATGAGAAAATATTTCCAAATCGTCGTTCGTTATGAATATGTTTAAAACACTGGTCGTGTGGGGGATAAAGCACTGATCACACAAAGGGGTTAAGTTGCATGGTTTAGATTATCTGAGACATGGTGTTCGTGTGAAACGGTTGCCAGTTCGTTTCTAAGTGAGTCCGGTGTTGAAATGTGGGAGGACATTTTTCCCTGAATGGTGGTACAACCTGCATGTTGACTTTTCGTAGTTGCTAAGGGCAAATCTGAATTGTAGCGGCTTGCTTGGCAAACTCTAGTCTTACTGTAAAAACACTTTAAATCCAGGAAGCTCTCCTGTCAGAACATGATGGAATAGCAGGTTGCAAGTTCAAAACCAGCGCTGCCTTTTCGTTAAACGTTAAAAGTTCACATTCTTATAATCAGTTATGGTCACTGAAAGTCACTCCTGTCCACTGTTGAAAGCACATACTAGTATCCTAATGGGCACATAGGCATTGTGCGAGTAGACACTGCAGCAATGGAATTAGGTTGACGGTTTACTGAATCCAGATTCTCTGGGATCATGTGCCCATTCTGAAACATTGTTGGTGGAATGTCTTCAAATCTTACTCAATATTTACAAATAAAATTTGATAATAAATTATCCAATGATTCATTTTTAACAATCACAGGTTTTTAAATTCTTTCTTTTTTGTCTTTGCCAGAGATCCGTGCTCAGCTGGTGGAGCAGCTGAAATGTTTGGACCAGCAGTGTGAGCTTCGGGTGCAGCTCCTCCAGGACCTTCAGGACTTTTTCCGGAAGAAGGCCGAGATCGAGATGGACTACTCGCGAAACCTGGAGAAGCTGGCCGAGAGGTTTCTGGCTAAGACGCGCAGCACCAAGGACCATCAGTTCAGGTAGGAGATCGTTTGACACTTGACCCAAAAAGAGTCTTATTGAATTCATCGTGTGATGATATCCTCCCTCTTTTCAAGCAATTTATCATGTTCTTGGGTTTATTATTTACCCCAAGGGTGGCAGGGTGACTAAGTGGATAGTTCGGTCACCTCGTAGCAAGGTTAACTAGAGACACTGAATTCTCTTGGTGTGAGTTCCTTACAATGGACCCTTCCAAAGTGTTTCTGTGTGCCTTGCGCCCATTGAATATCTGGAATTAGTGCCAGCAAAGTAGTCAAGAAAGCGAGTGAGTGTTTATTCCAAAATAATTTTGTCCTAGAAATGTTTTGGCACTGTATTCTCAATTATATCCATTATCTATCAATTGATATATTAATTGATATATCAATTGTAAATGACACCTTTTCACACAAATAAAAGTGCATCAAATACAAGCAAAAAAGGGTCAATCACTATGGCTGAACGTCTCTTAAACTATGTGCTTATTTGATTGAAGAGACTAAAGCATGATTTATACTGATGCCATAGGTCCAAAAAAGCTGTCAATCAAAAAACAGACATATACATTGAGCAATAAGAATATAAAATCTTAAAAGGACAGTTTTACCCTTAAACGCAATACTTGATTACGTGGAGGTGCGCCATCATTTTTACTACACTACCGAAAAGCAGGGTTTGTGTAGTTGTGAAAAGATGTGCGTATAGTAGACGGCTGAAAATGTGTATGCACAAAGCTGAAATATGAGTAAGATTGGAATGTGCTTTGAGAACACACCACACTTTAGAACATGGAGCTCCGGTCCATGTGTGTTCAGCAGCACGGCAATGAAAAACGTCCCATGAGAAACAATTTACCACCCTGGTGCGCTCTGAAAAAATTCATATCATAGCAAAAATAAAAACCGGTTTTCAGTACAACCCGGAATACCGCCCAGCACTAGAACAGAGTCATGGAGGACCAAGGCTGATTTATGCACGTGGGCTGGCCCAGAAAAGCTACTGTAGCTCAGATTGCTGAAGAAGTTAATGCTGGCTCTGATAGAAAGATGTCAGAATACATGGTGCAGCAGAGTTTGTAGTGTTTTAGTGTTTATAGAATATTAGGAATCTATTGGACAATCAATATCAAAGGGAATCATGCAAGCGAAGAAATCCATCAGTGTTTGGCTTTGCCTTGGAGGTTCATTATACTTTTGGTAATTTATTCATTTATGTATCTATTTTTTATTTATTTATTTATTTTTTTATAGATTTTTTTTTAAATTTTATATTGTGTCTGTTCAACGCAGACATTATAAAGTTGCTCGGCAATAATGTTTTCGCGAATCACCTTTGTTCTTGAAGATCTAGCCTTAAAAAGCATTGTATCCAAATAAAATAAAAACCCATCTGGCAGAACTTAACTTTGGAAGCTGCATTTGTTTATCTCAAATGCAATTTTTTAAACTTAACTCTTTATTTTATCACAGTCGGGTAATGTCAGCTAATTCATTAACCTACTTTGCTAGGAAATGTTATTGAATAAAGAGCATAGCTAGCAAACTGCATGTGTTTGATCAAACACTTTGATTATAAGCAAGATAATGCAAGAACCTTCTTAATTTTATTTTACTTTCATTTTGAGCTTTATTAGCTTTCCCAGTCTGCAGATTTACATTTTATTGAACAAGAAATATAGGAGAAATAATTATAGCCTATATTTAGTCTGGACTGCCACTATCATAGTCGATGAAGTCTTTATATCGTTTTTAATAAAACAAACTGTCTGTTGGATTTAATGAGACGATCCT
>JAYDZG010000025.1:6955423-6967198 GCA_034509265.1 Microcambeva bendego
ATTAAAAATACAGTGAATAGATTTGTGGAAAGAATGACACGAATGACAAGTCGTACATATAATGTGACAGAATGGTGCATTAGATGTATTGAAAATAATTTCTGGGTCCATAAAACCTGGTGTAATGGATACAGACTCAACTCGGCAATCTCGGCTGTGGATTGCTGCCAGACTGTCAGGACTCTGAAGAGTTCTCCAGATGTCTGTTGCTTATCTTCATTATTTTCCGCAGTTTGGAACAGCGATGGGTCTGGATTCAGTTTTAGGCTCGTAATAATAGGTTTTCAGCGTTGAATGTATTTTTAGTCCGCTATCTCTCCCGAGGAACTGCAAACTCCTGGGCAGCTTCTCCCCACTCACTATTTTTCCTATGAGGTCATGGAGTGAAATGCTCAGGAAAGAGTTTGCACGTCCATTTGTTGGACCAGCATAGTGACCCATCTTGGTTAAAAGCCATTTTTGTCAAGTTTCACGCATGACCCCATTTTTGTCAAGTTTAACTCATGACCCCATCAAGTCAAGTTTCACTCATGACCCCATCACCGGTTTCCCACCGTTCCTTCTTCAGACCGATTTTCATACATAATGACCCTAGACCGGGAACACCCCTGAAGAGCTAAAGGTTTGAAGAGGCTCTGACCAAGTTGTCTAGCTATCATAGTTTTTGTGATTTTTGTGAAATTGTGTTATTCTACTCACCTGTCAGTGGTCATAATTCATGAGTTTGTCTGGGAAGAGTTTACATTGATTTAAATACAGTCCTATTACTTTGCTTGTGTCACAGCCCCGGTCACAGCTACATTAGGAGGCATTTGGTAAATACTAAAAAGGTCTTAGAGTCAGTTCTTAAACAATGAAATAAAAACACAGTGAAATCAACTTTTCAAACCTGGAACAGAACTCCTATTAAACTTAACAGAGCTGACATTAATAAATTGGTGTTCATTTCCATGACAGTGTATGCAATTAAGTCATAGTTTGTTCTGACTTTCGAAGGAACTTAAATAGCAAGATGTAATAGTACCGTTATATTACTACCGAGTCATGAAGGAAAACAAACTTACTCGACTTCTCTTTACATGGTGCCAACCCATCTATCTACTGGAGGTTCGGTAATGAAATAACCTTAAATGTCATATTAGTATCATTAAGTCCGATTTAATGCTTGTCAAAAAATAAATTATTTGTTAAATGAAGTGTTAAAATAATGAACAAAATGTTATGTCTGTTGTACAGAGAAGTATGAAATAATTTTGGTAATATTTAATGACAAATTAATCTTGTTGTTTTTTAGCATTATATTATGTGTACATCATTCAGTGGCCTGATCAAAACCCAATTGAGCATTTTTAGATGAATTAGAACGTCATTTCTGAGCTGGACCTTCTCATCCAGCATCAGTTAATCAGTTAGTAATGCCTCTTTACAATACACTATTATAGCCAGCAGTTTTTAAAGTAAAAAATGGAGATGTAGTTATCTGGAGATAGAGATATCTAACAAGCTAATAATCAGATGTCCAATAGCTTCTAAAACTCAATAAACAGACAAAATTCTTCATTATTATTATGTTCAGCCGCATGAATCCTTGACGGCTCTGATTTTTATGCCTCCTATGTTTATTTTGGCATTTTTCCGGTTGTCCAGCAGACCCGTGATTCCTCAACCAGATGTCATAGAGGCAGCTGAAACGGAATATTCGCTGCCGGTAATCAGATCAGTTTTGCTATTTCAGAGTCTTAAATATTATTTTAGGATTCTTCCCCAAGACAGGAACAGACGATCACCTGGTTCTCACATAGGCCGAGCTTTTCTTTTACACCAGTCAGCGGTGATATCTTGCATTTTTGAAACCCTAGCCGATATCCTTGGATATTACCAGATGTCTGTTGTAGCTCTGCAACAGGTAGGCCGGGTGCCGTATAAAAAGATGGCATAATTGGTTAATGTCTGCAGCAGAAATGTGTGCTAGGGTGGGGAATTAAACAGATTAATGGAGGGGTGGGACCATGTAAGGACTCTGGTTACCCAGAGTGCATTGGCAGAAGTGGAGGAGCCAGTCTCTCAAATCCAGCAAAATCTGGGTGGTCAGGGCACCGCACACATATAATCCCCTCCTTGGGCATCACTAGGGGTTCCCAACAGTATATTGACTACAATAAAATGGGATAAAAAAGAAGGTAAAAATGCAAAATAAAAATGAAATTAAAGAAAGTGAGTTCTAGGACATGTAAGAAGAGACCCTGTGTACAATATGTAAAGTCTTTTTGTCATCACCCGCCTACTTTAAAATGACACAAACGCTTTTTCGAGACCTTAGTAGAAGTCACATATGGGTGTTGACATTTTAGGACTGGTCTGGCTTTTGAACATCAATAAGAACTCTCCTGGTCAGTAGGATTTTACATCACAGAGGGAACTGAAAGTATTCAGCTCAGCTGGTTTTGGATCAGTAGAGCTCCGTGCTTTGAAAAATGGCCATTGGGGTTCTATTATTAATGCGCCCCTATAATCGGACTCTCCTGGCAGCTATTCATCTCATTCTTTAAAGGGTTCAATGTTAGTGTTACTGTTCCAGTTGACCATGAGATGATACAAACTAGGGAAGCAGTGGTTAATTAAGAATCGATTCACGTGGTGCACTAAGGTGTATCGATATTCACTTTAAACACCAGAGGGTGCTGGCAGTGTGTTATTTGGTTTAGTTTTTACTTATTTTCTCAGAAATAAAAGGGAATTCATTATTTTGATAAATAAAAGATAATCACAGATTATTTCACTTTATTTTCTTTTTTTTAAACCCAGTATCGTGAACTGTATTACATTGTGGGTAGAGTGTATCGTTACATGTTAAATGCTAAATTTTGGAACTTGTAGTTCACCTGTGCCCATCCGCTAAACTGATCGACAGCTGTCTGAAAAATGACTATAAAGCTCATCTCACTTTCTGGATTTATTAAAAAAATTTTTTTTAAGTTTTTATAAAACTCTGGCATCTTTTTATCTGCACAATATGAGTTCATATGCGGTTCAGCTTTGTGAGTCACTCAATCAGCCAGCAGTCATATTTGCATCAGTTATGAGGAATCCCTAGTACAGCTTCCCAGACTGTAAGGAACATGTAGACGTCCAGCCTGTCAGATGGCAGAGCTAAGATTTGAAATGAAAAGTTTGAAATATCAGCTCTGGTGTGTTAGCATATTTTACTGCTGCACCACCTGTACACTATTATTTGTATTTATTTGTTTATTGCTTTTGATGGGTGCAGTTAGTTCCAGTTTCTGTCTTTTCGTTCGCCAACCCATAGGACTTTTAAGCACTTTATTTTCACAGCGAAAACCTCAAGTCTCTCAAACACACGTGATGCCAAACCACCATTTCCATTTCACACATTTCTGGATTAATTCTTCCATCTTAAAACCTTAATAAAAGCCTCATTCCCTCATCCCATACTTTCCCACATTTCCCTTAAATATCTGCTTTATTGTACCAAGTGATTAAACTGTATTGGATTTTAAGGACCGATCAAGTGTCTTTCAGAAACGAGGTAGCGGCCTAGGGCCTAGAGGGAAGGTTTTTTTTATATGCTCTAGTTTGATAATGATTGTCATCATTGCAGAGTTATTCTTAAGATGTTAAAATCAGTGGGCTGAGGTTCTCTTTCTCTGAGGACCCAAAACCCAAATAAATTGTACTTGTATACTTTTGGACTAACAATGTCTCTCTGCCAAATTTAAAAAGAAAAATACTGAATGCTTGGATTGCCTTTGCCTGACACCATAATCCAAAGCTGCATACATGGAACACATATTTTAAACAAATGACTGGTAAGGGTTGTGTCTTTTTACTTAAAAAGACTGATTATGATTAATTATGATTGGCATTTTTCCTGTCTTCTAATTTGTGGCCTTTTTGTGTTTCTACAGAGTAAAGAGTTGGGAGCTCAGCTGCAGGAGGATTTGATGAAGGTCCTCAACGAGCTTTACACGGTAATATAAAGACACGTACGGATGGATAAAGACTTTTACTGTTAAATAGAAGAAAGTGGGAAGATTTGGGGGAAAATACAGCTCCTCATATCACTTTTAGTTCCTCTACTTATAACATTGAGCTTGCATAAACTGACCAGGCAGAACATTGTGTTTGCTGACAGGTGCAGTGGATAACACTGATTATCTCATACCAGGACTGGTATTATGCAGCAAGTGAACAGTTTATCTTCTGGTTGATGTTGAAAGCAGGAAAAATGGAAGGGAAAAAGGTTCTGAGTTTGGCATGGGTGAAATTGTGATAGCTAGAAGACCAACAAAATATTAGCTGGTCTTATTATGTCTAAGATTAGTTGACGAATTAGATTCCATGCTATCATAGACAAGGAACAGCTCTAATCTCGCTCATTTGAATTCACAATGTGAACTGAATCTACTGATTCATGAGCAATGAATCATTTTAAAGAAATGACTCATAAGAATTGGCCATATGTACTACACACGGCAGCTTGTACATGTTCCCAAATGTGTGTACTTGTGCCAGTATTTGCATATCTTCTTTTACTTAGAATTATGAATTAGTCACAGATGTCAGTGATCCAACATACTGGTGCCCTCACTGATTCAGCTCAAATTTCTCAGTTATGCTATAATAATGAACGAGAATGACTGTGGGTCAGGACGGGAGACTCAAATTTCCATGAATGTCTCGTTTTTGTTACTTGGGCACATTGTAATGCTATACATCAGCTTCAGATTCCAGCCTTGGAGAGAGCATAAATCTTTTATAGAATAGCATTATACAGGGGCCGGTTTTACCTACAGAGATATAATGTGCTGTCAGGACTTAGAGAGGAAATACATCTAGCTCAACTGTCTTACAAGTGTAGCACTTTTGAGTAGCTAGTTCACCTACCCTACCAACATACCAATTCAGAGTAGCTAATTCATCTACTACCTGTTCAGATTAGCCAGCTCACCTAATTTACAGTGAATCCATGCTAATAACGGTTCGGGGTATATCGGGGAACTTCACTCGTCAAAGTGCTAAGTTACAAATCTACTTACGAATTAAATGCTATCCACAATATGTAACTGTTTTGGACATCCACAAGTCGATGCTGGTAGGTATATTGGCTATTCTAAATGATTCCCCAGGTCTAAGTGAAATAATGAGTATAAGACATATCTTATGAGCGGTATGTATATTGCCTATTCTAAATTACACCCAAGATGTAAGTGAATAAATTAGCATTGGTCTGATCTGCAATGTACTGGTGCCCAGTGTTACAGTTTAATTGGTACAGTGGATAGCTTGAAGCAGTGACTAAGGCTGAGCATAAATGAGCGGTGGTGGTTGGGTATTGTTCACCCACTTTGGTATCCATCTGGCCACCGAAAATTTGTTACCTTCAAACATTAAAAAAAATCTCCATGGTGCCAAGGTGGTGCACTGAATTATTCTTCTAGTTTGAATCTCAGCTCTGCTACCAGTAAACTGGTTGCCACCTAACAGTATGCTGCCAGGAATAAGACCAGACTGATAATAAGAGGGTGGGGTATTCGATGCTGTGTAAGAACCCTGGTTTGTACCTCAAGGTGCCTGTACATATGTGGAGATCAGTGTGTAACCACAGATGTATTAGTGTTGTATGAGCTTGTCTGATGCAACCGGGGTCCCCAGCAGCAGAAGACGCCAAAAGTGTAGAAAAAGGGAGGAAATGTGTAAATTAAATAGTAAAAGAAAAAAAACTACCCATATTGGTTCATATGGGCTACCAAGAGTTTGCAAACAGGTAAAAATTAAATGACTCTTTCAGACCTGCAGGTCACAGTCTATATATTGATAGCACAGTCATATTTCCACATTGACCAATGATGACCATCCGAAACAAATAACTTTGCTGTCCCATGTCATGTTACTTCTCGGTCTTAAAGGAGAATCAACAGCCTAGTCACACACCAGGAAAACCTTTAATTAACAGCAGGACTCCTGAAGCTTATTCATCGTATTGATACTCGAGCTTTGTTTCCACTCGAGTGTCTGAAATTCCTGCTCTGATGCAGAACACGTGTGCTTTATTTCAGGTCTTGGAAGGGGGTGGGGGGGTGGGATTGGACTCTAAACGTAACTGGAATCCTGTAGTCTTGTTGTTTTTGAAATCTCTATAAAAGGAAGTAAATCTATTAATTAAATACATTGAGTTGATTAAAATAGATCTGGGATCTTTACATCAGTGGATTATGTAATGGGGAAGGCAGCGGAGGTTATGGGTAGCGACAGCCTAAGTTTTTTTACTGTAGTTCTTACCGTGACAAACAACAAATCAATACGAGACGCAAAATATAAAATGCTTCATCAATAAAACAAGCCTGGTCTGGCCGGTCTGGATTACTGCCACAAGGAAGCCTATGAGACAAGTCTTACATCTTATTTGTATATCATCAAATTCTTATAAAAGCATTTATACATCTTCGTCCACTTTCTGGACAGGCACCCTGGGCAACCAAGGTCTAGACACAGCATTGATAAACCCACCCCTTTGCCCAGTCTATCCCATCCAGCCAGTTATGCCTGCAAGAGGGCACCCGGCTGACCGAGATTCAAATCCGTTCTAGCACTCCTCACAAAATTATATTATAAGCATGTTTAAAGGTTTCTTGAAGGTTCTAGTCTAGATGACTCATGTCAGGTATACACTCAAATGTTCTTTCTTTTCATTTTGCTCGATTCTTTCTATGCACCCACTAATCAAAGGGTGAGAGGTGAGAGCAAGTTCTTCCCCAGACACATCACTCTCAATCAGGGTTATCAACACTAGAGTGAAAAAGAACCACACGTTATTCAGTTGTTAAAGCAGGCCTACATGAAGAGGTTTCTACCTCCAGGTCACCAGAAATGAACCCACATCAATCGAAATATGAGAATACTCAGATGTTTACCTGCATCATGGATTAGTTCATATTGTTGTGGAGGGTGTGGGTGTCCCAGAATGGTTTTCTGAAAAGAGGCATGTGGGGTTGGTCTAAGATTAAAGAAGGTTGAGAATTGTTGCTCTGAGTGACTGTTAAACCAGAACTTTAACCATTCCCATCCACTAGCGGTTGAGACTTTTGATTTGAGCTAGCCTGAGGCCAAATGCACGCTTCCTGTGAAACCCTTTAGGCCATTCACTGCCTGTAATGCTATGTAGGAAAGTAAAGAATGTAACTTTCTTCACTCACACATGAGGGTCAGAACTTGCTGACGTTAAGGGTGAATTAATTAGAATGGCTTAGGTATGATTGACATGGCTAGTTATTGTCTGGTTGTGCGAATCAGCACTGTGTGTGGAGACACACCCTGCAGCAATAGAGAAAGTGACTCCATCCAGCTTAGTCCTGCCCTTCTATGATCAGCAGGTCAATCGTGGATCAGGATCCGCTCAGCCTTAGCAGGAGGGCAGAGCTGAGACTCAATACGATGTAGCGGCCGTTATATGACTTTTAATGAGCAGTCATCCATCAGAATAGGATTTTTTTCACCATGAGTTTTATCCCTCAGATGTCATTAGCGCAGAATTAAAAAAAGATTCTTTTCTTGTGGACGAGTGAGCAATCTGGGTTAATGAGTCTGTCCTGTGTCTTCTACACTATCATTTATTACACTACATCGAGTCTGAGGGAATATGCAGATGGGCTGTTACTCACCCACCAGCCTTTCTAGCCTTTATCAATTTGTTTCCAGCTGGCAGCTTGACCAAGCAGTCTTGGAAGAAGTAGCTAGTTTTTCCCTTTTCCTTATTTTAACAAATATATGACACCTTGACATTATTTCTATAACAACAGGTCAGCTTGTGGCTATCTGAAAACACTATCCTCTGAATTTAGCTTTAATCTTGTAAAACTAGTAATTACACAAATTAGTTACTACTAACCATAATATTCTTTATTTATAAAGACCTACAACAAAGTAGTATGCACATATGTATGCATATACATACACTGACGAGGCATAACATTACGACCACTGACAGGTGAATTGAGCAGCACTGATTATCTTTTCTCACTACCTGTTAGTGGGTGGGATATATTAGGCAGCAAGTGAACATTTTATCCCAGAAGTTGATGTCAGAAGCCGGAAACATGGGCGAGTGTAAGGACTTGTGCGAGTTTGACAAAATTGTGATGGCTAGGCGACTAGGTCAGAGTGTCTTCAAAACTGCAGCCATTGTGGTGTGATTCTGTTAGAAAAGTGTCACTCACAGTTGCCAAGGATGTTTTGGTAGCAAAAGGCTACAATAGTTGGAAGGTGGTCATAATGTTGTGCATATTTTGTTGCATGTTTTCTACCCCAACTGGTTCTACGAGGAACCAGTGCTTGCATAAAATCCTTAGGTATGTAAAAGTGTAAACTGGTATCCGGGGAATGCATATGCCACCTGGACTACTATTTGACGAAACAGTGGGCGTTAAGCTGACTAATAAGCATACATTTCATCATCATTTTTTTTTTATTTAATGATTGTTAAATTATTTTAAAATAATTTATTATTATTATTTTTAAAACCTGTGGCAAAAAAAGAGCCTCTGCTTGGGAACCACTGTTGTAAAACCCTTTTTTTGCAAAAAAAAAATCTCATGGTCCATGAAGTGCACTCTTAAGCTCAACTGTTTGGTGCAGATCACATGGACACATACATACTGTAGGTTCTGTCAACGGCATCTTGTAACTCCACTAAACCCCACAAATAAATCAAACGAATATATATATTTAATTCCTGTCCCACAGGTGATGAAGACGTATCACATGTACAATGCGGACAGCATCAACGCAGAGAGCAAACTGAAGGAGGCCGAGAAGCAGGAGGAGAAACAGATGGGCCGGGGGGCACGCCAGGAGGAGCGGCAAACGCCACGTTCGCCTGACACACTCGTCAGCGTCAGACACGACGACAAGCCTGTCCGCCGTAGCTCTGTCAAGAAGATTGAGAAGATGAAGGAGAAGGTAAATGGAGAAAACGGCTGTTGGGTCAAAAGTCCACTTTTTTCTGTTTCTCAGTGATGGAGTTTTTAAAGTCTTTATGTGCTGAAGCTTCAGTAAAGCTCTGTAGTACCTAAAACATGCTAATACATTAACTGGAAACAGCTGATGTGAGCCTGTTAAGAAGTTCGAAAAGACGACTGAGAAGGTGAGTCCGGCCAGATACAAAGTCGAGTTCTTCCTCACCAAACTCTCATCCATGTCTCATGAAGTTGTCCACTGGAACGAAGGTGCTGAGCCCAACACTTGGCAAGTAACGTTCTCCCAGCAACCGTCAAACCCAGCGTGATCCAGTGTCCTGTAGCGGCATGCTTTACACCTCTGCATCCGCTGCTTTGCATTGAGGCTCGGACGCAGCTGCTAGACCATGGAAACCAATTCCATGAAGCTCTCTATTAGAGGTGCAGCTATCAGTTATTTTTGTAATCCAGTAGTCTGGCGATGATCTCAGCGATTAATCGAGTAATCTGATCAGACAAACTTTTATTTTAATAAAGTGAGATTTTATTTTTCAAATGAGATCAAATAAGATGTCTTGTAAAACAAACTGCACATTTTCATTCCGTGCATATAGCTCAGTTTAAAGAGAACATTTATAAATTATAATTAATACATAAAAAAAACATTGAAATTACTTTTTATATGTGTACAGGTAACCTAAAAGGGGTGATGATGATAATGATAATAATAATCATCATCATAATAATGATAATAAGCAAAACCTAAACATCTCTTATAGTTTGTGCAACTTTCAGAAAGTTCCTCTGTTGGGTCTCCTCCTTTTGCTTCTCCTAATACCCCTGTCAGAGTGGAATATTTCGAAAGGAGGACATTTCACGACTATACTTGGTCACGCAGGTGGCGTCCTATCACAGAACCACAGAAACACTTGTGGACAAACACTACTAGTCCTGAGTAGCATCTTTGTTCATGGTCTTTTCTTCTTTGTGTTCCAGCGCCAAGCCAAATACACTGAGAACAAACTGAAAGCCATCAAGGCCAGAAACGAGTACCTGCTGGCTCTCGAGGCCACCAACTGCTGCGTTTTCAAGTACTACATTCATGACCTCTCTGACCTCATTGATGTAAGTTCCCTGGAGTCTTGTGACCATTGCTTTTCTTGCTTTTAGCCTGTAGGTTAATGCTGGTGCCCATGCACTTACTGAAGCATGGCGCGGGTGGCACAGCGGTCCTGAAATCTCAATGCATGAGGGGTAGCAATGATTTGTAGGGGTGTGTGATAGCTTATTGATATACTGGGTTCCACCTGAGGAAGCAGACACCAGACATAAAAAACAATACACCATCCACAGACATTTACAGATGTTTGATTACATTTTAATTCCACACACTAAAAAAAATATGCACATAATGCACTTAAATGCACATAACAAATAAAACAACAAAAAGAATGAATGTTAACAAATAATTAAAATGTTAATCTGTAGAACAACACCAGAATAGAATAAGAAACAAATATGTGAAAATAGAAATACAAATATATGAACAACAATGCTTTGTTACAATTAGATTATAGACTAAGAATTTAATTCTAAACCGCTATATGAGCAAAAACAACAAAGTAAAATGTGTTATAAAGTAACTATATTCATAAATACACAAAAACAAAACATCTGAACCGTTACTAGACATGCACAGTTAAGTTTGTTTGCTCTTTTTGGGGTTAAATAGTGAAGAAGCATGTTCTACCATCCATGCAGCTACTGTGGAGCTACCATTAAGGTCAATACAAGCCGATTGTTACTACTCCTATTCATTTAAACTCCTATTTTCTTTTTTAGTGCTGTGATTTGGGCTACCACGCCAGCTTGAACCGGGCGCTGCGTACCTACCTCTCGGCCGAGTTCAACGTGGAGACGTCGAGGCACAGCGGCCTGGAGATGATCGAGAACGCGGCCGAAAACCTGGAGGCACACGGAGACAAACAGAAGCTCATGGAGACCTACAACAACACCTTCTGCCCGCCCATGCGCTTCGACTTTCAGTCTCATATGGGAGATCAGGTTAGTGTCTGGGTGCAGCCACATTTGGAATGGCCGCCTGTGGTAATGCTTAATGATTGGAGGAGTGATATCCGACTGCGGCTAGACTGCTCTGGAGTGACTAAGTCATGACTATCTAGAGCCATGCTGACTGCAGGATGGGTCACGACCCTCAAAGAGGTCCCACGGATGCTCGTGCGGGTTCAAGTCTGGGGAATCAGGAGGTCAGGGAAGTACCTGGTAGTCTTGGCGATGATCCCGTCCACCCCGGGGAAGAGATATTTGTGATTCTTTTATTTATCATAACCACAGATCAGCCAAAACATATTCGTGTTTAAAAAGAATATATCTAAGAATAAGAGTATCTCTATATAGTGCCAACGCCCCCTGGTGTTTAAAGTAAATATGGATTCATCTTAAAAGAATCACCGATTCAAGGGAATCGATTCGTTTTGATTCTTGCTGAATCGTTACATTGCTTATATATATATATGTATATGAGACGCACAAACCAGTACATTGTAGATCCTAACCAGGATAAATTAATGGATTTTGCCTGGAAGGGCATCCAGCGTAAAAAAGAATAATAATAAAAAACGATGCTAGTTCAATAATGTGGGCCACGAACAGGAAGATCTCATCCACCCCAGGGAAGACAGTGGATGGATTCATAGTGAAATTGGCCTGGCTGGTAGCACTTGTGAGAACGTTCAAGGAAATTGAAAGTAAAATGAGCTCAAAACAAAAACAAGTAAACTGC
>JAYDZG010000025.1:6979475-6994674 GCA_034509265.1 Microcambeva bendego
GCGACAGTGCTACCCCCAAGTGTGAAGTATAAAATTAATTCCATATAAAGTTTGCAATATGTGCCGGTCTGGCTAAAGCAAGAGAATGTTTAGCAGTCGCTCAGAAAGGAATTGCCGGAACCAAGGTTAGGGCGTTTTTTATTATTGATGATGTCATTGTGTGTACAGGCCTGCATCACGAGGGCATTTTCAGAGTGTCCGGCTCCCAAGTGGAGGTCAACGACATAAAGAATGCCTTCGAGAGGGGTAAATCGATCTAATCTGATATTCCTCCGTCCCTTCATTCGCTCTCAGCGTGATCACCGTCTGGCTCTCTCGTCTAACCGAATCTCCGTCACCCTAGGTGAGGACCCGCTGGCTGGAGATCAGAACGATCACGACATGGATTCCATCGCCGGCGTCCTCAAGCTTTACTTCAGGGGTCTGGAGAACGCCCTCTTTCCAAAGGAAGTCTTCCATGATCTCATGGCTTGTGTCTGTGAGTGCGAATCCACCCACTTTACCGCAGTACAAAACTATTCAACCCTACATACTTCTTTCTGATATTTCAAGTATTATAAGTTAGTATATATTTTGAGAGATAGCAATGAAAATGCTAGTCATGTATTTATTACCATTAAACATTGAATGGATGATACTTTTGTGATAGTACACGGTTGCCAGATAGAGACCCTTAAAAAAGCACCTTTGATGTCTCCGAAAGTCTTACATATAAAGCTTTTTTGTGAAAGGTTGCTCAAGTTTTTATACTCCTAACAAGTGAATATTAGTCTTTTGCTTTCAAATATTTATTTCTGAACAGAAATTGTAGAAGTAAAGAGATAAGTGTATATAAATATACCTTCGTCGGATACGATTAAAGTCTCCGGCGGCGTAAGACGACTTGTCTACCTTAATTTCTGAGAGAAAGAGGAAAAAAATAAAACTTGTCCAGACAAACAAATGGAATATTGACGGGTTAGAATATGCAGATTCTTTTCCAGGTCATGTGACTTGCTTCATTGTTCTTTTTATTCTTTTATTATATCCACTCTCACATATATGACATATATCATGTTATTGTTTTCACAGCTATGGAAAACCTCCAGGACAGAGCTACACACATTCGCAAGGTCCTGCTGAATCTACCCAGCAACACCCTGGTTGTCATGAGATACCTGTTTGCTTTCCTCAACCAGTAAGTGCATTCAATGATGTCTCTACTTAGGTGGCATTTTACATCATCCGTATAGTCCCGCGTACCAAGTCACCGTCAAATGTAAACGCTATTTTTAGGGTAGAACGAAGCAGCGGATGCTTCCTTGTTTGAAAAGGCATATCCCAGAATTCAGTGCGGTATGCCGCTATTTCTATGCTGGAGTTGTTTTCACTTGTTAATAAATCATTTTTGATGTTTAATGTGTACGATGCTGTACGAGGAGTGAAGTTGATGCTGCTTTCTTTCGGTAGATGTTATTCGTGATGCTTGTGCGACCTCGTCCCATTGTTTTCAATGGCACAATGATAATTCTAGTGTCCAGAAGTTTACAGACACCTGGCCGTGAGCTTGTTAGACATGCAGTTGATTTCTAACAAAACCGTGTGTGTACATTTAGTTTGCAGCTTCAGCAAGCACTTTTCTGCAAAGGGTGTTGACGAGTCAGAGGGAATTTGTCAGTTAAAATACCAGCTATTTATGCAAAATGAATTTTAAATAAAAAAAATACATTAGACAGAGAGTCAGGCAATAGGTGCCTGGTCACATTAGTGGTTTTGGAAGTTAAATAAATTCCCAGTGTTTGCTTAAAGATGCAGTCTGTAAGGTTTTATTTTGTTTAGGTTAAAAACAGTATTATTCCTTAGTGGATGGGGAAAAAATGTCCGTGTACAGTCCAATATTCAGAATTTTAAACGGTCGGGTAGGTTTCATGCCTCTGAAAGAAGATCCGCTACACTATTTTTTGAGAACTCATGGTGTTCCCATGGGTGCTGAATATGGGAAACGCAAGCTAAATGAGAGCGAGGGAGTCCATGCTAAAACAAGGAACTGAATTCTAAAACGGTTACTCCGGGGTTGCCAGATTGCTACAGTGCCCTGGCAAAAAGCACGAAAACCTGCATAAAACGATACAGGATAAACATGTGATGTTTAGCATGTAACACGCCTAAGCGTGTCTTACCCCCGCCAGTGTCAAACAGAATCCGCCCAATCTGGCAACACTGGCTCACTCTGACAGGAGACGTAGCACAGCTCACGCTTTACAAAGTATTCCTCCGCATGCAAACTTACGGACTGCCACTTTAAGGTCAGTGAGGTTCCTGTTCAAGTCTAGGGTTCAAGTCTAGGGTTCAGGTCTGATTCAGAAAGCCGAACTCCACGGAGATTGTAAAATCGGTCCGCCCTGTAAGCCCTTGCTTAGACCGTAACCCACAACTAATCCTATCCCAGCTTATCAGACAATAAAGCCTTTTAATTCCACAGTTTTTCAAGATTTTCCCATGTACACTACATATATTTGCCCTTCTGATCCAGTCCTGCGGAGAAATGGATGGGGATTTCTCTGGGATGCCCCAGTGCCTCATATAGTGTACAATTAAATGATATGAACGAGTAGTCACTTGGATGGCTGGGATAACATAACAGACAAATGTCTTTGCCTCAAATATTATAAACATATATCATTTTCTGACCAAAAATTAAGAGTCATCACCAAATACTGTAAATGTGAATACATCTAAATGTTGATGTGGTTTGTTGGCGTTTAATAAACATTATATGTCAAAATTAGGTCAAATTGATTAATTATTATTATATTTTTTAGTTACTATACTTTTTGTAACACCCCATGTTCTAATTCATTTTGACATCTGCCTTTTCTAGTCTGTCCCAGTACAGTGAGGACAACATGATGGACCCCTATAATCTGGCCATCTGCTTCGGCCCCACACTCATGTCCGTGCCGGAGGGTCACGACCAGGTCTCCTGCCAAGCCCACGTCAATGAACTGATCAAGACCATCATTATCCAGCACGAGAGCATCTTCCCTGGGTCTCGCGAGCTGGAGGGCCCCGTTTACGAGCGTGTCGGAGCTGCAGAAGAATACTGGTGGGTTCTAATAAATTAATATTATTTTCATCAGACTAAACAAAACGGACCAAAAAAAATATGTTCAACCTATATTAAAAGATTTCAAACCTTTTTATGGTGTACCACAAGGCTCAAGATGAGGCCTGGAAACATGTCTGTGGGAATTTGTGCCCGTTGAATCAATAGACCACTTGTAAGGTAAGGCAGTTAAACTGGACAAGAAGGCCTGGATTATAATCGATGGAACAGATCACCCCAACGGATTTTGTGCTTAATTGGATTGTGTCTCCAACCTTGCTCGCACCATTGGCCGATTTCATATGAGAAATAATTTTACAGGATGACTGGGGCAGGAGCGTTTAAAGGAGAATAACTAGAGAATGGTAAATCGGTGTGAATGCTTTTGTGAGTTTTTTCGCTGCTCCCACCTAGTGATAGAAGCCAATAGTGTGTTGGAAATGTAATTGCTTTTGTAGCAATCTATCATTTATAAAATCTCCCTCTGGGTGAATAGAATCTAATTACCTATCTACTTATTTATGATTTAATGAAGCCTGTTTATTGCACAGGGGGACAGTCAGAAACTGTGTGGCAGAAAGACGTGGACTGGTGTTGGTTCTTTTGAGTTTTGGACACTGCTGCCTTTCCAACCATGTGGATTTTCCAAAAATATATAAATAAATCACACTGTAGTCTCAAAGTCCCAATTAGTGCTTCATTTCCCAACTCTCAGCCTCCCGACTCCCTCGTTCCCCTCCCAGGAAACTGCCTTTTATAATCCTGGCTTTGATAAGTCACAAAGGGTTTGATGGATGTACAGACTGTATTGACAATACTGTACTAGTGTTTGGGTAGTGGACCTTTTCTCACCACTACTTTGACACTTATGGTGATGTCATTGTTCTGTATTGCACTGGTATGATTATAACACACTTCTTTGATGCCCTAAAAGGCGCAGGTGTTGTTTGACTTCCTCCTGAAAACAAGGGTCTAGGGAGGCCCCGGGGCTGCCATGCAACACAAATTAGTGGGCTAGTAACAGTCTAGTGCAGGGATAGGAAACCTACGGCACACTGATTGTATGGAAGTTAATTAATGCATTAATTCAGCTAGCACAGAAGAACTTTGCATGTACATGAAATAAATTTAGTCAGTTCAAGATTTTTAGAAGTATGTGCCAGTGATTTCTTCTCTATATGTCAATGATCAAATGGAAGAGCATCGGTTTGTTATATGACTGATGTATTCCATGGGACATTGAGTACTTATTAATTGAGTACTTATATGAGTACCTCGTATTTAATATTTAATTAAGAGTAGCGATAAGGTTGCCAACCTAGTGGCTAAGAAAATATAGGACAAAATAAAGGAAATTTGCCTTATTATTTTCAATTAAGATATAAATAGAGACAGGTGATGTTTTTGTTATGCAAGTTAAACTTTAATGGTGTTGTCATTAGATTTCTGATAAGAACATCGTTCATGTCCAAGCATCAAAAGTGTTTGAGCCTTGCACACCACACTATCCAGTGGGGTTGTCTTAGGGGTTCAAATGGGCTGCAAGTAGAAGTTGTGTTCCCTCAAATCTCTTGCTATTAAACGTGTTATTAAAATAATCTCGAGTTGACGTACACTCACTGTTTCCGTTATTTTGTTCTTCAGTGATAGTCCGCATAGCGAGCCCCCACTAGTGGACGAACCAGCACCTGACACCGTCTCCGACATTCCCAACAGTGATGATGGTGAGTTCTAATACAAAAAAAACTTTTTCGTCGCCCATCGAAAAGCTGGCATAGGCTCCGCCCACCCATCGACCCTGATCGGATGAGCGAGTCGATCCCCGTGTTTCAAATGGCTCCCTGTTCCATACATTGATCACTATGTAGGACACTCATACAGGGGACTGAATTCAGGAGGGTAGTGAATGATTACAGACAACAACGCAGTGCATTTGGAGATTGTTTACACTACTTTTTGCGTTGCATTATGGGATTATTGGAGTGCACTTTGACAGATTTTTCAAGCCAGAGAAATGGAACATTCAGAAAGGGTAAAGCATTCAAGTTTTGTGTTTTATCTGTCACATACATAGTATTACATGGTACAAAAGCTCAGCCACATTACAAAAATACAAAATATACATTTATATTAAAATAGAAAGAGCAAAATATAAAAAGAGAACACTTTTTTTCTTTTTATTTAACCTTGTGCTTTGGATACCATTTGGATAAAGGTTGTGCAAAATAGTGCTGAAACAAGCACACAAACTTGTGAATATTATATAATGTAGCAATCTATATAAACATGCACACATATCAATATATGTTATATATCACATATATTATGTATCATTCTATGCATGAATAGTACTTTAGGCCAGGTTGATATTTTCATCCTGGGGAAGCTGTGAGGTAAAAGTGGAAACTGTTCTTAAAATTGTGCCCCAAACTGGCCTGCCACTTTTGTAGCATCATAGTAAATAATACAGCATTATTTGTTTGTCATGTGATTACTTGTGTAAACCGCTGTCCCACTTTGGCCTCTCCGATAATCCGCATGGCTACACCAGTGCCAACCTGCTAATGATGGATGTGCTCTTAACCTGCCCTGCTTCCTCAGCAGTGACCCTCCCTGTGTCTGTCTCTCTGTTTCACCATTATTTTCCCCTTCTCTCTCCGCCTGCACGCCTCTCACATCTGACACGTAGGCTCGTTGAACGTTTCAGAATCGGACCCCATCGAGGCAGTCGCTCGGTTCGACTACTCGGGCCGGACCAACCGGGAGCTCTCCTTCAAGAAGGGCGCCTCGCTGCTCCTGTACCACAGGGCCTCTGACGACTGGTGGCAGGGACGGCACGACGACATGGACGGCCTCGTGCCTCATCAGTACATCATGCTTCAGGACACGTAATGCCTTCAGTCCAGTGTTTTCTCGGGTTCTGCGTCGTCGAGTCATGTGATCACAAGGCTGGGACCCGATAAGTTCCTGGGTGGTTTTCACAGGTATATGGAGCCATGCTGACTGCTGGTGTGCTGATGGGGATGTGACGGGACATCCATCGAATTCTCAGTTGGGTTCAAGTCTGGGTGGTTAAGGTGTCAGGGTAGTACTGGGAAGTCCTGGTGATGCTCTTTTCACCAGTGATGGATATTTCTAGTCATGTGACACGAGTCACATCGTACTGCCGGAAGATCCCATCAACCCCTGAGAATGTGACTCGACAGCGTATGAACACGTGTTATAATATTTTATAATTGCAGACTGTCACATGCTGTTTAATGAATTTTTATTAATTTTTTTAATTTGGAACCTGATTTGTGTATTTCCGATGTAGAGGAAGTCCCAAAACTGAGGCATCTCAGGAGACCGGTGAGGAAAAAGTGTCAACCAGAGGCATCGCCAACTCTCCCAGTGGAGGCCATGTGGCTGATATCTATCTAGCCAACCTTAACAAGTAAGATCTTGTCATCCAGCACCCCAAAGTCCTAAAAGCACCAATGACTTAGATGCAGAAGCAATTTTTCCTATGAGAACAAGTCTGCTGTTTAAGATGAACATTGTTCGTCAAAGCACTTGTAGAACATTCGCGCTAGATAAAGGCTCTCAAAGTTAAATTATTTTATAAGACAGTTATTCTGCTCTCAATGCTTTTACTAACACATGGCCTACATAAGTGGAGTTCGGTATTAACAGCAGAAACACAGGCTGTAACGATGTCTATAGAACACACAGAACGGAACAAAATAAACAAAAGCATGATCTGTGCTGATTGTAAACCCTGTCTAGAAAGCCTAAAGGAGAAGATTAGCTACCCATACATCGTTAACATACAGCACATACGCGAGTCGCGACGAGATGGAAGTAGAACTGATTCTGTCTTGGATACCAGGACGTAGAGGAATAAAAGGAAACGAGACAGCACATTGACTAGCAAGGAGCATAAGCATCTAGGAAACAAAAAAACCCCATCAAATTTCCATCGAAAGACTTAATTCCAAAAATCTGAGAGTACTTCTAAGAGAAATGGGAATTACGAAAGCTGTGCGAGGACCTTGGTGGCCCAGGGTGTCTGTGTAGTTAATGGAGGGATGCAGAGATTGAGGGGTGGCTCTTGGTACGAGAATAAGAAGGGACTGGTGGTACAGCTCATATATTAACACCCGCCTCTTGACGGCCAGCAGCTGATTGGCTACGCCAAATTGGGAGGGGGGGGGGCATCATTGACCAATACCGCTGTTTGAATGCAGCATAGCAGTGATGAACATCTTCCTCTCTTTTTACACCCAGGTTACGAAAGCGTCCTGAAGCGAGCGGGATCCGCAGGACATTTCGGCCAGTAGAAGGCGCCGTCGAGACCTCACCCGTGCCCGGAGGGGGTCTGAGGGTCACCTCATTACCGGTGGCTGGGCTTCCCAAAGAGGCTACGGATAAGAGGCCGCTCAGTCTGTTGAACTCGATCACCCGCCACTCCTCCCTCAAAACCAAGGTGGAGAGCCCTCAGCTGCGTCGGGGTGCCCCCGCTGGACGCTCCAAGAGCTTCAGCAACCACAGACCTTTTGAGCCGGAGGTCATCGCTCAGGTCGAGCAGAGCTCACAGGTGAGGAACGGTTATTTTGTCATGTCGCCAGCATGAAGTGCTGATCATGTCAGAAGTTTAGATATACAGTGGTACCTTAAACTCGTCACCACTCTCAGAACCAACCAGCGTCAAGTTTAAAGGTTCCACTTAAGATGCACGAAAAACTCCTGGAACTTCAGTTGTTGTAGGATAATGTTAGTGGATAATGGTCATGTTTTGACTATTAGATGCTGAAAACAACACAAACTTACTTATACTATTTTCTGCTAGCACATCAGTGATGAGGGTCTGAACCCTTGTTGGCTGGATGCCATCCTAGTCACTAGATTTCACAAACTAGGGCATCGTAGTGCCGTCTTAATCAATACGAGAGTTGTGCCAGGAAGGGCATCCAACCATGCCAAATCAATAATGCGGACCACGATCTGCTGGGGTGACTCCTAGTGGAAGCACCCAAAAGAATTCACATACATTGATTAGAACAGATTTTGGGTTTATAGGACAAAATCTGGTAAACCAACTTCTATTAGAAACCTATTAAGACCAGTTGAGTAATTATTTGCTAGCCAGCCTTCTCTTATGGATTTTATTTTGCTGTGAGGCTCACTTTGTATTCCACTTTTTCAGATTTGGACAGCTCTATCAACCACTAGTAGTGAAATGAATTCTTTAAAATGAAGCAGTCGATCATGCCTCATCTTAACAGGTCAACACGATTGACATGAAATGTGGCCACTGTTTCATTCATGTACTGCAGGGTACCATATCAGTGACAAATCTAAAAAAGTTTTTATTCATGCATTTTTCCCCAAATTAAAATACGTATCATATTTAAGTATTTTTGAAAGATGAGTCCAAACTTAAAAGGCATTGGGAGTGAAATAGTAGATCAGAAAAGCAGAGGTGAAAAATATCGCACTCAAGTAACTGTAGTGTTACTTTGATGAATTTGTACTTAAAGACGAGTAAAGTTACGAATCTAAATATCTACTGAAGTAGAAAGTAACTCATGTAAATGGGCTCAGAGTAAATGTTACTTAGGCCCATGACGTCATAGCTCCACCTCTGTCTGTAATCCGCATGCACTTCACTCTGTTAACAACAGACATGATGCCGTACAGTTCTGCTTTGTTATGGCTTTTACAACAAAATCTGACCTTAAAATCCTAATAAATAAATAAATACAACAAAACTACTGCCGCTTGTTGTTGTGTTTACCTCTCATGAGTTGTCTGTGCATGCCCAGTATTTTGCTGACTGTTTTAGTGTGTTTCTGTGGCAGTGTCACAGTGCCACCAAGAGGCCCGGTATAGCTACTACAGTGGTGGACCCAGATTCTTTTCAAATACCTTTTTTTTTTGTTTTTTAAACAATACCGTTTTTTTGGTCTTTGTGTTGACAGGGCCTTATGTTACTAATCATTTAATTAAAAGTAATACATTTAGTAATCAGTAAACCATAAAAAGTACTTCGTAATATGACATATAAACTTCTTAAGTTGTTCCTGTTACTCAATAAAAAAGAAACCCAGGGATCGAACCCAGGACCTTCTCACTGTGAGGCGCCCACTAAGCCACCGTCCCCGAAACATCAACACTTTCACAATAATAGCTTCTCTCTTGTACTGAGGTATTAAAAACATTTACTTTAACTTAATTCTTTTAAGTTAGTAAACCAATGAACACATATAAAAACATTAGGGTTTACTTTTCGGATATACAGCTTATCAGTTCCGTTTTGTACGTGCTGTGTATCATGTTGCCAGATTGGCAGTTTTCATGCACTTTATCAGATTTTTAAAGGGTTTTTGGCTGAAACCCTTTGTAATCTGGCAACCCTGTTCACCGCAGCATTTTCCCCACGACGCATTTTTTTTTACTCAGTAACGAATGTTATTTAATATGCAAATTACAATTCTTGGTGTAAAAGTTAAGTAAAAGTACAGGTTGTAAAAATTACTCAATCACAGTAACGCGAGTAACCGTACTTTGTTACTTTCCTCCTCTGGAGGAAAAAAGTATGGGCACCCCTGGGTTAAAAACAAGCACAACACGCTTGTGTTCTCATTAGAATAAAAAAAGACCAGAAGAAAAAGTTTTAACCCCCTCTCGCTCTTCGTCTTTCAGGAAATCGGCTCGACCATGAGCACGGCTCTGAGCGAGCTGCACGATTTAGACAAGAAGGCGGGCGTGAAGCCGGCACCCGACGTCGTCCTCGACACCCTGGAGCAGCTAAAGACCGGAGGAGCATCGGAACCCTCCAGTCCCCTCCACTCCCGCCCGCTCCAGCACCCCATGCAGTGCTCCCTTCAGCGCAGCGCCAGCTCGGCCAGCGACATGCCCTCGTCCTCCCGCCTCCTCAAGAGCCCGGCACCCAAGAGCCCTCTTTCCTCGGGAAGCCCCGTGACCACGCTCTCTCCCGTCGCGTCTACCTTCCGAGAGAACCGGCCGCCAGCCACCAGGCCCAAACCCGTGGTGTTCCCAAAAAATAGCAGCTCTAGCGGTAACATTCCTCCGTCTCCTCCCCCGCCTCCTCCGACCAGCGATAAATCCTGCCCGGCTTGAGCGTTTCGGGGAATGAAAGTGAACGGTTCGGAGGACCTGATTCACTACAGATGCCGGTTATTGGTGTGGACGTGTGTGTGTCGTGAAGTGATTCCTCAGCACTGTTAAAAGCAAGATAAAGAATTCCGGCTGGGATCCAGACTCCACATCTCCCTTTATTACCTTAGCTTGATTTATTTTGGTAGCATTGCTATGGTGAACCTGTAGCTGTGAATAACTCTTGTAATTCCTCTTAACGCCTCTTTATCCCGAGAGCTGGATGATTTAGCGCAGTTGGATTAATACCCGTCTTTATATGCAGCATTTTTGATAACGTTCTGATATTATGGTCATGCTTTTGTCAGGATGAGGGATTCATACAGCATTTCTTATTAAAGACCCGGCACCAGGCGTGACTCAGTACTTCTCTGTAGAATAGCAATGACCAGCATAGCAACTTCCGCGTACGTACTCGACGCTAACACCGAGACTAGCAATTCTCCTCACCACTCAACAATGCAATATGAAACCCGTGCATGTTTACAGCTATTACTATTATATGTATGTAGTAGCACAACCTGTGAAGCAGCACTATATAACATTTAGGTCTCTGTTGTGCTGTATAGGATTATTTCCCATTTAAAACAACCCATCATTTGTCATCTTGACCCAGCTTGATGTCTATGGGTCGTATTCAGAATTGACCGATGTGTACCGATTCAAGGGCCTTCTTTGTGGCCATGACCTACACGAAGTAAAAATTCCTTAAATCAGTGGACCTCTACCACCGGGCCACACAGAATGAATAAATATTTAGAGATCGCAGCAAAAAAACATGAAATTGAAGGTTATTAACTTAAAGTTTCCATTAATAGATTCATGTTTTGTTTTAAAAGGAAATTGCACCAGCGCCCCCTGCTGTTTAAAGGCAATATCGAGTCATCCTAAATGAATCACTTGCTGAATCACTAGCAATAACTTTTGCATTGAAAAAAGATTAGAAGGGAGGATTGTCACCGATTTTTCATTCTGGTTATTGTATTTTAAATCATCATGTACCCACCAGTCTGTGAGATTATTTCTTATATGAAACTTATCAGTGGGTATTGCTGCCATAAGTCTTTAAACAATATTACAAATTTTCTGGAACGTTGATCTCCAATATTAGTACTTTTCATGCGTAATGTCTACTTTTGAGAAGAATATGACAAGTAATCGTACAGATCAATTTCTCTAACTACAGTATTTTACAACAAAATGTGAAAAGTATTAGTACTAATAATAGCTAATAACTAGCTATCGTTTTTTTTCTTGTTGGTTATTTTTAAGTCCATAGGGGCCAGTACAGTTTGGGACTAAATATACCAAAAGCCAGATCTCTCACACACACAGCGAGCTTAGATTCCTGATGGAACTTGATGGAAATGCCAAAAAGGCATAAATTAAGGGGAAAATAATAATAATAATTTAAACTCAACACCATTAGTTTATAACCACTATGCAGTTATTGCAGCTTTCCCGTCCATTCCTCCCATTCTGAATACGACCCTATGTAGGCATCATCCCATCCCAGTGGCTTCAAGTACAGCAGTTCAGTCACATGGTGCACGTTAAAAAAGTTATGGTTCTCAGACTTCCATTTTTATGACTAACTCACCAGCTCTTCTTAACAGCCTACTAGTCTTCAGTCTTTATAAATGATGCCTACTAACGTGATTAACGTTACACGATTCCACGAAAATATTACCATGTATGGATACAAGGATTTTCAACAACTTAGAACTGGAAAAAAAAACCTGAAATGTGTTGTGACTGTAGTGCAGAATGGTTTTGCCTTGCCCAAATGTATTTCCAATTTGGCCTCGTTTGGGGCCGTGCTATGTGTATCTGTAAGTATGTTATGAATGTTTATATGTGTGGACAGTCGGAATGGCCTGATCGAGGCGAGCAAGTCACGCTTTATAAGTCGACTTTAGCAGTTTTTATCTGTGAATTTTACAGACAACGGACCTTAAAGGGATCACAATCCAACTAGCTAGTCCATTTTTAGCTATTTTATCTCAGCGATTATAGATGTGTATGATGTATTTCTGGCTAAGAGGGCTCTATTCAGATCAAGCATCACTGCATGGCCAAAATAATGGAAACCCACTTGTTTGGCCAATTCTGTTGCTGGAGTTTAATTATAGATAATTTCCATTGGGAAAAAACACATGGTAATGGCTAAGAATTATATTTAGCAGCAATACACTGGACTAGTAATCAAAAGATCACTATTTTGAGCTCAACCACGACATGATTTACGATACTTGGATCATGTTAAAAATTAAAGACCAATCTTGACAAATTTTACGTTTACTGATTCTCTGTAGACAAGTAAACGAATCTGAAATACAATAATTAAAAAAAAAAACTATGAATGCTGTTATATACATATGTACATCTAAAATGAATCACTGGTTCATATCGGGGCCCACGTGAACTGTCTTATGGTAAATTGTTACATCTCTACTGTTGAACTCTTGAGGAAGGCCCTTAACTCCTTAATGTTAAAAATATACAGCCAGAACTGCCCAGTCGTAGCCTTGGCACCTTGGCTTAGCCAGAAAATGGTATTTAAACTCTTCCTTTGACTTGGTGGATTTGGATCTTGTGTATTTCAGCTAATTTTCATCTGTGAAGCCATTTCAGTAATACGTTTACCAGTTTCCGTAAAATGACCATCCTGGAGTTACATATTAAAACTATACATTCAATCTGGAAGCAACACATATTAAGAAGATGAAGAATCTGAATTTCCCCTACAGTTGCCCCTAATCCCAAGATCAACATGTCCAATGCTGTACATTAGCTAAGAAGGAAAGAATTCAATATTCCTCGATTTTGGCCATGTCGTGAACCTTTTGTCTTCACTTCTAGCGCAGCCATAAATCTTTGATGCTGTCTTGTAAATGAAAATCTTTGCGATTCAATTTGTAATCAAACTCTCAGCCTCTTTCTTATGTCATGTTGGAATACATGTATGTCTTCTAGGAGCATCAGGAGCTTTTATATAAAAGGGGCCTTAACCAGTGGCAGACTTACCGGACGTACGACTGGGGGCCCACCACAGACATGAACTAAACCCCCCGCTGCACTTGCCAAGTCATTATCGTCTTCTTTTTATTAAGTAAACTATTAAAAACAAAGGGAGTAAACGATTATAAGTATAAAGAGGAATCTGAGTTTTAAATGCCATCATGCTGGCGCATTGACAGATTTACAGCAGTATGGGTATGGTCCAGACATCCCTTTCAATATATACTATTGCTTTGCCAAATCAGGCGATGTGTGAAAAACAATAATCGTAGATAAATTAACACGATAAAATAAAACATTATATAAAAAAAACATACGATAAAATTAAGTATGATTTTAAAATATATACATTGAACTGGGGCTCCTAGTTACCTTAGCCTGGCCTTAACTGTTGGAGATTTGAATCCACGCAATGCCTTGATGTGCCGGATGAGAGCAAAGTCAGAAAAAAATGAGCACAGGCCCGGTTGACCTGTAACTAAAAGCTTTAATGGCATTATAATAGTGAAGTCTGTTGGGAAACCTTTCGATAACCAGATTTAATACCGGGAAGGAATCGGCAGCATTTTTTTTTTCTTAATGTAAAATGTCTTTTCTAGGAAAACTGTTTGTCTTGCATTGTCTTAACAGGTATAAAACCTAACAAGATGTGATGTTTATTATAAAAGATCAGAGCTGTCGTGAGTATACCTCAAAAGGCAACTGGAAACCAAGCAGTCTTAAGGAATTTTAAGAAAAAAAGGCATTCATAATGACTAATGCATTTAACAGATCATGGGAAGTGCTTGGTGGTGTTTTAATGTGTCGAGTTGTTACTGTGCTGACGGCCGAACTCGGTTTACATGTAATCGTTCTATTTTTTAATCATTATTATGCACTTGAACTCTGCATTGTATGTTGTTGAACAGATTAAGTGAGATTGGGTTAGCTTTTTTATTGTAACTATTGGTCAATGTGTATTTCCAGTCCTGTCGGATGTATTTAAAGTAGTTCATGCAAGTATTTGTTAAGAAAAGAAAAAAAAACCCTGTGTTCAGATGTACTTTGTATATACAATGGTGTACATTACAGAGGTACATTGTTTTTCTTTGATTTTTGGGTGGGGGTACAGGATTGTACAGGAATAGCAATAGTAGTTTACTCTGGAATACATTATATAAATTCCATGTTCTAGTCCTTGTAGTTACCTGTACCTGTTTTTTTTAAATAAATCAATAAACGCAACGCTTGCTGTACACACTCCTGGTGAAGTTTTTGGAAGGTCTGGTCAACATTCATTCAGACCTGCAATGCATTCCAACTACTAAATACTAAAAAGTATTCCCAACAGGTCATTTTAATGATGAAGCAACATCCAGGTAAAGCTGACATTTGCATATTTCTCCCTCTACAGTGTGTGATATCAAAAAAAGATTCAATGAATCATGAGGGATTTAAGTGCATAAAGGCCAAGGATGCAGGATTAACCTGAATGGGTACTGATATGGGTACTGGACCGATCTGTCCCAAATACAAAAGAGAATTGGGGGACTTTGAAGTAAAGAATGTAACCATGATGACCCCACACTGTTGCACATCTTAAGTCCTGTTTGCTGGGAAAAACGGGACAAAATAAAAGCTGAGAAGTGAAAAGGAATCACATTACAAAGTGGGAAATGCTTTTTTGTCCTAACCTTTTTAATATTTTAAAGCCTGAAATGCAGGAATAGATATTAATTTCATTTCACTTTATTTATTAATGAAGTCATAAGTATTGATGAAAACATTATTATTTGTTGTATTTCTATGCTGTCAAATTATACTGCTGTCAGTAGTGTTTAACATTTAGCACCTGTTTGAGGGCGCCAGTTGCATTAAGACACCTGTCCACCCCACACAATCAGTAAGACTCCAACTACTAACATGGCTAAGACCAAAGAGCTGTCCAAAGAC
>JAYDZG010000025.1:7017764-7035773 GCA_034509265.1 Microcambeva bendego
AAGCTATGATAGGCTCCAGCACCCCTCCCGAGCCTAATTAGGATAAGGGTTTAAAGAAAACAAATTGAACTGATTTACTATGCTAGGAGATTAGAGTGTGCTGCATTAAGACAGTTAGGGAGAACATGAAAAATTTAATTTTAAGTAGGAGCAAAATTACTAGTCTAAAAATCTACTCAAGTAAAAACTATTTTAACTAAAGGTGTGTGTGTGTGTGTCCTGTGTAATGCCTAACAACAGTTTAGTAAAAATGTGTAGACTGTTGTCAAATAAAAAATCTTGTGTTACCAAAAAACAGGGAAAACATGCTTTGTCAGGTGGACAAAATTTGGGGTGGTTAATAATAATTTTGGCATCTTAAAAACATCTATTGCTTTCTATTGTTGGGCCTACTTCTCCCACCACATCAAACACATTGTCAGGAGTTTGATTGACAGGTTATTCTTTCCTGTCCAAAAGACACAGTTGCCACATCCATCATTAAAGTGATTCATATGTCTGACAGCAACGATTTTCAATTAATTTGTAGGTCATGATGGTTTAGCTGGTTTATTATTTTTGTTGTTTTGCACTGTTTTCATGCACCTTTACAATCTGGCAACACTTTCTCTGCCGTGTTTTGAGCGTTTGTTTTTTTACTCAGTAATGGATGTTACTTAAAATGTACTTAAGCAAAAGTCAAAGGGGCAGGTTGTAAAATATACTTTTAAAAGTAGAAGTACACACAAAAAAAATATCTATGACAGTAATGCGATTCGTAATTGTAATTCGTCACTTCATACCTATAGCCCCACAATTCTACATCAGGTTTTGAATAAGCTACTAATATTCTGGCACTATCATTGAAGAAGTAGCTTAATGATGGGCTGGTGGAGTTTCACGTAAATAGACTCAAGGCTGTTCAGAAAGATGAAAATGGTCTAAATCAAGGGTCTGGTACATAAATCTGCTGACTTCTCAATGCCATCTTTTCCCAGTTTGCTCATTAACCTTAGAATAAAAGTGTAAACATCATCGACAATTTAATGATTTTGGTGGTCAATTGATTTCCTTTTTAACAAATGCAAGGTTTATTAGTCATATTCTGTCCAGGATTCCCAAGGGTCTTGATTTGTTGGTTGAAACAATTATTGGGAAAAATAAGGCTGTTTAGGTTTAAGCTATGCCGCATTAACCTGTCAGGCATCACAAGGGCATCTTTATGCATCCCATGGCTCTCAGGGTTTGCTTAGGCTTCTGATTACCAGTACTGCAGCACTCCGGTGTTTCAAGTCATGGGAGGTGGGGGTTGTTGGGGGTCCGGAGAATTGCTAAATCAACGACTCATTGTGTTGAAAGCTTAAATAATTAAATGAATTAAAACTGCTCTGAACAGAGGTCTAGTTCATTAACCTAACAGTTATGTTTCCTTTTGCGCTATGCTGTTATGCTTTACTTGTTTCCGAGCATCTAATTTTAGCCTATTATTTATTCACTCATTCATGATTTGTAACCACTTCAGCACCAAGGTCACAATGTTCCAGAAACAATGGCTTCATACTTTTTGGAACAGGCTTCAGTGTGTCGAAGGACAAACACAGTAACTCAATTCAGACCACAAGTAGCCAATCGACACACCTAATGGCATGTTGGGCCAATTTAGTGTATACTAAATTGCAGTGAAATGTACTGTAACAACAGACCTAAAGAACAGTTGTGGGCATGTGTCAGGGGTGGCAAATGGACCGCAGGCTGACAACCCCTAAGCTGGGTCAATAATATAAAATGATATATTGCTGTAACTTTATGATACAGCAGAGAAGGTGGCACAGCGGTGAAACACACACTGGCACACTGATGCCGTTTGCACAGTGTAGAGGAACAATGAGGATCAGGGTGTTGCTCTCCATGCACAAAGCTGATCCACATATGAGCTCACTTTGCACAGGTAAGGAAAAGCTCTTGGTTACTGCACATGTGTTCGAGGGGGAGTGTGGCTCGCTACTCGATTGGGGTGGGGTCAGCTTCATTAGCGAGGAAGCCTAGGGAATATGGAAGGCCTATACAGAAGAGTACATGCTGCTACAGAAGCAGAGTTGCCAGGTGTCCATATAATTTTAGCTATATTCCCAAAGTAAAACTGCTGTGTGTATATTTCAACACAAAAACTAATTCATACGGGGTCGGATTCAGCAGAGAGTCTTATATGACCCAGTCAAAACAGTTCGTCTGGTATTTCCTGCTGTAGGGGGCTGTTTTTACATCCTGAATCATCTTAGCATCTTCAGCGTTTCATCAGAGACGAGCCTTTAACGACAACCTGGGGGTCTTGTGAAAGGGTCAGGAAGAATGAAAGTGCAAGGGGACGTCCCCAGCAGGGGTCATTGTTTGTTTTGGATCGTCGCATTTGTCATGTAGTGACAGGCCTCCAGCTATTACTCAGGGTAGAGTTGAATGTTTGGTGTGTTGTATGTCAAGCTCTCTTTATGGATGGAAGTAGAGCAGAAAATGTGAATTGGGCACATTAACCCACTTTAGACAGAACTGAGGGATGCTCTGTGAGAAGGGCACTACGTGAACAAAAGTATATAAATACGTCTTCTAAATTGTTAGCCTTTGTCAGATAGATACAGCAGAGCATTGACTTATGAACTGTTCAACTTATAAACATTTTGCCTAATTAAGGCTCCAACAGGGGCTGCTCAGCAGAGCTTAGATTCAAACCCACAACCTTTAGATCGATAACCCAATGCTTGAGCCACTGAGCCACCACGGTCTCTCATGGCACTGACGGATTCTGCTCCATACTGCCCATTGATAAGATGGCTGCTTTTTATACAGCCTTGAAAAATGGTGTAGGGACTCGTTTGGAGTATTTTTCCCCTTCCACTCCTCCACTTTGCCTGATTCTACTGATTCACAGTGTGGGAACGAATGAGCATCTACACGTTGTGACATGTGGAGGGCTGTAAGCAATACCGTAAATACCAGGATGCAGGGTTGTAATTCCCGTACACCAGCTTTATCATACCTAAAGACTGTGTTTGCTTTGGTATTGTTCATGATAACAGTGCTTTAGTTTTTGATTTTATTTCAGCTCTCTGGTTTTTCCAACAGATTTGCTTCCAAAAAACACCCACACACAAACACACAGGGCTTTAGTTCCCACTTCATCTATCTATCTCTCTCTCTCTCTCTCTCTCTCTCTGAAATATATATATATTCAAACTTATTAGTTCAGCTCCTCATCATCATCACACTTTAATGACTTTCTGCCATTAATCATGTAGTCTTGGTCTATTTATGGCCTTGATTATTAAAATTATTGTCTTGGTCTTGACTGAAACATCTTGTGTTCAGCTGGTATATTTATGTTTGTTTAACCTGGAATACAATCCTGAAGGCATCACAATGGCACAATAGGTCTGGCATATTGTCTGGCACATAGAGATAGAAATTGACAGTGGGGAAGTGAGTGTGTTCCAGAGAGATAAACCTAGCATTGGTGAGAGTGGTCAGCATCTGATAATCAAAGACGGGTGGTTATGTAAGTGACAACTATAATATAATACTGATCAAATAACCCAAATCAGCGTTCCTTTGTGGACCCATCTGGCCTTTTCTTGTATTTTCCAGTCCATGTCTCCTAGTTACAGCAATCTTGATCGCGAACTGTGTGGAATTGAACCTAAAATCACATAACATGTCATTAAGACACGGTTTTCTCACAACCAGATATGGAAGGAAAATATTGTACTCAAGTACTATTATGCTGATTAATTTTTACTTAAGTACGAGTAGATACAAGTCTAAAAATCTACTTAAATAGTAGCTCATGTAAGATGCATTTTTACTTAGTTGCTGTGGGCGTGTCTGTCCTGTGTAATGCAAACAGTAAAAGTAGATTTAAATCTCTAGTATAATAGGAAAAAACATGTTGATACAACATTTAAACATTTAGGGATGAACATTGAGTACAGAGCATCCCCTAACATTTTCAAACATCTAGAGAAAAAAACACTCAGACACCAGGATTAAATAAAAACACTGTAGTAGGAGCCCATGAGTCAGCAGAACAAGCACAGAACTGGTGACCGTACTTATCATCCCCTAGACCTTGGATTAGTTTGTGATCTATGGCTGGCAGAGCTTCTGGCTACATGTCCTTGCCTCTAATTCTGTTAAATGGGTCACAGGACAGTCTCAGGTCACTGCATGGCCTTCTTATTTTCAAAACCCGTGATGCAGACTTTTAAGTCTTGTTATGTCAAGTGGACAGATCTCTCCATCCCTGTGCTCGACAATAGCAAGTCTTTATTTGACCATCACCTACACTATATCGCCAAAAGTATTCACTCACCATCCAAATCATTAAATTCAGGTGTTACCACCACTTCCATTGCCAGGTGTTAACACTTTTAGATTAGATTAGATTCAACTTTATTGTCGTTGTGCAGAGTACAGGTACAGAGCCAATGAAATGCAGTTAGCATCCAACCAAAAGTGCAAAATACAGCATTAATACAATTATTATTTACAGATAAAGTTCAGGGAATAAGAATGGAGAAAATAGCTTTAAAATGTGAACATTATATACAATAGAGGTCAGTAGAGTTATTATTACAGTTGAATTAGAATTTGCTTATATAAATATATTATAGATAGATGTATATGTATCTATGTACATGTATCTATATATGTATTTTCTATCTATCTGTCTGTCTGTTTGTCTGTCTGTCTGTCTGTCTGTCTGTCTGTCTGTCTGTTCTTCCATCCATCCATCCATCCACCCATCTATCCACCCATCCATCCGTCTATCCTCTATCTATCCCTCCATCTATCCATCCATCCAGCGGCCAATCAGCAGCAAGGATAAATAAATACTGCTTTTGGATTGGCTATTTTTAATCCTCCTGTCTCGGGTATTTCACCATCTCAAGCTGTGTTTTCCTCTACAGTTGCTTCTATGTGGAATTTTAACTGAATCTACATGCATGTTTATGTTAATTAGTAAATTATTTTGTTATCATTTATAATTATTATGTAGCATTATTTAGCATCAACATGCATTAAAAGTTACATATTGTCTCGAAAAGCAAAAAAATGCTGTCGGAATGAGTCGGACACAAAGGGCCAAAAAAAACCTTTTCTCAGAATTTTTGTTGTGGTGGTAAGTCCCTAGCTGGTTGTAACTTGTCTTATGTGCTTACTTTCACTTTCAATGGTCTGACTTGATTTACTTAAAATGTGCGATCACATGGGTTTTAAGGAACCATGGCACCACACTTTTAGGTTTCCTGCTAAACCGTATTCTTGTCGGCACATCCGGGATTTTCATAAAGTACTGCTGAGATGATGAGCTACTTTCACACAATAGATCCCCTTTGGTGATTCCTAGATTTAGCCCAGATGACACCGCTTTGAAGTGGCCCGGCTCCCAGTATGCCGTTTAATGATGTATTTTCAACTATGTGGTGGTGGAGGTAGGCTAAAATTGGAGTCCTCCGTTTCTAAGACTCATCCCAGTAATTATACGCATCAAATACGAGAGCCGCCGGTCAGTGGTTACATCCGTGCCATGAACAGAACAGTTAAGGCTATTTTCTGGCTCGTGTTGTTTTTGTTTTCTCTCTCTTTAGAGCTGTCTTTTGCTTAACCACCCACGCATGCAAAGCCCTCATAAAATGAAGATTTATGTCGCTCTCAGAATACAGAACAACAGCATCTCGAAGAGGACGAAAAAAATCTGGGTGTCTCTTTAGCCTAGTGAACTGTTTTCCAACCTTTTACGGGACTTTGACCCCCTTTCTGCGGCCAAGAGGACTGGAACTCTTGCCACAACATAGCTACATTACGAGATATTTTGATAAATCCTCTAAATTCTCCAGTGGTGTTAATTTCCATGACAGCATATGCAATTTAAATTCACAACTAATCATTTGTTCCTTTTAGAGAACCTTAAAAAGACAAATAACAAAATGTAATATTGTCTGATTTACACATCCAGTATTGCAGGAAAATTTCTGTTTACACAGCCAGGGTTGCCAAAAACATTTTCAAAATGCATGAAAAACTGCCCAAAACAAGACAGGATGAGTATTTTTTTTTAAATATTAAACCTGTTAAAATCACAATAATCTTCAAATTAATATTTTAAAATGTACATATCAGTGATTCTAAATTTTCTTTTTTGCTTGCATTTCTTTGATGTAGCCTGCCAAGTTTTAAAAATGCAATATTTATGATAACACACAACCCAAATTCTGTCCAGCGGCCATTGTCCAAATAAGTAAACCTAATTTGCTAGAAAACTGCCCAATCTGACAACATTGTAAACAGCACCTACACAACTACGAAGTAAGATTACTTAATAATACATTATTAGACTAAAATTTTATATTTTAAAAACTTTCTGCAATCAACTGAAAAACCTCCAGACCCACTGGTTAGGAATCACTGGCCTAGTCCACGCTAACAAAGGTCAAACTGATCCATTGTCCACTTTTACCCATTCAAATACATTTTGGAAAGCACATTGTGTGGGGAAACTAAATACGATACTCTCAATACACATTTTTTTTAAAATGAATATCTTATGTCATGTACAGTGGAACCACAATTTTACAGACCAATTACTATTGATATAATCCCGAAACAGCAAGGTCCACAAAAGTGAAACAGCAAGATGAAGAACTTAATCAGATCTGCATGAAATATCATGAAATACATGAAATATAAAACCTTTAAAAAAAAAGCGAAAACATTGTCCCAGCTTGTTTAGAAGCTGGGTCAGAGAACAAGGTCAGTAAATTTATGGCACCCCTGGAGCTGAGAGGGTTTAAGTCTTGCTCAACAGCATGGACAGCCAGGATCTGACCTTTAACCTTTTGAGTGATAATCCAAAGCTCAACCCAATACTATCAAGTGTACTACTGTAATAGATGTAACAGTATATAGGAAAAATGGTTTATTTTAAGCAGTGTATTCTCTCTTTACCTAAAATCCCTCAGGTCAATGTGCTGATGTAAAAATTGTAAATATTCATATTCCAGTCAATAGCTATGTGTAATGGTAGAGTCCATTAGTGTTCCCATAGGCTGTTAATAGGTAATACAATAAATCAAATGCCATTGGTGTTAATTTATTGTTTTTCCTTTTTTCTATTATTATACTAATTTTAGTATATTATGAGATGTTTAATGATTATAAAATAATAATAATAATAATAATAATAAATACAATAATATTATTGTTATTGTTTTTACTTATAATAATAATACTTTACTAATAATACTTTAATAATTTACTTATAATAATAATAATAATTTTAGAAATGGAATTTTTGAGTAATACTGGCAATTACTATAGTCAAGAAATAGTTATAGGCAATGACATTAATGGGTTAATAAACTTTATAATAATAAAAGCAAAATATGATTTAAATGCTAAAAGTAAAAAGACTTTTAACTTATTAGCTTTTAACTGTTACTGATTTTTGACTCTTCAACCTGACCTTGAGTTAAAACCTGAGGCAGCCTCTCTGCTTTTTTTGGCTTTTTGGGAGAATTTAGAACAGTAAAGCAGGTATGGAAGGGTAGAGAGGGGACTGTGCTCCTTGTCTGACATAAAGACCACTTATGATGTTTCTCCTACAAGTGTCCTTTTCCTACCGATTCTCTGTGTGCTGTGTTTGTTTTATTCACTTTGGGCTCTGTAGGTCAGACCCTGCCTCAGAAATCCCCTCTCCATATGTTTTAGAGTGCAGAGGAACGTTTCAGTGGTCAGGGCTGCACAGGAGGAACCTTGTTCAGATTCATATTGAACAGGAGGGACATTGTGTCGGGTATCTCAAAGCCCCATTCACTGACACTGACAGATTAAGGAATCAAAGAGTGTGAGAGAATGTGACTGTTTAGATATTAAGGTATTCATAATGTTCGGAAATATGCTAGCATCATATATGGAACACAGTTTAAGACTGATGCTTGGAAGCTGGATATTATGTGTATGAAATACATATTTCTGGTTCAAAGCCATCTCTGAGTGAGTTTGAAAACTTAGTGAGCTACTTTGCTGTATTACTGCCTGCATTGGCAACTTCTTCAGTAGAGAGGATTCTTTGAGAGAAAAGTCCTGATTATTTGTACACACATCGACAAGGGCTGGGCAAACCAGTAGCAGATGGGGGGATTAACTAATATAAAATTTTACTTTAAGAATGAGAGAAATTCCAAAAAAACCCCATAAAATGTTCTTTATGTACCTAGCCACAAGGATGCATAAACCAGTGCATCCTAGTGCCGGTACCAAGCCCAGATAAATAGGGAGGGTTGTGTCAGAAAGGGCATTTGGAGTAAAAACTATTCCAATTCAGTATTGTGGATCACGATTTGGTCTGGCAACCCCTAACGGGAGAAGCCAGAGGTAGTTAGTTAAAAGACAATTTTATTAAAAGGGACTGTCTATGCAGCTGAGGGTGAAGGGCCCTACTGTAGGGCCCAACCACTTGGCAGTGGTGAATCCTAAACGTCTAACCTTTTGATTAGTAGTCCTACTGACAAGGCTTTCAAGATTTTGCCATGTGCCCTGTAAGCCAAAAGATCATTAAGAGTTTAGGCACTCAAGTTTTAATCAATGTTCCGTAACCAAACATGGGTAGAAGTCAAGGTCAGGAGTAAATAAGGACAAGATCAGGTAAAGGAAAGTCTAGGTTTAGGTGGATACCGAATAGTTGATAGGTGTGGATCTGGAACTGGATACGAGAGGTTTTTCAGGAGTTCCCAGTGATGACATTAAGAGAAAGCAGGCTGGATGAACGAGAGATGAGAGGACAGAATGTAGTGATAGAAAGCGAGTGCCTGTAGCTTTAAGAAGGCTATGAAAAGCCCTCTGCAGAGAGGATGAGTGGGCGCTGCATCAGCTCTGCACTGCGTGAGAACAGTAGGACAGCACTGACCGAGAGCAGCAGCATGACAGACCGGGAGAGTGAACCAGGCCGTATCAGACGGCCCAGAGCGAGCCTCTGAGAGCCCAGCGCCCGCCCCTGCGATGGTGTACACAAGGCAAACTCTGGCAGCCCGAGCTCAGCGCCACGGAGCTTCAGGTGCCCAGCACCAGCAGGTGCCATGGGCACAGGCAAACGGAGATAGCATCACCCGCCATGAGGCCGGCAGAGGAGACAGCAGTGTCCGGCGCATGCTTCGGCCACGTCTCACGACACCTAAACCGTCTCTTTCGGCGTCTTCCTAAGTCGCGCTCGTGGTCTGAGGGACTGAGGCTGCTCCGGAGGTCCAGCAGTAGCGGCACCCTCGAGCTATCAGGTAAAGATGGAAAAGATGACTTAGGCAGACTTTAATATAAATGATGGTGGAGAGGACAGAGAGGGTATACATTTGGAATTCAGATTTGGAGATGAGTGGAGAAATGGGAAACAGTACAACTAGAAGTTTTATGGATACATATACGGTATAAACATCAATTAAGTTGCTTGAATTTTGGAAAACATGTTTTAGCTAAAACATCAAAAGGAGAAAAGTTGGGCAGGGACACTAAAACTATTGAAATGATTACTTGGGGCACCAAAAATAGTGGGTACTAAAGATAAACCATTTCACACTGAGGTCCCCAACTTGAATCCCAACAAATGACTGTGCATGAGGGAAGGAGATCAACTGGGCTTCAGTGCTGTTGTACTATTATGACCTCTGCTGTCTGGTTGAGGGGCCTCCACCAGTGGTGGAGTTCATAGTGTGCCAAAGGGATGTAAAAAGATGTAGCCATCAACTTTTGACCAACTTTTTCATCTACAGTAAGGATAGTGCCATGATAAATGAGCATAGACATATAGGTGGAACTGAGGGTAAATCTTACTTGGTGAACATCTATTAAAGGGAGTCATCCACTTGTAAGAATCTTGTAAGAATCCACTTGTTATCCTCTGTCAGCATGTGTTACCTTGTGAAATGAGCACAGACCGATTTGCCAACTCTGCTGTCTTAATGTTTATGTAACTAAATAGGTTAGTGTGTTACCAGCTTGCAATTAAGGTTTTTCAGTGGTGCAACTCTTACTGTGACCATTACCAAAGGGTTCTTCTGCAAAGCAGTGTGAAAAAATAATATTTTTAGACCTTATTTCTGAAACACGTTATGCCTTATTATTAGGGCTGATTAACTGGAGATTGAAAGGTGAAATGTTAAATATCCGACCGAGAAAAGTGTGCAAAATGTCAAACAGTCTGAAAACATACTGTATATTTACATATTAGAGATGTACCGGTGCAGCACTCGACAGGTAAAAATCTGTGAATGTGTCACAAATCTGTGAAAGTGTCGGTAGTTAATTTCTGAGGCTCTTCACCTCACCTGGTCGACGGTACTTACCGGGTTTTTAAAAAAAATCTTTTAAAAATACACAAAATGAGCAATTTACAGTTTTGTTGTGCGTAGTTTGTAGATAAATCCAAGGGCCTTTATTTAGATAAATAAAAGTTGTAGATAAATAAAAAGTGAGGTTACAGAAAGCTCTAGCAGAATTGTTGTAAAGATGGATGTCACATGGAGTACATGCCAGTTGTTCTGTTTTATTGCATGGTTGTTTTCTATATTATTAATATCGATATTGTTTTGGAAATAGCAAAAGTGTCTGGTGTTAATCTGTGTATATTCTAGTCATGCACGAGAACTAGTGGGCTCAAAATTGAAGTCAATGTTCAATTTTCTTTACACAATGGAACAAGAGATGGAGTGTGCTGTGGAGTATGGATCATGACAGTGGAGACCCTAAACAGTGAATACTGAAAATAAATACAATATGTGACAAGCAACTGTATCCAAAAGTAAAATGAACGAAGATGGAGAAATAGATGAAGGGATTGATAGATCTGGTAGACAAAGTTATTGGAACGGATCAGGTGAAATATATGTCGGAAAGAGAGGGGGGAGGAAACCTGAGAGGTTAGTGGGATGAGGTAAGCAAATTGAACCATCAGGAATAGATGAATGATGAGGATGTGGTGGATAAAGTAAAGAAACAAAGATGAAGACGGGGATTGAAAGGAACTAAAATGTTTTAGTAAAATATTAGGTATTATTTCATTCAAATGATTATGTTATTGATTACCTAGAGTCCACACCTTGATTCACTACCTAATTACAGTGGAACCCTGACTTACAAATTAATTTAGTTTTATTTTTCACATAAGAAATAATTTAAATAGAATTAGTGCCAAACTTCACAAACCCCCCTTACCATAACATTTTAAATGTCTTTAAATATATGTTATACTTTAAGTATATTTCCCCTTAAATCTTAAATTATAGAATAGACATTACTGTACTTAATAATAATTAACAACAATACATAGTTTTACTGTACTGCGCATAAACACACATGTATCACATTTATTATTATATATTTTTTCTTTCTACTAAGCTTTCTCTGTATGTCCTTTTGAGTCATTTTGATGTTAAATGTTACAAAATATAAAGAAAACACGGGACAAACACAGTCTGATGCTCGTTCACTGGGTTCACTAGCATTATGTATTACTGTCTTACTTCCTACTTAGACAGCTGCTTAAGTAAATAAGATGTTGTGTTATGAATGAATCATGTCATATTTCTGTCCCTGTACCAAAGTTACTGACATGCCCAAATTTTTAAATTAATAAACTTTTACAAATAAATTCACTTTTTACACCGTTATACAAATAAAACAATCATAATTTATGTATTTACATTTCAAAATAAAGTGTTGTGTTGTGGTCTTGGAGTCTATCTTTTCAATGGGCACAAGGCACACAGAAACACCCTGAATTAGGGCATTTGTTATTTAGATAAATAAAATAAAGCTCTAGCAGATTGGTTGGAAAGATGGATGTCACATGAAGTACGTCCCAGTGCTTCAATCTGTCCTATTTAGTCCTAAATAAACATTTAGTTAATTAAATCACAAGTATTTCACACTTAGACCACATTATTAGCCTTTTAAAAACAGAAAAATGAATAAAGAAGTAATTTGGGTGGATTTTTGGGTGGATTTTTGTGTTTTGTCTTGGGCATCCAGTAAGGCTCTAACGTTCTGCAGTGATTTTCTCCCTCCCAAAAATAGCCTGGATCTAGTCCTTAGGGAGCATCACATTTTCTTCCCCCTTACTCTTATTCCCTCTCTCTAAACGTTCAGAGATCCGCTTTCTCGCTCTCTCATCATTGTTCCCCATTAAAAACCAAAACAGCCTGAACACAGAGGCACTGCCTCATCGACCCGTGACAGCCTGACAGAAATGTGCCAGAGTCAGGGATCTGACATTTTACTGCCCCGTCAGCCCAATCATGATTACCTAGTTGTCGGTGTGTGTATGAAGCTGCCTCACACACCATTGACCTTATAACTGTTAAAAACCACATAGCTTTTCTTCAACATTGGACCCTTATTGGACAACTTAACATAGGAACACATTTCAGGTTAGGAAGAATAAAACCCGAAACAAACCTAGTACACAGGCTAAATTGTGGGGCAAAGAATGGAGTTATGTTCAAATATAAATAAATAATTATTGATGTTTGATCGATATGAAAGTGTTTGCAAATTTGGGCTTGTCAGTAACAACTTGACAGTTTTTGGTACACAGAGGGAGACGTTTGTCCTGATATACAGGGCAGCAAACTATTTACTTAGGTAGCTGGCAATGTGGGGGGTAAGACAGCAAGTTAGCTCACTAAATATTTTAATAAACCCAATGTACACGGTGGACAGTAAACTGTATTTTTTTTTATGTTTTCTTTATATTTGGATTGGCTAGTTAAATTGAAGATGAGTATTCAAGATGTCACATTCCAGCATTCTGTGTTGTGCTCCGAGTTTATTATTTGCCTGATATTCACAATTAATAAGAATAGCAACATTACTTATTTTCCTTTATTTGTGTATCATAGAGTTCTATTCTATTTGCTGTCATTACATTACATTATCATCTGTCACATCCTGTGAGTGCCTCAGATAAGCCAGTTAATGTCTGTGTAGGTGCCTAGCAGGCCATTATCAGAGTATTTACCGTGTATTTCACATCCATTTTTTATTTTGATCATTACATTTCAGTCCATTTCAATTTAGCCTACGTTGAACCGTCTCTTGTTGTCAGTGAAGCCAGACACCCATTTGACAAGTGTTCAGAGAAGGTAAAATCATTTCCCTGTTAATTTAAATTAGAATATCTGTCTTTCAGTTTTTAAAAGTAAAGAACAGTGAAAGAGGTGTGTGAATATAAGTTGACATTTGGACAACCCTCAACAGACTTTGTGTTGTCGTGTAATTTGTGCCTCTCAGCTTCCCATTTTTTGCCACTGATGCTTCAATGAGAATGTACAAGAGTACAAGGAACATTCAGTGTTTCATATAAATGCTTGCTTGGAACACACTGCACATAAAATCGGTGCCATGATGAAGCTAACAGTTTTGTACACAATGTACCTAATTTTATTATTGATTGTTTAAGTGTGTTTAAGATATATATATAGATTGATATTGATAAATATAAATACTTCCTGTGGTGTACGGTCCTGATAAGGTCCCAAGTAAACAAGGAAGCTTTATGACTGATACCATTGCTAGATAAATTAGCATTCCCTTTGTATAAGATATCTGCATATTTGACCCAACTCCCACTCTCCGTCAGATCTGTTCACTGCGTTTGTATGATACGTGAAGCTTATATAATTCTTGTTTCTCTCTATTAAAAGTTTTAGCTTGGCTGCCTTTAGCTAAGTGAACAGGCTTCACGCTTGACAGTCCCACTACATCAATATTTCAGTGGCTTCCACATAGTGTGGCTTTTAATTTATGGACTATAATTGCCAACCATGTTACTGCCAACTTAAAACAACAGCCAAGTGCTAATGGGTGGAGTAAAATGATTTCAGATCAAACAAATCGAGGAAAGCTCTTTGCTGTGCAAGAACTGTAGTCGGTCTGTTTTCATCACCATTGCACATTTCTGGGATGAATTTGAATCTTTTTAATGACCTACAACAGCAAGATATATCAGAATAGAATGCCTTTATTTTGTCATTACACATATACAGTACAACGAAATTCTTTTCGTCGCATATCCCAACTTTTAAAGCCAGGGTCAGAGCGCAGGGTCAGACATTGTACGGTGCCCCTGGAACAGTGAGGGTTAAGGGTCTTGCTTGAGGACCCAACAGTGGTTGCCTAGCAGAGCTGGGTTTTGAACCCCCAATCTCTGTTTGATAGTCCAAAGCTCTACCCACTAGGCTACCACCATCCCTAAATCCCTGTCAAATAAATAGACTTAAATTCCCAGACACTTTTCAGAAAAGTTGTAGCCACAAAGTGGGAGTACTCAATATTAATGGCCATAATTTGTATAATTGGGAGTCTCACAAGCGTATGCTCAGATGTCATGCTTTGTCACATATAGTGTACAACAGACCCTTGGCTTATTTAATTATTGTAGCTCCGAAGGGTTGTTCTTAAATCTGCTTAAATAAGCTTGTTTTCCCATAAGAAATAATGAATAATATAATAGAATTAATCGAGTGAAAATCTACTGAACTGCCTTGCTGTTTTGGTGCCTACATAAGGAACTATCTAAGTGACGAGGATTGCAATAGCACATTGCCCTATAAATCAGGTCTAGTTAACACATTTAGCATATTGCCATTCAAACCAATGGGATGAGGTGGCACAAAGTACTAGACTGTCAGATAATGTCTCTCTCCGTGCAAATTTGCAAATAGATACACTTGTATACCTTTATCCAAATTAAACACCAATAATAAATAAACTCATAATGCTGCCTGTGACATCACATGTTTGATGCGAGTGGGAATTTGGGTTTTTAACCTGAAATTAGTTTATACGTTAGGTTGAAAAAAATGTTTGTAGCCTCATTACAGTCATGTCTGGAAAACACATCTTGTGTTTGTTGTGATTGCAGTAATTAAGATCAACTCATTGTTACCCTCCTTCAAATACGTTAAATCTATTTGGGGCTCCTAAACTTCTTTAAAGCATGCTCATACTCAGTATGTATCTTAGACATGAACTATACCCAAGATCTGCTTCAATATGTCAACTTTCTGTGTTCAAAGCCCCCTTCTATTGGTTGACCTCGTTAACCTAATAAAGTACAACAGACGGAGGAGTCCTGAGATCCAGAATCTGAGGGACTGTAAAGGGCAAGGATACTGAATGGTCCCAACCTTCAAGCCCTAAAGTGGTGGTGACAGATGAGAGAACTTCAGAAAACAGTTTGCACTTAACACTTGTTTATGATTGATTTTGTAGCCTAGCGGTTAAGGTGTTGGACTAGTAGGCAGAAGGTTGGTTTTTCAAACCCTTCACTGACAGGTTTCCACTGTCAGAGCAAGGCTCCTAACTCTCAATGGCTCAGACTATACACAGTAACTATCCTGTATGTCACTTTGGATATGGGTGTTTGCTAAATGTATTCTGGATAATATCTAAACATCTGCAACTCTAGTTGGCGTATCAGCTTTTTCGTTTGTAATTAAACCGATAAACTCCCACACCTTCATGTCCAACCTCTGTTGACCAATCAAGAACTTGACTCTGTTTCCATTCAGTCAGCACTGTTTCCATTCTGAGCCCAGATTCTAAACTACAAATTCACTCAAACCCTACTTCACATTCTAAGCAATGTAAACAAACTGTACACGTTAAAGCTGCATTTCAAAATATGGACGTTTGTTACACTCTGTAGCTAGCTGTTGCTAAAACGAGCCAAAAACAAATCAGAGAGAAAAAGCAGTGTCAGCCAAACAGTCCCCTTATCTTGTGACCAGCAGCCTTGTATCAGAGACACTACGGGGAAAATGCTGATGAAGAAAAGCAGAAAAGGTACACATGATGGACAAACAGGCGTCAGTCCCAAAGAAAGCCCCTTTAGTCCACATATAAATGGAATTTCTGTTCCTTGTAGAAAAGTAACAACAACTGAATTGTAATTATGCAGAAACAGGGAAGTGACATTTTAATATGAGAAGTGGTACTTTGAGGGTTTGGCCCTGGAATTTATTAGCCTATGTAGTCACTTAACATCTTTTTTAAGGGGAAATCACATGCATGCTTACATCCTTAACATGGAATCGTCTGTGAAATTTCCATGGACTAAACTTTTGCCGGTAGAATGGGTCAGTTACTTAAAAGTTCAATCACTGTCATTTGATGCCAACTCTCTGTGAACTGCCTTGGTCAACAGTATGTGGTGTTATTGTTAAGGAACAACAGAAACTACCCTTTGAATATTTGTTAGCTGAAAAGGTCTTTTTCTGGAAGCTTCGTAGATTGGTTTCCATCACAAGTAACTGCACATTCGCCTAACGTCACAATGTTCAATGCCAGGTGTCTAGTGGGGTGTTACTTGGAATGCCTGAATAATATGTGAAAAGCCTGTTCTATTATAGCCCGTGATCTATTGTTTAAGTTTGGCCTCATTGTTTTCAAAGAAAAATCTTCATTCTGATGATTCGTTCTGAATGGTATCAGACAGGTTTGTGTAGGTAGTACAGTAGCTGCTGATGCAAGTTCTCAAGCTTCCAAGAGTTTATCACTAAAGGAGGATCAATATTCAGACTTCATTATTTTTTATATAATCAAATACAAAAATGTTTGGGTTTTTTTCTTCAACCAACAAATTCCAAAACTGTCTGTTAGAGGCCCTGGAATTCATATAATGTCATGAATCGGAGTCTCTGCAGTGGTCTTCTGTATGAGTACTTTCAATTAAAAAAAATTATTTGGACAAGCTGAAGTGTAGTTATGTAAAAATGTAGGCAAGGTCAAGGAACTCTGGTCACATTTTCTTTCAATCATGAGTCTTGAATGATGCTCGATCTACCAACGTTCACTACGTTATTGACCGGTAAATTGCGATCAACGTATTTGGCAACACTGTGTCACAGTGTGACCATAAATAAAAAAGAAACAAAGAAAGGGCTTGTTGAGCTTGGTCTGGAAACAGTGGTCTGCACAGAACTCTGACCTTAACCCAAATCTGTAAGTGGCGGGGTGAGAAAGATGGTAGTGGTCTGATCTAATTCTATTGCACTTTTAGTTATAGCCCCATCCCATAAAACCATTCAAGACAATTGAGATTAACTGGAATGCTGAATGCAAGTCAATGCTTTTGCATTAGTGCTTGACCTCACTCATGCTCTAATTCTCAAGAGTCATTGCTTATATGTGGTTATGGGTATGACTGCACTCATGTAGTCGTGTCCTTTTTACTCCGAGGTTGCCTGTAACCACACTACTCCACACATGTGCTTTCAGTAAAAGAAAGAAACAAGAAAACACTAGAAAACTTTGTCTCAACTTCTGATCGATGGTGATGGAGTGCTTTACTACCTTGCAGACAGACACAGTTACCTCTCAGCTTACAATTCCCCCGGCCCTGTCTGACAGACATTCATAGATCTTTCTCTGTCTGCATCCTGCAGGGTTAGATGCATTCAAAGAGCTACTTAATCCTCGCTCATATTTTGCTTTACCGTCTGCCCCCCCTCGTGTTCTGCCTATTAGCGCCCAGGCTGAGGCTAAACTTCCTCCTTCTATTGTACTTTATTAGGTTAAAGAGGTCAACCAATAGTAGAGCGCTTGGAACACAGAAAGCTGAAGTACTGAACCATATGTTTGGTATAAACCATGTCTAGGATGAAAAAAGAGCATTAGCAAAGGAGGAGTTTGAGGGTTTAGTCACTAATTAGTCTGTTGTCCAATTTAAGAGCCTAAATATGGGGTCACTAGAAATCCACTTAATCCTATTTGAAGTGTTTCATTGAATGTTTTAGGATAAACCTTATACCTCATTAGAATACACCTTATATGGACCTCAAGAAAAAAGACAAACAGAAACTTATAATAAATTGGTTATGATTACATTTTGTTTATAAAAATCTCTTTCTGCAACAATTGGCTAGGTGAGTCAACAGGCCTCAGCTATGCTAACTGCTAATTATTTACACAGATAACCAAAAAGCTAATTTC
>JAYDZG010000025.1:7049135-7059659 GCA_034509265.1 Microcambeva bendego
ATTTGTATTTTTGACTCAATCGGGCTCAAATTGTGAGAGAGTGGTTCAGGGAGCATGAGACATCATTGTCACACATGGATTGGCCACAGCAGAGTCCAGACCTGGAAAAGGCTTTGCACAGCAGTATATATATATATTTGTAAATACATTTAAGAAGATTGCTACCCTCATTTTTAAAAACACTGGACACACTTTGGGTGGAAGACAAGCTAGAAATTAGAGCCTCTGTGCATTATTAATCAAAGAGGCTGTCAATGAAGGGTATGACACTCACGACTCATATAAAGGCTTTTAACCCCCGATGTGTAAGAAGAGCCAAATTCATCACGAGGAACTTCTGCCCCTAGTTGCAAAACAGGGGACTTTCTTGTATTACTAAGTTTCCATTTTATATTATTGATAGCTTTTGTTCTGTCATTAAGACAGTATGAAACATGAAGTCGTCACGTGACGTTGCTACCCTTTATTTATGCATAAATATCTATATAAAAAAATATTATGAATAAGTACAGTGGTCTCACATTAGGATCGAAAACAATATCCAAATTGTATAAATTAAAATGAATAATGGCATTAAACACCTTAACTATATGGGAAGCAAAGGACTAGTAATCAGAAGGTTGCTGATTCAAGATGAACAAGGCCCTTAAACCCTGTTTTAAATACTGTTTAAGTATTGATTGTTAGCTACCAATCCCAGAGCTAATTCTAAATCGACTTAATATCCAACTTAATTTAACACTCAGCACTGCCCAGAGCCAAAGTCAACTCCCATAATCAATCTTGGACTAACAAAAAAAGGCTGTCTGGTCTAGTCGCAATGACATCGCCATTAACATTTGGCAAAGCATTTGTTAAATCTTTGTTCATTCAAGTCCATAGCAGTTCTTGTGTATTTCTACACAATGGTAATTGATTTTTGTTCTTACAAGCAGTTGCAAAAAACCCCTTTAGAATTTCTCCATCTCCAGTGGGGTAAAACTCTGGGAGTCCTTTGGTCAATAGTCAAACCCCATGTGAGCAATCTATAAGCTCTTCATCTTCTCCTTTCAGCAGTTCATTGATTATGAAAATGCCAGCATCTGCTCGTGGTTCAAGTCATTTGTCATGCACTCAATGAGATTTGGCTTTTCATCTAAAGCTACCTGCAGACTTTGAAATCACCTACCAGGATCTACGAACATAATTGTCATTTATGGCTTCGGGTACAAGGAGCTGAGATGTCTTCACTGTATTGACAGAAAAGGCAATAAACCCGGGCAGTCTGTCCAGTCTGAGCCATCACTTGATGGGAATCGAATAAAGCATGGATAGGGGAAATCGAAAGTGGCTATCTGCCTTCCCCCATCAAGGAAGTCATCTGTTTATCTTTTTTTGGTGAAAGGTCTTTTCATTACACTTTGTGAAGAATGGCTTGTTGGACAAAGCAAGTCTGGATGACTAATGGAATAAAACCATTTGGTCTTGGTTCAGTTAAGGATTCATTATTTTGTTTACTTTTTATGTAGAAATAGTTTCTAGTAAAAATACTTTGAGCAATATTTATTACAAATATTGCTCCAAATCAGTGCATTAAAAGCCTAAACAGGCGACACAGTGGCTACTTGGGCAGCACTGTCACCTCACTGCAAAAAGGTCCTGGGTTTGATCCCATGGTTTGGCAGTCCAGGTCCTTTCTGTGTGGTTTGCATGTTCTCCCCATGTCTGTGTGGGTCCAAAAAAATGTAAGTGAGGTTAATTGGAGACCCAACAATTGTCCATGACTGTGTCCGATATATCCACTTTGTAACATGTGTAATGAACAACCATTTCCTGTCATGAATGTAACCAAAGTATAAAACATGACATTAAAATCCCAATAAACAAACAAACAAAACCAAGCATAAACACAATTTAAAGGCAATTTTTCATCCTCTTTGTGCTTGGTTACCTACTCAGCAGGGACCCATCCTCCTTGTGTGGCACAAAGGATACCTTAAATAAGTCCAGACTGGGTCCATAGTGAGTTCTTGACATTTCTGCTGCCAACACCCCAGGTCTCTGTCACATTTATCGGGAACAGCAATGTCGGCACGGCAGTCTTGACTTGTGGCCTTCAACCTCAGAGGGGTAAAAAGGTTCCTGTTCCAGAACCACAATGGTGTAAGACAACAAAAGGTGTCCCTTAAATGCTTTAGACTTTGGCACTCCTAATTATTACATTATATAAAAAAAGAAAGTTAGCAGGTTACAAAGGTATCAAGGCTTTCAAAGTATATAAGTGCCCATTTTAACCATCGTCATCAAACCTGAGAGATCGGATGACAAAACGTCAGCAACCCCTATATAAATGAAAGTAGGTTTTCCTAAGTGAGGAACTGGTGTAGTTACACTCTGATTTTCTTGTAAATTTACCAAAACCTGCCAAATAAATCATTAATGGCCAAATGTGCACCCAACAAGGAAACTAGCTTTGTCATAATGCTGCACTCACCTAGTCTTCAATATGCAAAGTCAGGGTTAAAGGGTTAGATCTGACATGTCTGGTGGGATCTAAGTGGGGTCAGAGGTCAGGGTAATCCTTGACCTGGTGATGTTTACGTTGTATAATTTCGATTCCCTTTTAACGGTCATGTGGGCACATGGTCATGTCTTTTGGCCTATGTAATGTTTTGGCCTAACTCTTCTGAAAAGTGTGAGTCTCACAATACTTCCATCACACTACAAGAGATCAAATACTAAGAATCTGAAAAAGTTGGAATGGTAAAAATGCAAATAATAATAATAATAATGCTGTGTTCCTTAAAAAAAGTTGGGAGTATTTGCTATGTGCCATTTCATTTCTCCAGACTTAAAGACATTCTGGGACTGAGGATATCAAGTGATTTGATGTTTCAGCTTTTATTTTGTCCCATTGTTCCTGCAAACATGTCTTAAGGTGTACCACAGTGCAGTACATGTTGCTGATAACAGTCTGGATAGTCCTTTTCTTCTTTGGTCCGGAGTGACCAGTATCCAATTTTGTCCAAAAAGGACCTGGAATGGTCCTTCATCTGACCACAATACACATTCCAGTGTGTGGTGGTCCATCCTAGATGCCTCAGAGACCAGAGAAGTCGATGCCACTTCTGGACATAATTAACATAAAGCCTATTTTCCACACAGTAGCATCTTAAGTACCTTTTGTGCAAACAACTGTATTGTAGTGCTTTACAAAAGGTTTGCCAAAATAACCCCTGACACGTATATCAACCATTACTGAGTGACGGTTCCGAGGGATCGAAGATCACAGGCATTCAACTTAAGCTTGCGTTCTAAGAACTTAATGCACTTAAAATCCTCCCGATTGCTTGAAACATTGAAGGATATTATGTACTGTAGATGGATAAATGTGACAATCTCTTCCAATATTCCAAGGTACATTGTTTTAAAATATTTTATTAATTTTCTCATGCATTTGTTAACAAACTGGAGATCCTCTTACCATATTTGCTCACCAAAGACTCTAGATGCTGCTTTTGTGATTTCAATCACTGTTAACAAGACCTAAAAAATGGTGTTTTTTTACCTTGTTATTGGCCATACATTGCCCCCTTTCCCGCTGTTGCAGGCCTTAAATGCAGGGATGGAGGTTTATAAACAAATGGAATAAAGCTATGCAGAGTAAACAATAAAAGTAATGACATGAAAGCCAAAGTAAATGTAAGGAACACAAGCCAGAGCTTAAATAGTTATGTAATAACAACGTAACAAGAGGTTTTCCAAATGAACACCCACTTTGATTTCAATTGGGGCAATTATAATTAATTTGCCCATATTTAATGACCCAATGAGCTGCTTTCACCGTCTCAGGTTATGTTAATGGCACAATTTCTCTTGGCATTTCTCCCAATTTAGACCTCTTCATGAGAACAACCACTTTGCATACTAGAGACTATGTAAAATCAAACCATATACAGATAGGTCATGTGAGGTATATCGCTCTTTTTTATACATCGAGTCTGTGTTTGTGTGAGTCTCCTCCATTAAGAGGAAGTGGCTACAGTCGAGCTGTTGCAAGCAGGAAGAAAGACAAGGGAGGGAGGAGGCAGCATGCGGGGGGTGAGCTCAAAGGCAGATAGCAGGCTCAACTTCGCATGGTAAAGCAAGGTAGTGAGAGAGAGAGAGAGAGAGAGCGGGAGAGAGAGAGAGAGAGTTGTACGTCATCTCTACTCTAGCAGTCTCTGAGAGCAAGCAAGAAGGCTGAAGCAGGTTGATCCGCTGGCACAACTCCTCCACACGGCACATTCAAGGTCTTCCGGAGCTTCTATTCATCGATCCCAGCTGATGCAGCAGTCTTCACTTGCGACAGCACGTCTGCATAAGCGTTCATCTTGCAGCGACACATCTTCCTCTTTTCTTTCACCCGCTTGCCTCAGATGATTGACAAGTCCTGATCTGTCTCCGGATTTTCAAAAGCCTAAGGACTTCCTTCTAAAAGCTTTTTTTCTTGAGTGCCTAAGTTCCACCGGTGACCTGCCAGAGGATAAAACCAGTCCCATTTTCTGGTTTATCCTGGCTCATCTGTGTCACATAGATACACGGAAGTACTCAGCTCATCACCCTTAATCTGCATTGTCTCTGGATCTCAGAAGCTCTCAACTTGATGAGAGCTCCTCATCTCCAGTAAAAAGGGACCTCTATTTCTTTCTTCTGCCTGGAGCCTGGAATGGTACAGGGGGCCTGTGGAGGCCCCGCAAATGACCGGCAGCAATAGCATGAGCAGTGGCTACTGCAGCCTGGACGATGAGAATGAGGACTTCACTTTCTTCACTGCCAAGACCACCTTTTTCCGGCAAGCCCAGGCCAAGCAAGTTGACAAGGTAATGCAAGAAAAAGGAATGAAGGGTACACATTTTAAAATAGAGAATGATCTGGTCACTGAAAGAAGAGAAGTGCACCTTCTAATATGTGAGATGTGCATTGAAAAATTTAGGTTGTGTACAATTCTTTTTGTGGTAATATCTTGACTTTCCACTTTGGTTAGCTTCAAACAATTTGTTTTTTTCTGCCTCTAGAATGATTACATTATCTACTTGCGATGGTCTTGTGGTCACAGGACTGCCGAAATGTCCATGGTATCTCCAACCTTTTACTTAGAGAACTGCACCCACTGCAACCCCAAGTAGGATAAAGCAGTGGTAGAACAGACAATAAATGAATAAATAAACTTTTTTATGCTTCTAACTTTCTGGCAACTATTAGTGGAAGGGCATGTTTTGTTCTTCCGTGTATCTATGCAATTTCCTAACTCTAGATGTGGTAACATCTTTCCACTTTGGTCAACTTTAAACAATCTTTGGCTGTTTTTTGTTTTTATCTTCCTCCGAATTGATTAAAATACCTTTTTGCAATGGCCTGGTGGTCACATGGCCATGTCCTTTAGCCTATATTAAACCCTTCTCTATAATTGTAAGTGTTTGGACTCCTAAAGCTTATGTATTTGCAATTTTAATTTTTTTTAATTTGGGGTTTTTTATGTCAATTGCTAATCTTAGCTAGTAAGATAGTTTGAACAGCTTTGGCATCTTTGTAATTTCCCGCCAAATTGTACTAATGCACTAGTTGCCTAAATTCAAAAATGGAGATATAAGCCAATCATGGTAGCCCAGTGGTTAAGGTACAGAACTAGTAATAAAAAGGTCGCTCGTCCAAGCCTGGTCTGTAAAGGTCAGTATCAAACAAAAGTGGAAGTAACAGTGGTTAACATGCGACAGGGTCATGTCCCATTGATGCATGTAGCAAGCGAAGGATCTAACTAAATTGTGACTGTATAGCAAGGTGTCAGAATATACAGTGTATCACAGTTTAGTGTGACTGAGGCAGCAAAGGGAGACCAACACATTATTTTTAAGGTGATCGTGTAAATATAGAGCTAACTGTTGTAGCCATCGATGTAGAGTTCCAGGTAAAACCTATTCTTCAGAAATGTGCATTTACATGTATTGAGGTATTGAGAAGGGTGGTTTGTGGTTTGTTTAAACAGTGTGGCATTTGACTTGATGAAGACTAATTCAAATGAAACCTCATAATTACAATGGTTTTTCCACACTATTGCTTCTTTAAGTAAAATAATCGAATTGTCATAATAACAACTTTCATATTCATACAACCTGCATAAATGACAAGATGTTTCAACCATAGCACGCTGATATGTGTGGACTTTCTATTACATTATCTTCTAGTTTTTGTAGGTTTGCACTATATACCATGGGACTAATATGCATACCACACTTTAGGTAGTACTTTTCTGGTGAAGAACACTCCATACTGTTGTCGAACATGGCCTTTAAATTGTGGTTTGTCATTTTGATTGACTTTGAGAACAAAGGATAAAAAGACTCAATTGTTTATGACCAGTTCAAAGCCATGGCCATTTCATCTGTGGTTCACATAGGTTTCATGCTGGTCCAAAGACATGCAGTCAGGGAAATTAAATCTACATATAATTGCCATATGTGTTTGTGTGTGTGTGTGTGTGTGTGTGTGTGTGTGTGTGTGTGTGTGTGTGTGTGTGTGTGTGTTTGCTCTGTGATAGGGGATCTGTCTAGGGGGTTTCCTACCTTTCACCCAAGGAATTGCACCCACACTGACCACTGAGTAGGATGAAGCGGTAAAACAAATTTGGGGGGCTCTCCAGTGGCCTGCCAAGAACGCTTCTCAAGAACTGATGATAGACAAAGTTGCTTTAAATGTTTCCCATAGGATTTACTTTTATAAAACATGGATACATCTGTGGTACATACTTCCAGTTTAAGTTTAAACTGATTCATTTTAAAAATGAGTGCGAGATCAAACACTTGAACTGTCATACCATGTTAAAGTGAAGCTTCACGTCCAGCTCATTAGCTGTGTATCTCGACTTTCAAGACAACTTATCTGCGTTACTGAGCAGGACAGAGAACACACACACACCCTGATTTTAAAATTGATTGCTGGAAGGTTGTGTAAACATGGTGTGTATTTAGTCCATACAAGTAGTCAAGAGTCAGAATTTATAAGGGGTATGCATTCATGTTTCTGATCTAGTTTCTTCCTTTGTGACCACATTGAACCAATACAATATAATATAATATACAAATACATACATTACAGTTACAGTCTACAGGAGTAGTTCTCAAACCAAGACCAAGTACCACCCATTATCAAACCAAAACTTCCAAGTACCACTTATGTCCTGTATGTTTGTATACAGTACATGCATACTATATATATATATATATATAGCACTCTGTTTACTTTCTCATCGCTTAACTATCTGCGTAAACTATTGTGAATAAAATATCCATGTTTTATGTACAGGCTTACAGTATGTCAGAGCTGTCATAACGCTTAAGTTAACAACAAACTCACAAGTCTGTGAAGTTCTATTGAAAGATATATTACAGAAAGTACAGGACTTTGTTTCTGATGGAGATGAACTTGATGAATATTTGTGATTTCATTATTGAAGTGTAGGTTTGATTCATTTTCAAGTATTTTTAATTAGATACACAATATCTGTCTCGTTTGCAGCTGCAATTCCATGTTAACTAGTAAATTGACCCGGCATGCTCACAGAACAGCGCTGTTATTTTAGTTTTCATGAATAATAAGTGAGGTAACACCTGTTGCAGAACACAGAGATCTTCTGACAAAAGTGAAATTTCGAAATTGTGTAGGGTAATGGGCCATGCTCAAGGGCCCAACAGCAGACACCTGCCAATGGTGGGGCTGGAACCAGTGTGTGTTTGATCACTAGTCCAGTACCTTAACCACGAGTAAACATTTGACTAACAGTGACTAAAAAAATACAATTAAATATAAATAATTAGAATGTGTATTCGCTATGTTGTTAACATTTTGCTAGCCAACCTTCTAACTTTTAGTTTACTATTTTAATGTTTACTATTGTATTTTTTTGTTTAGATACTAATAAATGATATTATATACATTTCTAATCTGACCTAGTTCATTAGCATTTAGATGCTGCCACCATGCTGCTAACTGCTATCCACTTAGCCTTTTAGTAACACTAGCTACAAAATTGTACTTTTATGCTTTGTTAGTAGATGTAAATAAAATATTAATCACATATATTAGTTTTTATTATTGGCCCAACTAAAATCAGTTGCAGAATCATTAAAATCCCAATACTTTATGACTTTATAAAAAATCTAAAGTATTTCACTAGTATTTTATTCGAGGAAGTAAGCAATCGAGTTACAATATTAGCATTTTGCTAACCAGCTTTCTGGTTTTAACTTCCTACCTACAATTTTGTTTACTATTTTAACGTTTATTATTTTTTGTATGCGTAAATGCTTTTAAATGATATGATATACATTTCTGGAAGTTTAATCATACTTCTTCTCACTTGTTTCCTGTGTAAGCTAGTTCATTAGCTGTTAGATAGCCAACTGTTACCCTGTTATGATGATGTTAGGAACACTTGCAACACAAATGCAGCTTCATGCTTTATTCGTAGATGTTAATCTACTATCAATCGCAAATATTAAAACAGTTGCAGAATCAGATTGCCATTCATCATTTTGTATAATTCCCAATACAAAAGTTTGTATATATCACCTACAGTGAGCTTGTAAATTACTTTACTTAAAACCGTGAGCATTACTGTTGTAAAAATATACAATTGGGGAGTAAGCAAGGGAGTTTATTACATTTCAAAGATAATTAGAATGTGTGTGAGCTATGTCATTAGCATTTTGCAAGCCAGTCTACTGGCTGCTATCATTTTAATTGTGTGCTGTGAACACTATCCTTCACATGGTCTCGAGCCATTGATTTATTTCTATTATAGAGCGGTTGTAGAGTGGTTAAGGTACTGGACCAGTAATGGAAAGGTTGTCGGTTTAAACCTCACCACTGACAGCTTGCCACTTGGGCCCATGGGGAAGGCCCTTAACCCTCAATTGCTTAGATTGTATATGGTCACAACTGGAAGTTGAATTTGATAAAAGCGTATGCCAAATGCCAAAATTGTTAGTGGATTTTTAATGGCCACCCTGTTTAAATTGGAGTAAATTTTAGTGAAAATGTATGAACTGCTACAAAAAAGATTGATTTTTTTCATAACCAGCCTTGATATCTTCATTCACCCTCAGCTGAACTCAGATCTACTTCAGCCTTGGTGGTGTCAGGTTTGAAAAGAGCTACCCTTACTCAATTATTCACTCAGTCTAGGAATGGTGTGCATGACCATTTTAGTTCTTGGGGTTGCCAGGGGTTGCTTTTGACTGCACTTCATTTGCATATGCATTAAACGTTGCATTTCTAGTATTACAGGTTCTGTATCTGATAGCTTGATTGGAAAGACTGTTTGGGTTACCAGGATGTGGGTTTTGTATGTCGGTTGCCAGGATGTGGTAGTCGGCTTAAATCAGGTTGTCAGGTTAAAGCAGATCTCTGTTGCAGCATTAAGAGTGTAATTCGAAATCATCTGTTTAAAATCTTTAAAAACATGCAGTTGCAGGAAACATTTCAATATGAATTACTTGTGCAATGTTGTTTACTTTTATTTAACAAATTAATTTAATCACAGTTTGGATTTGAAAAGTAGCTATATAACTAAATAACTGGTCAGGCTTACAGAGCAGTGATGATGGATTTTCTGACTTTGTTGGCATCAAAATTTATATTTAGATCCACATCATCATTACTTGTTTGTTTTGTGGTAATTGCAAAGCACTTTTTAAATTAGTTATTAATTTACTGCTGTTTTTGCTCAATGTATATTGAATATAATGCCTTTATTTGGCCATTTGCACATATACAGATGTACAGTACAACAAAATTATTAATTCACATATCCCAACTGGTTTTGGAAGCTGGGGTCAGATACTGTATGGTACCCCGGGAGCAGAGAGGGTTAAGGGTCTTGCTCAAGAGCCAAACAGTGGCTGCATGAAAGAGCTTGTATTCTAACTCTCAACCTCTATATAGTCTCAAGCTCAACCCACTAAGCGTCCACTGTCCAAATGGGACACCCAAATATGAACTGGGGAACTCTTGTCTGGTTTTATCATCCAACTTTTATTAATGAATTATAATGCAGCCCATTTAAATGATGGTTCTTATTGCGGTCCAGGCCATAAAACAGATGCTTGCTCAACCATATTTCAGGCTTGGGATTATTTTGTGTTGATTTGCACCTCACGTATGTTCTTTTTCAGTTATGACTTTCAAATTATCTTGCTTACAAAGGAGCTGTTGGTCCACAAACCTTGTCATCTTTCTTGCTTTAATTTATGTATTGTTAATGTTTATGATTTTTTATCCAAAAATGGACAGAATATCAATCACTCGCTTTTAAACGAAACACCATGGACAGGGTACCATTCCATTCCAGCTCATACATTCGCACAAACACTCCTTAACACATGCATATACACACACAAGGGCCATTTTGGACTGTGTAAGGAAACTAAACCACCCAAAGAAAACCCACATGGATACAACGGGCATGCAATGCATGCAAACTCCATACAGAAAGGACCCAGACCGCTC
>JAYDZG010000025.1:7084404-7099204 GCA_034509265.1 Microcambeva bendego
ACTTTTTACTGTGACGGTTAAAAAGCCGAAGAGAGAGCGTGGTAGACCTGTTTGCTGGACCCGGACTGTGTTTGGGAGTGGTGCCTTTTACATGGACGTGTGTTTTTGTTCGGTGCCGAGCTGACCCAAACGCCTTTTTTTTTGGTTTTCTTCCAGAATCTGTGACCCAAGAGACCTGGAACGAGCGTAAACCGGGTTAGTCTGGGGAACCGCTTTAAGACATTTCTTCTGTTTAGCTTGGTAGCTTGTTAGCTTCGAGCTAGCGTGACGTCCCGTATAGTGTGAAATCTGCACGAACTGTAAACAGTGGAAAAAAAAAGTTCCTGCTCGTGGTCCAGCTGTGCGTCAGATCTAAGTGAAAATTCTAAGGCAGAGGGGTTTCTGTGAGCCAGGGTTGACTGATCCAGATACACTCGGAAACTTTAAAATAATATTTTTGGAAACTAAAAATAAAAAAGTATTTCATGGTGATCGTTCAGCATGATGATCCTGAGCAGAAAACCAGATGGGCCAGTCACAACAGGTGAGAACAGTTTTCCGTTTAAATTTGATAAGTTATATCCTTCTCTCAGTTTCAGCTGCCTGTTTCTAGTTAATACAACTCTGCTAACTGATACTGATTGTGCTTTCTCAGATCTTTTCAGTTACAATAATATGTACATATGACGCCACTTTAGTGTACTTGATACTATGTAAACTTTTAAGGACATAAGACTTAAGCTAATGGTTTAGCACTGCATATTTGCAACATCTTTATATTTGCACCATCTATACATTTGGTTAGGGTCATATTAGTGGCACTGTGGCACAGCAAGAAGGTCCTGGGTTCGATCCTCAGGTGGGGTGGTCCCCCATGATAGTGAGGTGAATTGGAGGTACAAAATTGTCCACGATTATGTTTGATATAACCTTGATAACTGATTAATCTTGTGCATTGAATGTAATCAAAGGAGTTACTGATCATTTTGCATGTGCTGGTTCTTTCCTTTCTGTCTAGTGCTATTTTGACCCAGTGACGGACAAATCGCTAAAGCCAGTCTAATAATACGAATTAAGTTTTGTGTCTAGGTCAGGCCATTTCTGACCAGCTGGTTACCCCAAGCAACATCCCCCGTTGCGGCCATTAGATCCAATTATAGATTGGGCTTTTCGGTCTGCTGGTACAGTAGTTACATGTCATACTGTATGACATGATGCCAAAAAAATCCAGGCAGAATTTCAAGGCAGGTCGTACCATACACTAAACATGGGCCAGGTAAACATAAGCAAGAACTTCATATATAAGTGGAAATGCTCTAAACTGGGGAAAAAATGGAATATGGCTGTGTGGTCAGCGTCCTTTCTGTGTGGAGTTTGCATGTTCTCATGTCTGTGCGGGTTTTCGTCGGGTGATTCGATTTCCTCCAACAGTCCAAAAACATGCAAGGGATGTAAATTGAAGACAATAAATTGTCCATGATGTTTGATATTAAACTTGTGTAATTGATATGTACTGTGTATTTCATGAACGTAACAATGTGTAAAACATGTTAAAATCCTAATAAACAAATCCGGTGCTTAAGCAACATGCAATTAAAATGATTCTTCCATTCAGTCTTAATCATCTGTTTTGTTACAATCTCCAGCGACCGTCTCTCGACTACATCGTAAAGGAAGCCTGTTTGCTTCTTCACCTGTTTTGGTTACATTTTCCCCAGGGCAGTTTGATCTTTCCTCCTGGGCTGCGTATTCCCAAAACGTCTGTGTAATCTTCCGGCAAACCTCATGCCTGACAGTTGCACTTTATTGTTTGTTTTTAAATACGGCCTCTCCTGTCCTCGAACGTGTTCATTTATTTGGCGATGTCTCCGCAGCTCGGCACGGGGACAGCCTATACGACTCCTACATGCGCACGGACCACATCGGGAAAGAGGAAGGCAACCCCAACGAGCACAGCCCTCCCGGGCTGCCCCCGCTGCTCAAACCCACAGTAAGTGTTCTTTTTGTCTAGTGAACAGATAGACACAGTGACTAGTCCATCCTCCAACTGGAGGTTTGAACTGACCGTTACACACAAGCTCAAAGTTTCAGAACCTAGGTAGCTCAGTACACACACACACCATATAACAATGCTGAAGAATTTTATTAGTCTGTTGTGGGGTTTTTATTGTATTAGACGCCTGGGGAAAATTACTCACACTACTTAAAGTGAATTCAATCGCTTAATAATAAATAAAAAAAGTAAATAATTTCATTTAACTTGTCACATGACCATATTTTTTCGGTCGATTCACAGACATTTGTGTATGAAAAAAAATGGGCCCTGACAGGTGACGTGAATAACACCAATTATCTGTTCATCACAGTACCTGTTAGTAGGCAGCAAGTTTGACAAGGGCCAAATTGTGACGGCCAGATGACTGGGTCAGAGCATTTCCAAAACTCTGCCTTATGTAGGGTGTTCCTGGTCTGCAGTAGTCACGATCTGTCAAAAGTGAAGAAAGGATCACTGGTCGTAGGGGACCAAGGTGTACTTGGGGATCGAAAGCCGGCCTGTGTGGTCTGATCCAGCAGGCGAGCTGGCTGAAGAAGTTTATCCTGGTCTGATAGAAAGGTCTCCAGAATACAGAGTACATCACAGTTCCAGGGCAGTTTTGGCAGCAAAAGAGGGGCCACAATATAACATGGTCATAATGTTATGCCTGATCGGTGTAGATGACCCTGTGTCCAGGAATTCTGACCAACCAGAAGGTGCTTGGAAATGGATGATGCTCTACATAGTCAGCCAAGCCTAGCATCGCCTTGGACTAAACGGTTGCCACGTGACACAGAACCATAACAGAGAAGTTGATGACTTTTTTGCTGATCACGTGTAAATAACAGAAGCAGGGTTTCTCTTACACGGCAGCCTTTAAACTCAAGAAGATGTAAAGCTCACCTGACGGTCTGGAATGCAACCAAAGTAAAACACGATGATAAAATCCTAATAAAGAAATAATTGTTTTATTTCATTTACATATTCAAACAGGAAGAACAAAGAATAATAACAAAAAATCTCACAAGATATATACACAAGGAAGTAGAATACTTTAATAAAATAGGAAAACCCACATCTGCATAATACATAAAGTTTTTTTTAAATAATAAAATAATAATAAACAAAACTATGGCCTCTTAAGCACATCCATAAAAGCAGAAAACCACTTTTAAAAAAGAAAGTCACACTACTAACATCTAAAGATGTCATTGTATGTTCATGCTATGGTCAACAATTAAACATTGGTTTAAAGTACTTGCTTCTGGCTTCACAGACTTACTATAAAAAGATAAATCATGACCTTTGGGCTGCAGTTACATGATAAATATGTGATAAAGTGATTTAACTAAGGACTGGCTTAGTTAAATCACAGCCATAGTTTGGGCAACTTAGTTAGCTCTTTGAATGAAGCTGCCCTGGTTTCCTGAATTTGGCAACCCCATTATCCATCAATAAACAATTTCAGCAGTGTGTGAACTGGAGCAGGAACAGATTTCCTTGCACATGGGTTCAGAACCCTGTGCTACATTATATGTGTGACCTACCTACAGCCGAAATGATAAGCACGTGGCAATCTTTTTCGGTGGTATTATATAAAGATAGTGACTAGTGCATTACAGCTCTAACCTGTTGGGTCTGGGACAACACTGCTGATTTATATGTCTGGTTTGTGGGGTGTCCATCCATTAGTTCCTAATGCACACTACTATTTTAGTCACTGTTCCATTGGCTCTCTTAGCAGCCGGGTTGGGATTCTTTTTTAACACCCCCAGTTGCTTTATCCATGAAAGTACCTCCTTCATGTATCCAAAATGTTTCCCTGCTTGCTTTTGAAAAGTCTTTATATAATATGCATGAAACAATGCACTACTGTTATATAGTGCCACGTTCGTGCTACATGACTGAGTTTGCGATACAACTACACAACTAGATCGCTTGTAGTCAGGAGTATTTTAAGTAGTAATGCAGAGCTGGTATTATGGTTTGAGTTGGATGATGAGGTCACAGAAGCATCGGTGTGCAAAGGTTTTCCTATAGAAACTATATTATGCCCCTGCTCCACGTTTTTACAACTCGACCCCTGGGCCCCCCACCTTGTAACTAGATTTGCAAATGGCATCGAGATTTCAATGCGAACCGACCAAATGATTATATTCTGTAACATTCGATTCTGAACGGAGTCTATTCTGTATAGATTAATCAAATTACGCATGCTCATTTCACTTAGCGATGGACTAACATAGTAATAAAGTGTTTTGTTGAAAGGTTTTGCACAGATGAGCTAATCACCCATCTTATGTTTTTAGCACAAAGCCTTTTATCATTACAATTAACAATGTCTCATTTTAAACAGTAAGATATTAGTGTTTAAAATGGATAGAAGTGTTTATAGATAGGAAAACTACAGGCTAAGGGTAAAATTTATAACAGTCTTTCTAGAGACAATACTGTGTTAAATTGTTAAATGTTGTTAAGTATATCATTTAAAAGACTACTAGTTGCGTGAATAATTGCAGAGTTTCTCCATCAAACCAGTAGCGATGCCAAGTGACATCGGCCGGTTAGCCATCTTTGGCAACAGGAGGGTGAGCTGAGACAACAATACAAAAAAAAATGTATTAACTTTATGCAAATTAGAAACCACGCAATGTGATGATTACCAACAGGAACTGAGCCTTGGTCGGAGCAGTACACGAAATATCTCCATCATCCTAAAGTGGTGCATTCTGCTTTTGATTCCTAGATTATTGTTCCTGCTAGATACGGAAGAGCAACTTGTTGTGGTGCAAGAGTTTCGCAAATGGAAGGCAGTAATTGCAGAGTACAAACCCAGTCTCTATCTCGTGTCGACTGTTTAGACAGAATGTTTTTGTGGAAACACTTTGATGGCATTTTACATTTTTTTTGCTTGTTTTGCTTGGCATCTGTTGCCAGGGTGACACGGTGGCTTATTGGGTAGCACTCTCGCCTCACACCGAGAAGGTCCTTGGATTCCCAGTTTGAGTTTGCAGATTCTTCCCATGCATGTCCGTGTGGGTTTCCCCCGGTTTCCTCCCACTTCCCAAAGTAGTGCCGGTCCCAAGACTGGATAAATGGGGAGGATTTTGTTGGAAGGGTGGTCTTTTGTTGGCGTGATCACAGGGTTAAAGTTCCTGCTTGCAATTTCATAATATCGTTTTCATTAAAGGCAAAGAAATATATTTAAGGAATTAATGTGACTTTATGGGGTTCGATAGGCAGCGTCATAGCAAGATATTCAGTTTTGCATGTTCTCCCTGTGTCTGTCAGAGTTTCCTCCCACAGTCCACAGACCAACTAGTGAGGGGATTCAAAATTGTTCATGAACGGTTGATATAACCTTGTCAATTAAAGAAACATATGTAACCAGTAACTACCTGCTCTGTCATTGATGCGTGTAAAATGTGACATTAATATCCTGAACCCCATTATTATTATTTTTATAGGTTGTGAACAAAGCAACAATGAGAGATCACTTTGGGGTCCGAGGTGGACAGATGAAAGTGAAGTACATGTACGAGGACTCATATACTCGTAAGACCAATGGAGTGAGCCAGCACAACAGCATCAGCCAACCTCCCGCCAAGCCCCAATCTGTCCTCTACAAAGACCGGAGCGTCGAGAGCAACAATTCAGCCAGGTCCACAGAAAGTTCTGTAAAGCCGACAAAGCCTGGGGATCCCGTCGCCCCCGAGCAAGCGCTCAAGCAGCACAGACAACAACTGACCGCTTTAGAACAACAGGAGATCCTCGGTTATCCTGAAATCTACTTTGTTGGACCAAATGCCAAGAAAAGACAAGCCGTCCCCGGTGGATCTAACAACTCCGGTTACGACGACGACCAGGGTGGGTATATCCACATGCCTCACGACCACATCGGCTATCGCTACGAGTTCCTCAAAGTCATTGGGAAGGGGAGTTTCGGCCAGGTGGCAAAAGTCTATGACCACAAGTTGCACCAGCATCTGGCTCTGAAAATGGTGCGCAACGAGAAGCGCTTCCACCGGCAAGCGGCCGAGGAGATCCGGATCCTGGAGCACCTGAAGAAACAGGACCTGACAGGCAGCCTGAACATCGTCTACATGCTAGAGAACTTTACCTTCCGCAATCACATCTGCATGACGTTCGAGCTCCTGAGCATGAATCTCTACGAGCTCATCAAGCGCAACAAGTTCCAGGGTTTCAGCCTACCCCTGGTGCGCAAGTTTGCTCATTCCATCCTCCAGTGCCTGGAGGCCCTTCACCTCCACAAGATCATTCACTGCGACCTGAAGCCAGAGAACATCTTACTCAAGCAGCAGGGCAGGAGTGGCATCAAGGTTATCGACTTTGGCTCAAGCTGCTTCGACCACCAGCGCATCTACACCTACATTCAATCTCGATTTTACCGGGCACCTGAGGTCATCCTAGGATCACGCTATGGTATGCCCATAGACATGTGGAGCTTCGGCTGCATCCTGGCAGAGCTCTTAACAGGGTACCCTCTCTTCCCGGGTGAGGATGAAGGCGACCAGTTGGCCTGCATGATGGAGCTGCTGGGAATGCCTCCTCAAAAGCTTCTGGACCAGGCCAAGCGTGCCAAGAACTTCATCAACTCCAAAGGCCACCCACGGTACTGCACGGTGTCCACGCTCGGCAACGGCACCCTGGTGTTCAACGGAAGCCGTTCTCATCGAGGCAAGATGCGAGGCCCGCCGGCAAGCAAGGAGTGGGCGACGGCTCTCAAGGGCTGCGACGACCCTACTTTTGTCGACTTTCTGAAGAGATGTCTGGACTGGGAACCCAGCAATCGCATGACCCCAGTCATGGCCTTGAGACACCCCTGGTTGTACAAAAGGCTCCCCAAGTCCGTACCCGGAGGGGAGAAGGTCACGGTGGCCAAGAGGACTAATGAGCACGCAACCTCCTTCCCGAGCATCATCTCAAAGGGTCCTGCTGTCATGAACCCCACGAACAACAAACTGAGGTCCAGTATGATCGGGGACTCTAACGGAGGTATTCCTCTGCGCACTGTGCTACCGAAACTCGTTTCATGAGACAGTTCATGGACCACTCAGGGATAGAGACGTTTTTAGAAGTGGAATTCTCATAGCGACAATACTCAGTGTTTACTTCACTGCAGGAGCACAACGATAAATGTTTTTTTTTTTTTTAATGATAGTAGTTTTAACAGTACTGTGGTTCGGAAGAAATATTAAGAATTTAGCTTTTACATTTGTTTTTACAATTTATCTTAAAGGAATTGAATGCTTTTATGTGTACAAATGAATCAAAATTAAAACTTTCTTCCAGGGTGTACACTTAATAGGTGTTAAGCGTATGCATCCTCAAGGGCTACACTTTTAAGGGCTGCAAGAATAATTTTACAATCAAATGAGATTTTGTCTGATGTCACGACCTAAAATAAACTCGTGTAATGACTCGCCGGTCATTGTTATTTCGTGACTCTAATCGTAATTATAATAAGTCATAAGGCAGTAGAAGAGAATTGTAGAACTGTACCGTCCTTGTTCGTAGAACGGAGTTGTGAGGGTTTTGTTGCATAAGAATCCCAGAAGAACAGTTATTAATGCCAAGTTCACACTACACGACTGGATATCTTGCACTCATAGTCTTCACACTACATGACCGATTTGCGATAGGGGGTTTCAGACTGCACAATCTAGCATCAGAAGGAATCACAGATGAGTCTCCTAAACTACGTTTTGTCAAATAGCTTTTGTCATTTGCACAGATATGCTGTGAAATGTCTGTGCTGATGTATTCCAAAACAATGTTATGCCCCGTTTTCTGTTTTTACCACATATCTTGCGTTCTCATTGACTATAGTTCAACACTGCACTCATTGCCAGTTGCCGATTCAAAAATCCTGCAGTGTGAACTTGGCATTAGGTTGAAGGTGGTACAACATGCCACTCTGATGGGCTTTGTTACACATTACTTGTTTGTTCATATTGGCCTCGGGTCACCAGTTGTTGCTGGTTCCCGAGGAATTCTTTGGTTTTACTGTTTGCAGTATGAAAGATGTCAAGTCAGGTTTTACTTGAAAGTAATAAGCAAGTAGGTCTGTGGGGGATTTGTGCTTCCAGAGGATTCGGTCAAGGTGCAGTACCTGAAATGTACTGCTAAGCATTCAGTGAAACTGTGAAACTATTTTTTATTATTATACTACGGGCATTCAATGGGCATTCTGTGATTAAAAAACTTTTTATTACTTTTTTAATACCTCACACAAACTGTTTGATGTTTCTGCCAGATGTTCTCATTTTTATTGTTTGCCTTTTGGATCCAGTACTCTCATTTGACCTGGATCCATGGCTGGCTTAAAAACCAAACCATGTTTTAGAATTGGAAAGGTGCTAACTAGGGATGTAATGATACACTTTACCCACGATGTGATATGATTCACAATTCCAGATTTTTCTTAAACAATTTTTTTTAGTAAATAAAAGGTGAAAACTAAGCCAGAAAAGCTGGTTCCTTGTTTATTTTTTCTGGTAAATTGTTCCATAAGTTAATTGATTATTAACGATACTTCATGAATCATTACATCCCTAGTGCTAAACCTAGGTTCATCGCAACTGGTTGTAAAAAGGACATCACTGCCACAATTTTGTTAATGAAACTCATATGTTCATCTGGAGTTGAATCCTGTCTTTCTCAGGGTTTGAATTCATGTAGGTAGAAATGTCTTCTCTTAGTAAACTGGCACATATGATCCACACATACATTTTACTGGATTACCACTATTGTGCGGGTAAACAGAAACACAAGCCTGGCTTATGCTGTCTCAATTGTGGAAATCTGAGAAAAGAACTTAGTGTGTTGGCCAAAATATTTAAGGCCAGTCTCAGTAATGGTGCCACACGCTGATCATTTACCCTCCTTCAGTTTTATGTAGGCATCTCAAGCTGCTAACCTGGATCCGTATGCATTGTCCCCACCACATTTTTTCACATAGCTTGGGGTGTCACATAGTGACTTTTTAAAAAACACAAAAAAGTAAAGTTCAAAGTGAAGTCTTCAGGCTAAAGGAAGCATAAGCCAGGTTTATAGGTCTGTTTTACTTGGAGGCTCAAGACCAGCTAATTCATTTATAGAAATGATTCTTACTTGGTTCAATGGTTGCACAACTTTTCATCACCATACTTTGCTGTTACTAAAAAACAAAACTTTACTTGTAATTTTTGTGTTCACAGGTTTGTTCTCATTTTGTATCGCCCTTTATAGAGCCCAAAACTTTTTCAATTTTACAAATGATTTGAGTTTTTAACAGAAGATTTGATAGAATAATGGTGTGATTTTTTTTTTCCTTTTATAATGTGTGGCTTGGCGGACTGTTTGCTGTATGTTACACAGCAGGAAAATTAAAATCGGTGTAAAAGGATTTGACATGAATTCTGTACATAACTTAAGAAGTTTGTATTAGTTTCTTTTGTAAAAAAAATATCAATAAAATTGATATTAACTGAGATCTTTGTTGTAATGTTTTTGTAGTGTTTAACTACAGATCATTTCTTATACAAAGGGCTGCCCAATACATCTATTGTGATCTACCAGTCGATTGCACATTGGTACATCACGCCTCATTCAAACAGGTAAGTGTGATTGATATGAAATGTGGCCATCATTTTTTTAACTTGCACCTTTATCCCACCTAAAGCACTGCTTTCTAGACAAAATAATTTATTGCTATTTTTTTTTTAAAGTTGAGTGTGAAACCAAAAATAATTCTGAAGAATCGTTCTTAAGTTAAATTGTTCATATTTTAAATCTATTTTCTCCATAAGAAATAATGTTAATAGTATTAATCCGTGCCAGACCTCCCAAACTGCCCCCTTACTCTAGCCTTTGTTGTGTCTTAAATGCTCTCATTGTTATAAATACAAGTATATATTTTTTAAAATCTTAAATTATAAAAGAGGGTGGCTCAGTGGCCAGGTGTGTAGTACTGTCAACTCACAGCAATAAGGTCCTGGGTTTGATCCCCAGGTGGGGCAGTTCGGGTCTTTTCTGAGTGGAGTTTGCATGTTCTGTGGGTTTTCTCTGGGTGATCCGGTTTCCTCACACAGTCCAAAAACTTGTAAAAAAAAAAAAAAAGTGAACTCTTACAAGAACTGAACTGAACAACTTAAAAATCTTAATGATAAACAAATAAAAATTTAGAATGGACATTACTGTAAAATCAATAATGAACTCAATTCACAGTAGTGCTCTACCATACTCCATCATACTTTTCTTTTCTCAATTTCTCACCACTACACATTCTCTGCCACTTATTTGAAGCCATTTTGATATTCAGTTTTACAAAATATAAAAACACTGGAAAAAACACCTTCCACTGTCCGAATGTTTGCTTACTGTATATATGAGGTGTATTCTAAAATCTAGTGAGCTGCCTTGCTTTCTTACTGCCTACATAGCGGACTATCTAGGTAAATAGTATTGTAATAGAAAGTTTCTTTATAAATCACATCATTTCAATGCTTAATAAGATAACACAGTTAGCACCATGCCATTCAAACCAATGGGACGATATGACATCGTGCTAGCACGTCAGATAACGTCTCCCTCCGTGTACCAAAAATGGCTGGGTTGTTACTAAGAAGCCAGAATCTGCAAACAAGTACACTCGTCCACCTTTACACAAACTAAAAATCAATAATAGTTTGTTTTACATTTGAAAAGAACTTTGTTCGGTTAGCTTTGTTCGGTCAGCTCTTTGACCCACAATGATACCTATGTAGAGAGTGCACTAGGCTTGTTCAATGAGATGTCCAATCTTCAGAACCCGTAGGTTGAGGATGTCCAATGAGAACCTGGCCAGGTGTCCAGATACCTTTGCCCATCCATGAGGAGTTGTAATTTTCAGTGTACATTTGTCCAGCTGACTAATGGAAGGTTGTTGAATGAATGCCGCCTTACTCATAGATAGAGGAACCGGAATGTTTAGTTACCTTGCCAAAAAAGGCGGATCTAAAAAAAATCAGACACGCCACCGCATGCTTTGCATATATGCTTCTCTGACAAGTTTCAAGCACCTGCTGGAAGTCTGACAACATGAATGACAGATAGAGCATAGTATTATTTAAACATAATAAACATCAGAAGAGAACAAACCCCACCTAAAGTTCTCAATCAACAAACCTCTTCTGTAAATCAGGAGCCTTGAAATATTCAAAAGTACATGGACACCTTACCAAGAGCTTGTCGGAGTTCCCATTTCAGAACCACATGGTATTCGAATAGTGATGTCTCTTCTTTTCACAAAGCACAAAATGATGTCTCTTCTTTTCACGGCTGGTGAACAGCAATAGTCAAATCTGACCACAAATTCTCTATTGGATTAACAATTATTGGATTAACAATTACTAAATTGTTGCTTTAGCATTATGCTTTAGGTCATTGGGAAAAGAGTATTTTATGTAGAGTATTTGAATGGATGGACATTAAAGGCCTATTTTTGAATTTATTTATTATTTATTATTTATTTAGTGTGTGTGTGGGGAAGGGGGGGGGGGGGGTAGGTTGCAAAAAGCAGTACATTGTATTCCTGGTCCCAAGACCAGATAAATAGGGAGATTGTGTCAGAAAGGGCATCCAGAAGCAACCGAAAAGATTCACAATGTATGCAGTTAAGACTATATCAACCTTCATTCTTTGTAAGGTCAGGCAATGATGCCATAGAATCCCAGGCTTACTTATGATGTTCCAGTTCGTCCTGGACAAGTATAATCATGTTGAATTTAAGGCTGTTTACGTGCCACTGGAGCAAAATTTTTTAGACATTTTGAATTCCAAAAAAGAGCAATTTTGCTGAGAAATATCTAAACTCAGAAGTCCAAATACGTTTGACACATGATGCATCATATGCCTAAGCATAACCGCCTGAGAGAACACAGGTCCCGACTAGCTACACTCTCAAGCACCCGTTACATAAGCTCTATTTACAGGTTTAAAAGACAAACAGGGGAGATTATTATTGTGATTATTTCTTGAATATCATCCTCAATACCACTGAAGGTTAAAGGTCAGAACAACAAGACTAATAAATACAGCCCAAAATCAGATGGAATGGTATGAAAAAACAAATACAACAAGAACCTGAGATATTACATGTTTTGTCTGCTCAACTTGATTTAATTCATTAATAAACCTCCATTCTTGCATTTCAGCCCTGAACACAATTCAAAAAGTGGTGGGCGCAGTTGAGGGCTAGTAATGAAGTGAAAACCTTGTAATCGTCTTTGATGAGCAAGGGCCATCAATTTGTCAACAAATGTGTGAGAAAATGATTCAAATGTTTAGAAACAATGTGCTTAAAAAACAACTATTAAAAGGGATGTGCATATTTCTCCATTGACAGTGCATAATATTATCAAAGGATTCAAGTAAATCTGGAAGAATTTCAGTGCGTAAAGGCTAAGAGCGCAAAGCTGAATGCCTATATTCCTTTGGCAAATCTTTATCAAGCACTACAGTATAGTTACATGCACAAATGCCACTTACAACATTACAGCATAAAGTGGCATCAACTTCTCTGGGCTTTGAGGTATCTAGGATGGACCATCACACAATGGAAAGGTGTATTGAATCAGCATTCCTGGTCTTTATTGGAAGTCCTGACCTGTCTTGATTTCCATATTTCACCCTCTACAGTGCATAACATAATTAAATGATTTAATTTACCCAGAAGAATTTAAGTGCGTAAAGGGCAAAACCAAACATCTGCGATTTCTGATCTTTCAGACGGCTCTCATTACACAAAAAACTGATATAACCACATGGGCAAGGGGTTCCTTTGCCAAAAAAAATACATTTAAAGCAATTCCGTCTGCTCGAGAAGGCACCTTTCCAAGGCCAGGCAGATTAATGTAATCCTGAAGCGCTAGACACATGGTCCATATGCTAACAGAAATGGATTGGATGTGCTCTTAACCATCTGAGTATTAGCAATAGTCCTGCATGCTGCTGGATTTAGAAAGACTAAGTCCTGGTGACCATATGGAGTCATCAGCTGGGTTTCTAGGCCACAAGTAGTGCTTAATGTGCATGCATGATTGGAGTGGCTGGTTGGTAGTGCTTATTAAGCATCTCCCTGTCATCTGTCATTTTTACTATTTCAATTTTACATTTTCCTTTTCCTCCCAATGTATCGTAGCCAGTCAGTCTTCCAATTCTGGATAAGCGATCACGTTTGTGGGGGATTGTATTTTCCCGGCACTCGCTACATCCAAATGGTGCGTGGTCTATCAGCCCCTTCTTATTCACTCAAAATTAAATGAATTCACAAATGAGTCCAATCTTGGGTAGCGAGAGTCACACGCTGATCTTTGCCTTTTTCACCTTCTGTTCAGGCACTTAGGCTGTTAATCAGGGTCCTTGTACAGCATCAAATACCCCACCCCATTTTTTAGTCTGCTTTTGTCTACTTATCGGACTAGTGGTAATTCGGCCTGCTACTGGAGACCTATTCAACCAATAGCAGAGCTGAGTTTCAAAACTTGAGGAATTTTTGTGCCACCTGGGCTTCCAACTCCTGTTCCTTTATGGTATAAAAATGAGCAGATTTTATCACAAACTGCCTTTTAATGCAGCATGATTAAAAAAAGCTTTGGTGATTAAAAGTATATGGCTGAGCAGATGTACACAAACCTAAGTTAAAAATGCACAATGTCCAGCATTAGAACATTGATTTCATTGGACTTTTAGGCTTCATCTTCATTGTCTATGACCAGCTGTATTGTATTGGAAAAGTCATAACATAGTTATAGCCTTAAGGTACTGGACCAGTAATCAGAGTCACCGGTTCAAATCCTACCACTGCGAGGTTGCCACTACTGGCCCCTTGACACTGGATAAAAGTGCCTGCTTGGTCGGATCCTCTGGACAAAAGTCTAGAAACACCCCAGACAGGTCACCAGTCCAGCGAGGGAGAATGGACATTAGCAATACTTATTCATCTGACTGGATGTCTTGTAACTGTAGGAGGAAACCGGAGCACCTGGAGGAATCCCACACTGGGAGACCATGCAAACTCCAAACAGACAGAACCCAGACTGCTCCAACTGGGTATCAAACCAAGGACCTTCTTGCAGCATTGCAATGAATTTGTGCACACGTTTTGGTGTTATAAACTTGTGCAGAACCATGACCTCACCCTACCAATACCACGTGTAATGCCATTAATTACCTTTAGTGAAAACTTGCCAGGTAAGCTCAGGTACATTATGTTCTTCAGTTCAGCTGATCATGTTTGTTATTCAGAACTATTCATCAATTGTACTTATAAGCTGCCTCTTGTCACTCTTACCTTAGAGCATGTTCTGACATGGGTTCTCTATATATTGATATTGAATACAGGCAATGACATGCTGCCTCCTATTTCTTGTCCTCAGACTTCTGACATTTCATAAAATAATGTGATGCATGAGCAGAAATAATTTGCCTGTTATGCTATATATAGCTGATATAAGCCAATATACACCAATCAGGCATAACGATATGACCACCTGCCTTAAATTGTGTCGGCCCACCTATTGCCCCCATATTGCCCATAGATCTGAGCTACAGTAGCTTGGCTCTTTGATTGGACCCCAATGTGTGTGTTTATAATGGATATAAACACACACACACACACACACACACGGATGTGTTTACATCCATTTTTTTTATTCTTGGTTAATTCTTGGTTTGGGTTAGGGTGAAGGTCTAAGGTCATGCCCGTGGGTTAAAGTCAGTTCAAGGTCGGTCCAACGTCAGTCC
>JAYDZG010000025.1:7099304-7110050 GCA_034509265.1 Microcambeva bendego
GCCTTTGGTTTGTGCAACTTTCAGATAATAAATAAAGGTTCAACTCCAGTTCATGCACAATATAAAGATTTCATGTTTTGTAGGAGGCAAAAAAGTTTTGTCAGGATTGTATCTGTCGGATGAGGTGAGTTTGGTGTCTGTGTTTGTGTGTGTGTGTGTACACATAAGGCATATCTTACGAAAAGCAAGTGTGGTGGTTATAATGAAGAGTCTGTATCAACAACACACAATGCTTTTGCACTTTTTGTTGTTTTAAATCATCTTAAGCTTTCTTTAGATTTTTCTGTCGGATCTCCTCTTTTATTCTCACTCAGTTTTCATTTTGCGGTCCGCTCTCGGTTCCGTCCTAAATCGAACTTTCTTACTTACTAGTAGGTGAGATGGGCGAGTGGACAGTGAATGTAGTATTTATTGAACTGTGCATGAAAAAAGAAGATTGAAAGGGATTTGCAGATTTCTCCCTCTACAGGGCATAATGTCATTGCGCAATCCAAAGAAATTTGGAGGAATTTCAGTGCGTAAAGACCAAGGGAACGCTTGTGATTTTCAATTGCTCAGACGGCACTGAATCAAAAACCTCTACTCAACAATAGGTGATCTAACCACATGGAAGAGGGATTACTTTACCAAACCTTTATCAAGCACTACAATACAGAGTTACATGCAAAAACTTAAAAGTTTTCTGTGCAAAATAGAATCCTTATGTTAAACCTGTCCAGAAGTAGCATTGACTTCTCTGGGCTCTGAGGCATCCAGGATGGACCTTCACACAGTGAAAATATGTACTGTATAAATCAGCAACGCAGGGTTTTTTTTTGGAACAAATGTGTGCTCCAGAACAAAGATGAAGGTTGAGCAGACAAAGCCTGAAATATCTTCAAGCTCTCTGTAACTGTCAATGAAAATGTAAAAGATTGCATGGAAAATTTATTACCACAAATGCATGATTTTATTGAGCTGGCTGTCAGTTAACCGTCACACAGCTATGATCACAACGTACATATAGTAGCGGTTCCTGTACCTGCCAGTTGCTTAAGGCAGTGAGATGACAGCACTAAACTGGTACATTGTGTTCTAATTATGCACTTCACAAATACAAGATGTACGTGCACCTGTGTCCTGCCCCAAGAAAGAGTTGTTTGTTTGCTGCATAAAAAACAGATAATGATTTGCAAATGCTCATTTTAATTGAATTCAACTGTTTTAAATATAAAATAGTGCAAACACTATTGACTATGAAAAATAATATTTTATACTTCTTATATTGATTGTATATTTGCGGCTATACACTATTGTACATTTGATGCCAGCAGCACATTCCTTTTTTGACAACTCTTTAATCATGTGTCAGTAGGAATCAAAGCACTTTTTCTCTTATGCAAATCACAATATGCAAATTCAACCTTATGGATTTTGTTTTATTATTTTGTGGTCCCCAATCAATGCGCACTGGTCTCTGAGCTATTATTACCGTGTTGCATAGAAAGAGTTAATCATTAGGTATCTCTGGTAATTTCATGACATGAAACGATTGTTAATTACACAAGTTTTATCAGTACACAATTCATATCAAATACAGTCATGGACAATTTTGGGGTCTGCAATTCACCTTGCATGTTTTTGGACTGTGGGGGGAAATAGGAGCACCCAGAGTAAACCCACATGAACACGTGGAGAACATCCAAACTCCACACAGTAAGGACGGACCGTCCCACTTCGGGATCATATTGCTAGGGGACACCAGCATGAAAAGCTCATTTTACATCATTTGTGAGCAATAATATTAATTCTTATGTTTTAAACAGCTGCCCACACAGAATATAGACAAAGGTTCAAAGCTTCTATGAGGGTTCCAGCTAATATAAACTTTTGGTGATCAGGGACATTATCATTCAAAAGTTTTAACACTAAAAACTATGTGTTTTTGGCCAAGAAAAAGAAGCATGCATGACCTGGCCTCAACAATCTTCTGGTCTAAACCCAACTGAGATGGTTTGGAATGAGCTGGACCTCAGACTGAAGGCACACTCAGCTCCTCTGGGAACTTCTTCAAGACTGGCGGAAATTCAGGTGGCTACCTCATGAAGCTAATCTAGAGAATGTCAGATACAAAGTCAAGTGTAATGTGCAAAGCTGTAATCAAAGCAAAATGGTGATAATTTGATTCTAAAATATATATTTTTTAAAACCCCACTTATTCTGGTTTGTTTAACCCTTTTTATTGACTAAATAATTCAATCCAATGTAGAAAAAAAAGTCAGCACCACTGAATGAGAACTTTTGACTGGCACTGTATATCGGGTTACTATTGTTCTACCTCTCTTGTCCAACCTTATCACTCAGGTTTGATGATGGTGGCGGAGGTGGGCGCTGATGTTCTGTGAAAGCCTTGTTGACCTTGTTACCTGCTCGCTCTACCTTGTAGTTATGCTCTGACAATTAGGGGAACGGAGTCAAAAGCTACTCACTGAAAAATAGTTAACTCATTTTATGTATTTTAAATACAAATTCTGATGTTTTACCTCGAGGTGGTTCTGACGGAAACCTGTTTACCCCCTGAGGTTGAAGCCCACAAGCTGTGACAACCGATCAAACAATGCTGCTCGTAAAGGACTTTAAAACCTGGACTAAATAATGATGCACTTTATTTTTTGGGGGGGTAGTTTTAACTTTGGGTTCAATTTAATTGGGTGTTTGTATCTTTGTATTTGTGGTAATCTGATTGATTTAAGGTATTATCCAGGCTACATGAGGATGGGGTCCTTACTGGTTTTCCTTGCCACCATGGGCTTGCTTCACAAGGTTATCAGTCTCTTGGTTCTGGATTCTGCATTTGACACAATGTCCTTTGTGAACAATTGTCCATTGTGGCCTAATGAAACTACACTGATGTGGAAAAACAGCTTGCCCAAATTTTATTTTAATGATTTCATTCTATTTAGATCTCTCAACTTATTTTTTTCTACTCATTTTTCGATTTATTTGCATATTCCTCCTCCGACTAGTGTGTCGTTTGCGTAAACCGGTTTTAGCACATGCTTTCTGCCGAGAAGTCAAAATATGCTAGCCAGGAATCTGTAGTTCGGTCTTCCAACTCTAGCAGACAGACTGGCCAATCATTGTTTGCTCTAGGCACTGCCAATTGTGTCCGATAGATGGCACCCTGCCAACCAATGGCAGAGCCCAGATTTGAATCTAAGCACGTGTTAGCAAAATATCCCATTGCGCCACCTAGGCATTACCCTGTTTATAACCTGAGTGACACCAAATGCCACTTTTAATGGATAAAAACATAATTGCATTTGCAAACCTAATAAACTAAAAACTGTTGAACCAACCTAGGCAATAACAACTGTTGTCAATCCTTTGTAATAACCTCTAATGACTCGTACATAAGTGTACAGAATGTGGGCAGATTCCTTTGTCCAGATTAGTTTTAATTACAATACAATGGAAGTTTTATGAACTTCCTTAAAAGGCTGCATCATCTCAATGGAATGCAGTCAGTGTTCCTTACATTTACTTTCATATTTGATTGTAGACAGTTTGAACCTGAGACATTTTATGTTTATTTTATATTTATTTTATTTGTTAACAAACATCCATTCCTGCATTTTAGGCCTGCAACTCATTCCAAAAGAGTTTGGACAGGGGCATTTAAGGGGTAATAATGAGGTGAAAAAAAACATAATAATGTGCTTCCAAACAGGTGATTGTAATTGTAGTTTGGTACAGCGGCAACATCCATGAAAGGCTAAACCTTTAATGAGCAAAGATTATCAGATAATCTCCAGTTTGTCAACAAATGTGAGAAAATGAGAAACAATCTACCTTAAAGAAAGATTGGAAAGGATTTGCATATTGTCTCACTACATTAAAGTTGAAGGGTGAAAGATCTTCCATCCCTCACACGACACTGCATAAAGAACCGCCACAATAACACATGAGCAAGAGATTACTTTCTCAAACCTTTATCAAGCACCCCAATAAAGATATACATGCAGAAACGCAATTTAAAACTCTACTTTGCCAAAAAAAAAGGAAGAAGCCTTATGTTAACCCTGTCCAGAATCGGCATTGACTTTTCAGTTCTTGGAGGCATCAAGGATGGTCCATTGTACAGTGGAAACGTATATGGTGATCAAATAAATCAGCATTCTAGTCTTTTTTAAGAAAAAAACCCACTGTGTGCTCTGGAACAAAGACAAAAAGGACCATCCAGACTGTTATCAGAGACCAGTCCAAAAGTCAGGGTCTGTCATGCTATGGAGTTGTCAGTGTCCTTGGTAAAGGTCATTTACAATTATGTGATGCAGCATTATTACAGAAAAGTACACTGAGATCTTCAAGACGTCATATTTTCCAGGGATGTTCATGCATCAAAACAATTCAGTACCACATGCTGCACACATTACAGTCACAGTTATGGAAGTAGAGAGTACAGGTACAGGACTGACCTGCCTGCGGTCCAGGTCGGTGGGGTTGTACTAAAAAAACCACCCAGGGCCACCAACAATCTCTTAATTATTACTGATAAATTCTATCCACCAATGAAATTCTTCGCTTGTTTTAATACAATATGTCACATTAAGCTTTGTTCACCACCATTAAACCTAATGTGGAAAAAAGCAGAAGGAAGAATTGAGAATTTATGGAATTACATGTATTAGTTAAGGATGTTTTAATTCTAATAGTAATCCAAAAAGATTGTAGAACCTCACAAGTGTTGGAGGTAAAATACAAATAAAAAAAAACTAAACTATGATTGGAGCCTTCAGCTATATAAACACACTAGCACACCAGAGCTGAGAGTTGAGTAAGGAAACAATAATGTAATAGTAAAGAGCAGGTTTTGTTATATTCTTAAATTCATTTCTAACTGGTTTTGGATTGTATTTCAGTGTTTTCCTTTTATACTCGATTTCTCTGTCTCAGTTGTTCACAGATAACTGCAAATATCCTCCACAGTTTTTTATGCCTTTTTTCATGGCAAAAAAATATTTTAACACTAAATGATTATACTATTTTCTACTACTGGATAAAATATTTAATACTGTTGAGAGAACACAAAGCAACTGTAAAGGAAAACACGGCTTGGGATGGTAAAATAGCCCTGAGCATAAATCCATGTCCCCTGGCTGCTGATTGGCTGCTGCCCTGTGATACATCTCTGGCAGCCCAGCATTCTGAAACATAAAATGTTTTGGGGGAATACTTGCGGTTTAAGTTACAAAAAATAGTTGTGGGTGCTCTAGGAACATGATATTGGGGTCGACTTTGTCAAAAACAACTTCATTTTTTACATTATTCTGAAAAATATGCAGTTCTGTACATCCTTATGGGAAACAATATTTAGAATATTTTTCGGTGTTTAGAAGAACCGTTTAAAAAGTACTCAGATCAGCAAACCTAATTAAGGTCTGTGACCATGTGTTTTGTCCAAGCATGTGTCCATGTGTCCTCCTGTTTGCTTTAGCATGTGTGACTAGTCTGGGAACAGGTGGGCTACAGTGTGAATAAACCTCCTCCCAAACAGCTGATGGTCTTACTGTTCACTGAGTACTATTGTGTCACTCCAGTGCCCTGAAGTGTCTTAAATCCATCTGCATATGACAGAATGCTTTTTTCCATTACATATGAAATGATATATATTTTTTATATATATGCATATATATACAGTATATGTGTGTGTGTGTGTGTGTGTTTATATCCATTTTTTTTCTTTCGAATTTTGAAAGTATTACTTTTGGGAGGTTAATTCATGTGGTGGGTTAGGGTGAAGGTCTAAGGTCATGCCCGTGGGTTAAAGTCCGTTCAAGGTCGGTCGAAGATCAGTCCAAGGTCATTTAAGGTCACTTTTGGTTCAGTTAAAAGGATCATAAATTTTGTTTTATACTTGACTCAAGTTCTTAAAATCATTATTTTTTAAACCTTTTTTCGTTAAATCTTGATTCGTGTGATTTTCTGATTTCTGTAAAATACTGACCTTTATTAAACATTAAACATTAAACATTAAACAGTATAACATACCATTCGCAGTAAAAAAAAAACTGATAAGAGCAAAAGAAAATGCGCCATATGTCACTCACCACAGTGTGAGTACTGATCTATTTTTTTTAAAAGGTTCTGGTAAGAAAATGGGGAAACTAAGGCATCAGGACACTAGGCTAGTGTGTATGTGTCCTACTTAACCCTGTTGTGTGTACGCCATGGCACATGCAGGATTAAGCACGGTCAGAGAACAAATAAAGCAGGAAATCAAAAGTCAGCAGCCAAGTTAGTTTGGAGTGTGAGATTCAATACTGAATGCTGATGGGAATTGACAGGTTTGAAAATTTAGTATAAATAAAACCTGCATTTTGTGTTTTTTTATACGAAATACCTAATTGTTAAGAAAGTTCTAGAAAGAAAAAACTGTGGTTACTGATTACTGGCCAAATACTGACCTATTGCTGATTTATGATAGATTAACATATATTAAATACATAAATAATATACATAAGATACCCAATGACATCCTTAAAAATAATACAGACAAAATATGGTACACTCTGAACTGTGTATTCAATCCACATGTATAAACCTTGAAATAAAAGCTGAAATTTTTAACATTTACCTCATATGCATCTTTTAATGTCAAATTATATACTATATAAATTTTGTATGTATACATGTATCTCCGACAGTCTTGAAAAGGACTGTAGGTGATTCTTGGTTTCACCTTACTTCATTCTGGGAAATGCCCTTTTACGTGCAAACTTGGATAACATCATAGTAGTCAGAAGCTACCCCTATGAAAAAACTGGACTAATAAGCAAAACCTTTATCTTTCTGTTGCTGTCAACACAGAGGGATTTTCCCAAGCATGAAACGTCAATTCAGTCAGATTATTTGAACTCTTCTTATAGTATGTACAATATTTTATTCATATGTAGAATACTATAGAATATTCTTTTTTTATTTTACAACCCCAGACTAGAAAAAAGTTGGGACAGTGTGAAAATTTAAATACAGTGTTCCTTGCCTTCACTTTTATTATTATTTGATTGCATTTCATGTTTGTCTGCTCGATTTCATTTCATTTGGTAATAAATCACCATTCCGGCATTTCAGACCTGCAACACATAAAAATAGGGCAAGTAATGAGGTGACACTGAGTACTGACGTCATTCCAGATGGGTGATTGTTAATTGATTAGGATTTTAACATCATGTTTTACACTTTTGTTTACATTTATGCTGAGTTTAAATTGCCGACATGATGGCATGTTGACAGATATACAGCAGAAGAGGTGTGGTCCCGGCATCCCTTTCGATCTGGGTTGCCAGATTGACGCTTTTCCCTAACCAATGCTTTGCATGAGTGGAGTGGAAGGCTTTGCATTCAAAGCAATGTGTGAAACACTTTTTCTAATTGGCATGTTTTTTTTTCCTACACCTGATGCCCGTTCTGGCGCAACCCTCCTACTTATCTGGGCTTGGAGCCAGCATTACAGTGCACTGGTTTGTGCATCACAGTGGCTAGGGTGGTGCCCAGCTGACTGGTGGCATAGCAGAAATTAAAGCGGGGAGTTCAGGCGCTGGTGTGCTAGAGGAAAATCCCGCTGTTCCACCTAGGCACATCCCCTTCCCAAATATACCGATTTAAAGTTATAGATAACCCTATTTCACTTACTAGCTTTGTGTAATGTTAGGATCCTTTCTGGGTTTTTTAATGCTTGGTTGATCATAGCTACTTCTTTTGAAGGAGCTATTTATTACGTCTGTACCACGAAATGCCTGACAAAATTGAAATGATGTCTTTTACTTGCATTCTCTTATAACACCTGTTGTAATTTGCAGAGCCAGTAATTCAGTTTCTAGATTTATTTTCCCTCATCACTTTTACTCTGATGTTTTTCTGTAATCTATGTGTTACAATATATTGTTTTGTTTGTGCATACAGGCCCCTATGCATTAATAATTATTTTACAGGTTACCAATGCCATTGGCACAAACTACCACTGACTACTGTCTGTGTTCACAAGCATGGTGTTTTTCCTCCTTGCTTCAGTAAACACAGTGCTATTTCAAAAAACATTTTCAAAGGTCTACCAGACAAGAAGACTTTGCTTAAGTTCATCTCATAAAGGCTTATTCACAATTGTTCTTATATTTCTTCTGCTTTACTTTGGAGCAATAAGAAGCAGCAGAATTTTCCACTATCACAAGAATTACGAGAGTCTGAACTCCCTGGTTCGAAACTCAGTGTTGCCAACAGTCGGCTGGGTGCCACCCTATTCTCTAGAATACACAGCCCAGCGCACTGAATTTAAAATACAAATTTCAAAAATGTGGGAAACTGCTGCAGTGATAATAGGGTTGCCAGGTTGCTACAGTGGTTTCCAAAATGCATGAAAAATCACCCTAAACAACACAGGATAAAAAGATGAAGTTTAGAATTTCACCTACATGACCTGCAAATTAATATCCTAAAATGTTCAGATCAGTAATTATACATTATAAAGGACAAATTATTTTGCCTTGCAGGTCTTTGTAAAACAAATATTCTAGCCTATGTTGTTTGCTGTCTAACATATGAATCACTGTATTGATGGGCGCAGCAAGGGTGTCTTTTGACTTGGAAAGAATAACCTGTCAATCAAACTTGATGGGATGTGAGAAGGTACAGAATGTCTATTTGTTTGTATTTATATTATAAACTGCACCTCAAAGTATGTTCTTCCATCAAAATTTCCAACAAAATGTGGTTGAAAACCACCCAATCGGGCAACAGCTTTCGTGAGATTAACATCCACTTGTCCTGTTTGCACTGCACCGGAGAGACCCCACAACACACATCTTCTGTTAAAAAAGTAACTAAGGTAATGGTTATGCTGAGTGCATTTTTAAATTAGTTATTTTTACTTTTTAGACTTGAAACTTAAGTAAAAAAAATCATCAAAGTAATAGTACTTTTACTTTAGTGCATTATTTAGTACTCTCTGTATTTTTAACGTTATAACGTTATTTTTTATGTTTCTTCTTTATTTACATTTTTTTTAATTTCTGCTTTAATATAAATGTATATTTTGTTAATTACCTTAGTTACTATTGTGGCTGAGCAGTCATAAAAGCATTTCCCTGCTGGTTGTACCATGTATGACTTTGTATGTGACAAATACATCTTGATTTATCCATCATGATTTTTCAAAAAAAATCCAGGGACGATATGAACCTTAGAGTAACATGTGTTTCATTGGTTCATTTTGCTCAAACAGTGGCTCTTTCATCCCCAGTAATCTGAATACAGGATCAGGAGCTTGGAGCAGATTGAGCACCTGTGTCTAGTTAGATGCACTTAGACAAAGTAAGTGGCTTGTGTTTCCTTTTTTCAGCACCTGGTCAGGCTTGGGGTGGGTGAGCAGGGTGAGCAGGGGTGGCGGGGACAACAGCAGGTGCGTTGCTGCAATGCGTCAGTGCTCGGACGTCATTCACCGTAAAGACGTTAGAAGGTACCAGCAGGTTGGCTCATTAACTGCACAGACAGATGACAGATTCAGAATACAGCCTCCAGACGGATCTAAACCGTTTCTATTTTTAGAATACATTCATACATTTATTCTTTGAGGAAGTGTTCAGCTTATGTGCATTTACGTAAATCTGTGTACAGATCTCTCTGTTGAGAAGTAAGAAGAGGTATAGACCAGGACTAACTTTCCTGTATGACCTCATATGTATTAATATACTATCTTGAACATTAAAAGTTAGGTGCTTGAATGGGGATTGTATTTTCATTTAGTCAAAACAAAGCCACTTGTATTTTAGTCATGTTTCGTTTCATATATTTTTATGTTTCATATATACACTCTCCTCCAAAAGTATTGGTACAGTGAGGCCAATTCCCTTTTTTTAGCTATAGACATTAAAAGATGCAAGTTAAAGATCAAAATTTCATTTTTTTTTTATTTCAAATGTATTGTATTTATTTAGGTATTTACAATTGGATCTAATACACAGTTCAGAATACAGCACCTTTTGTCTGAACCCACCCATATATAATTGTGAGCAAAAGGATTTGAACAGATACACTTGAAATAGATTAGAGTGAATAAGACGTCATAGTTTGTTGCAAAACCTTTGCTTGTAATAGCTGCATCAAGTCTGTGACCCACTGACATCACTAAACTATCGCATTCTTCTTTTGTGATGCTTTTTCCAGGCTTTCTGCAGCGTCTTTCAGTTGGTGTTTGTTGTAGGGAGTTGTTTCTCTTTAGGACTTGCACTTCTTATTACTATTTGGATTTAAGTCTAGAGATTGACTAGGCCCATCTAAAACCTTCCACTTTGTGCCCCTGATTAACTCCTTTGTAGTTTTGACAGTGTGTTTTGGGTCATTATTTCGCTGTTAGATGAAGGATCTCCCAATCAGTTTAATTGCACATTACTTTAAATTGACAGACTAAATGTTTCAGTACACTTCATTCATTATACTGCAGTTATCATGCGTGACATGAACAATGAAGATTAATGAGCACACCAGAAAAAGGCATGCAAGCTCAAGCCATGACATTACCTTCACTGTGTTTCACAGATGAGCTTGTATGTTTGGGATCATGAGCAGAATCTTTATTTTTCCAAACTTTAGCATTTCCATCACATTGGTAAAGGTTCCTTTGTCTCATCAGTCAAAAGAAATTTGTCCCAGAATTTCTGAAATTTGCATCTGTATTTCCATACTTCTTGATAATTAGTGGTTTGCATATAT
>JAYDZG010000025.1:7127123-7139615 GCA_034509265.1 Microcambeva bendego
ATATCCCGGCTTGTTTGGAAGCAGGGTCAGCCAATGCACGACGCCCCCGGAGCAGTGAGGGTTAAGGGTGTTGATCAGGGACACAACAGTGGTCGCATAGCAGAGCCTGGATTAGAACCGCCAATCATTGGTTAATTGTCCAAAGCTCTACCCACTAGGGTACCACATCATTAAAGGATTAAAAAGTTCCACAGGTTTTGTTCCCTGTCAAGTTTAATTCTGCAAATTCATTATCTGAACTGGAACTGGCGATGGCGACGGTAGATTATTCATTTACGTCTAGTTTTGATTCGCGACACTCTTTAAGAAATGCCGGGTCCTCTTCAGGAAACGGTGATGCTCTGCATCCAATGTAATTGCTTAACTTCTTTGGAATTATCGTGCTATATCAGCATTTGGTCATAAGTGCGCTGGATCAAAAACGTTTAATCCTGAGAAAACTCCAAAACTCTGGAGACAAGCGAGTCCTGGTATTGATGGACAGAGTGTAATAAAAGGTTCTTCCTGCAGAGGGAGCCAAAGCGTCATTTTACTGAACTGTAGGAGCGTGTTGCGCTTTCGGTTCAGTTTAATTCAGCCGGAAGTGAGCTCTGTGCTACGTCCATGTTCCTGCTGCTGGGATTTCCAGTTGTAAAATTTAGAGCTATTTGAGTATCAATCGATGCAAATTTACAAATTCCCAGCAACAGTCCAGAGCTCGGTCATTGCAGGTAAAATGATCACACATCATTTTCCTGAGGTCAGATTACATAGTCAGATATTTAGGTTTTAAGAGTCTTACGCCATGACTTAACAGTGGCTCTGTGACAAAGCAAGATTTTTACTCACTACTTGGCCTTTAGAGAACCACTGCACACACCACATTCCTCTTTTATTTAAAAATGAATAAATAAATGTTCACACTTTCTTCATTGTCGTTTCATTTCTGCTTTGAAAACTGAAATTAAATGTTACTTTTCTTGCTTTTGTATTGTTTTCTCAAAAGAAAAAAAAAGACTCTAAAGCTGGTAGAAATTTCCATCGTCAAGGCACTCAGGTTCCAAAGAAAAATCGAAGTAACACCTAAGTTACATTAATAAAGAGGAATTCTTGTATATATTTTGTTGCTAAATTATTAAGAACAATATTTTTTTTTTACCAATTTTGGAACATGAATATTGGAGCTAAATGAATTCTACTTATACCAGAAAATTCAAGAAACGGTGCCAACATGAATGACCGTACACACATATAGGTGTAACATGAGTTCAGTGGTACCAGCTGTAATAACATAATCGAGATCTCTAAAGCGTTTTAGCTGAATATAAAACCAAAGTGTCGAGTGTTATTTCAGAAAAGACTCGGTTTTGTCTTTATCAAAACTGCTTTATTAACCGAAGCATCACCGTGATCGGGACGCTTGTATGAGTCGACACAGGAATATTTGAAGGTGATTCAGCAGCAGGATTATCAAGCGTCAAGGATTTGGACCAGCCGAATCTCTTGGCGAGTACAGGAGGCCGTAAAATACGTCTAGGTAGCAAACAAAATAGTAGTAAATATAAATGCTACACCAAAATACTGTCGGTTGTTTTGTTTATTATTAGCAAAATTTAGTTTGGTTTGAAATAAAAATATAGTATGCGGCACGGTGGCTTGGTAGGTAGCACTGTCTCCTCACAGCGAGAAGGTCCTAGGTTCGAGCCCTGGTGGGGGGTCCGTTCTGTGTGGAGTTTGCATGTTCTCCCCACAGTCCAAAGACATGCTACCAGGTTGATTGGAGACACTGAATTGTCCTGTAGGTACCTGTGATGGACTGGCACCCCATCCAGGGTGTGACATTGTGCCTTGTGCCCATTGAACAGCCCATAGGTTCCAGCACCCCTCCCCGAACCCTAATTAGGATAAGGGATAAAAGACAATAACCTGACCTGATAAAAATAGTTTTATTTTTATTACTTGAATAAAAAAACAAGGTATTAACTAAATTACACTTTTTGCTTGAAAAATACTATTTTTAAATAAAAGCATTTATGTTGATTAACATCAAGTTCATCGTTTTTTGTTTTCTTCTTCATGGTTTTGGGAATTGTTGTATTTTGGTAGTATTGGTACCGACTTTATGTCATGGTTTAAGTGATGTGATTTTTCTTTGCTGTAGATTCTGCATGATTGTCCCAAAGCCAGACGCGAGGTGGAGCTGCACTGGCGCGGGTCTCCCTGCCATCACATCGTGGGCATTATAGACGTCTACGAGAACCTCTACAGGGGCAACAAGTGCTTACTGATCGTTATGGAATGGTGAGTTACCGTCGTGCTCTCGCGTCTCACTGAGCAAATGCCCTACGTCCTCTCCAGAACACAAGCTTTTCCCCGTCTACAGCACCTTCATCCGATGAGGTCAAAACGAACTCATTCGTGGTCTGGCTGGTTTCACTTTTGCACTGACGCTAGCTTAGAATGAGAAGTACGGTTACATGCCGCTAATCGTGAAATAGAACAAAGCGGAACATGCTCGGCAGTTTGAGGACGTAGATAATTTTACATTTTACAAAGCGACTCGCGGCACGGTACACAGTCTGAGCAATGAGGGTTAAGGGTCTTGCTCAAGGGTCCAGCAGTGAAAACCGGGCAGTAGTGAGGTTTGAATCGTCGACCTTCGGATTACTAGTCCAGTACCTTAACCACTAGACTGTTTCAGTTCTGCCTGTGTCTCTGGGCTTCCTCATAGGACGCACCCACAACCAAATGCATCTTCATTTCATTCAGGCTACTTAGTTCTTTGAAGAAGCACCAGCCTTCATATAAGTTCCTCATACACAAAGGGATATCCTGCCACGAAGCTGTGAGACATTACCAGATGTTCTTGCGTGAGGGGGGTTACTTGTCTATTTGAGTAGTACGCGGTTACGCCCCCACTTACCCATCTGAGTCATCAATAAATTTACTGATAAACGCAACCTCAGACTTTTTTTTTTCTTATTCTTTAGGGTTTTTGCTTATCTTTCATATTTAGAAAAGTTTAAAGTTCAAGTCTTGTCGGGATGAGATGAATTACGAACCCGACCACGAAAGAGGAACACGTTTTGAAATTTCAGCAAACTCTAAACACCATTTGTGAGTCTTTTTTTTTTATTTAATAAAATTAATTGACGTGGCGTCTGTGGTGAAAGACACGATTCAGGCTTTTTTCAGTCTCCGTGCCGACTGCAGCACTACTACTCTCCTCCCAGTGGTTAGTGCTCAATGCCTCTCACGCTCTCCTAAGCCCATCTACTACATCCTCAAAGAATTACAAGAAACCGTAGCAAAACTCAAGCCCTCAGCACATCGCCGCCAACTAGAAAGCAAAACCACGGCGCATGCTCTACCTGTTCTAAATAAGCTCAGAGAAAATTGCATCAGCATTTTATTACCATGAAAACCCCCATTATTTAGTGTTTTCATTCATCAGATGTGTAGCGTGTGCAGGATCAGATTGCTCTGCCTTAGGTTTTTCTCGAATGCAAGCTTAATCTAGGTTTAGATGTATTCTGTATAGTCGCTGCACAGTTGTTTAAATTGTTTTAAGAATGAAAACGAGGAGCGACAAATAGCAAGTAGATGTTTACCTGTGGTTCGTTTGTTTGTTTTTAATGTGTATCGATGATGCAGAAGCCATCCAGCCTTCCGCTTCCCGCCGCTTAAGGAAAACAGTTTATTCTCTGTGGTTTGCGGTCTTAATTTAAGAATGGATGAATGCACAGTCAACTGCAAAGCATTTTTTGGCTAGTCAGCATGCAGTGTATGTTAGTTTCCTTTTATTAAACACTCGTTCTGACTTTCCCTGTTTTGTTTATTTTACACTTACAGTATGAGCTACCTGCATGCATACATGAACCCATAAGTAACTCTGAGTCCATGAGTAAGCGGAATATTGACTGTGATGTGCGTTGGTAATTTACATGAAAACACATCTGGAGTTCAGTAGCATTAGGCTGAAAAAAGTCATTCAGGGGTTAGTAATAGGGATGTAACGATAAATCGACCCACGATACGATTTCCCCATCGATTTATTTATTTAAAACAATTATGAAATTGAAGACAAATTATTTGTTATTAACTTAGTTTCCCTTTAGTCTTAGAAAAAGTCTTTTTTATTTTTGGAGGTAGTTGCAAAACACTAAGTTAATGGATAAATGTTAAAACGTAAGATATTGAGAAATGTCGCACCAGCGCCCCCTTCTGTTGGAAGTGAAAATCGAATCATCTGAAAAGAATAATCGTTAAATCGATTCCCAAAATGAATCGTTTGAATCGTTTGAATCGAGGCTTTTCTGACTCGTTGAATCCCTAGTAAGTACTGAATATTTGTCATTACCTCAAGTCTTTACACATTTTATTTATTTATTTATTTATTTATTTTGGTAATCAAATGGTGCAAATTCTGTATTCACTTAAAAAACTTTGAAAAAAATTGTGTCGTATGGATGTAACGATACACCCTACTGACTACGATACCAGTTGAAAAAAATATATTAATAATGCAACATTAAAATGAGCAGTTTCTCTTTTAAAATAATTGATTACCTTTTCTTTATCTAAATTATTGATGCCCTTTCTGTGGTAAGTACAAACTATGCCAAACAATGCTCATTTCCCTAATTGCGTTAAATGAAGTAAAATAAAATATTAAAACTAATCCAGCATTCTGTAAATAAATAAATAAATAATGCAGATAAAGTATCCTCACAATAATAAATTTTGCCCTGCCTGCTAATTAAGTGAATGTCATTAGATGCCATTTATTTGTAATGCGAGAGAAGTCAGACGTTCTTTACAGAGCTCTGTCGTTACAAAGTGTTGCTCATGGTAAAACTAGAAACAGAAGCCTTTGTCATTCCACATATAGATGTACAGGTCAGTACACTTTACATTATTATGTATATACTGTTGGAACAGAATAGAATGCCTTTATTTGTCATTACACATTTACAGATGTACAGTACACTTAAATTCTTTCTTCGGATATCCCGGCTTGTTTGGAAGCAGGGTCAGCCAATGCACGACGCCCCCGGAGCAGTGAGGGTTAAGGGTGTTGATCACATATAGATGTACAGGTCAGAGGTACAGGTTATGGGTCTCACTCAAGGACCCAACAGTGGCTGCATAGCAGAGCCTGGATTATCAATTCCCAAGCATCACTGTCATCAAGAAGTCTCGCACGCATTCAGAGCAAGTTAAGATGCAATCAACTCAAACACTTTAAGTTTAATAATAAAAGTAAGTGATGAATTCTCCATCGTGGCTGTTTGTATGAGTGTATTTAAATATTATTTTTGTATGGCTGGTTCTCTCATACAATGTATTAAAGAACATCATGGTGCTTTATTAGTATAGAACAACACTGTCGGTCAGTAATATTTTTGACTATGTTCTAACAGACCAGAAGCTGAGAAGCATTATTAAGAAATGTTTCAGAAAGGGGAATGGAATTGGCGTTGCCACCTAACACTCAAGAGAAAAACAAAAGATTTTTGTTTTCAGTCATTGTTATTTATTTGACCACAGAATTTAGAGCAAACATCCCATTGCTACATTTTTTTACATGTATCATTTTCTCATAAACAGAAATAATGAATCGTTTACCAGAGACTCTTGTATAATAAAACCGGTCGTCCTACCATACAGGTAATTTAGACAGTGCCTAAATATGACCATCTGGTCCCTGCTTTATTACCCAGAACAGCTTACTTTTGGTTTTCTTTCTGTCTAAATAGAAACTAGCACCCTAAAACAGCAGTTCTAAAAGAGTAAAATGCGGTTTCTTCTGTTCTAATACGAGGCCCCTTGCTTTGTTTCTCGAACTCTTTCATTTACACGCGTTATGTTTTTTCCCTTCATGCCTGAGGCTCGATTTCAAAGGAAACGGTTCATACAGACGTGATATTTCAGTCAGTATGTTGCACACCGCTATGGAACGTGTTCATGACGGGTACGATCAGGTTCTTTTCACAGCAGGGGTCTGAAATGTGCGCTAGAACGTCTGAGGGTTTGTGCTGCTCACATGTAATTGCTTTGTAGAAGGAACACACCCTTTTAGAGCTCATTGTAGTTATAAAAAGATACCATAACGATTTCTTTCCAATAATTTCCCTTTGAGCATTTCATCAGTGAAATATTTGATCACGGTGGTAAAAATGATCTACAACTTCAATAAGATTTTTAAATCTGGTCCAGGGTTCACTTTTATTTAATAACTGGTATGTCACCTCACAGCAACAATGTCCTGGGTTACGATCCACATGCATGTCGGTCTGGGTCCTTTTAGTGCATCAGTTTGAACGTTCTCCACCCTCAGTTAATCTGGAGACACTGAGTTGCCCTATATATGTGTGTGTGCACTATGCTAGTCGCTAATAGAAATACCTGTACACTCAAATTCTTGTTCTCATCTTTTCGCCCAACCATGTGGTAGGACCGAGAAATGAATGTACACAGTTCAGCTTCTTAAATTTTTTTTTTGATGGAATTAAGTGACCGAAGCACATATAAATGACGAGGCTGAGCTATTACAATTACATTCTGATGACTTGTCGGCTGAAAATACAGAAGTATTAAGTCAAGCCACAAATGTATGTGCACCCCTGACTTACGCTACCACACAAGTAAGTTCAACATTGAAGAAATGTTAATTATAAACATTCTACAAGAGAGAAAGAGATGCCAGGGGGCACATGTTTGTAGCTTAAGGTCTACTAAGCTTGATTTCAGCCCTCCGATTCCATTGACGGTCACCGTGTGTCATTTTTCTGAACACCTGAATGAACTTTGTGAACCGGATTATGTAATTTAGTTCTTTTCAGCTGGCAGGCTTCCAAGAAGGGCAGCCCACCATCTCGCTCTATTCACACTTCTAAGTGGTTAAGCATTTGTAAAAGTGTAACTTGTAGCCCCCTTTAATCAATGTGGTCAGACACCCACTTTCTTGTGGGCTAGATTTTGTCTACAGTCTTACCTGCATTAGGTTTGCTTAGAACCTAAACCCAAATTTAAAAAAAGTTCAATTTGAGTAAGTTTCCTGTAATGATGAGGCGCTGGTTGATATGTGCTTAGTGGTTTTCGTAGTATAGCACCAAGTGGTCTCATGAGTTACCGGCTTTTAGAAGTCGCACTTGCCTTTTTTTAAGTGTCTGAAAATGTAGTAGTAGAAAACACAATGTGTAGGTCCTTGATCTCTGTATATATTTGTTTACTTAGTAAAGTATTGAAGTACTACTAAAAGGCCTGATTGGACAAAAATTTAATATTAAAAATAAACTGTGGTTACCCCTGTTTCTCCCAGTTTGAAAATGTAAATGAAAAGCAATGCTTACTCTCAGTAACGTCACGGACAAGTTCACGAACTAGTGCAACAACCAGAGTTATTTTCAAATGTAAATAATTTATTGATGTTTTGATGTATAAAGGTGTATAAAAGTGAATTTACATCATTGGTCTGACTGGCATGATGCTGTTAGTTTATCAAGCGTCTTAGAATTACTCCTCAGAGCTCTGCTGAGAGTCGACTTGTGAGCAAAAAAAAATCTACCTGAAAGCTTGACTTACAAGTTAGTTATCAAGCATTTTACACTTTTAGTGAAGTCTAGGACTCAGAGCTGAATTGTGACGCCACTATGCAGGGTTGCCACATTGCAACCATGATTCCCAGACGACAAGCATTTCAAAATCTGCCAATAAAACACTCATAAATGCATAATGGCAAGAGAAATGAGAACTAAACTAACAACAAGCTCCACGAAATCAAACCGAACATAAAATTGATAGTGTCCGTTCTCCATCTTATAACCTATCAAGTTATCCACACAAGGGGCCACACAAACACTCCCTATTGACTCACAAACACCTACTTACAGGAGAAGAACCCCCCTACCTGCTAATACTGCCACATCACCCTGAATTAAACACACACTAATCGAATGCCTTAACCTTCTGATATTTCCATGAAGAAAATATAAGTCCTCACCAGAGAAAATTTGTAACTACCTAACAAGCATCAATCTAGTACAGCTTACATAATAAAGGAGATGGCAGGTTTTTTAAACCCTCCTCATTTTCAAAGAACTTTATATTCCACTAATATAGCCGTTATCGTGATGTGGCAATAAACCTCAACTGTCATCATCAAAATCGGCCAAAAAGCATCAAAATGCACACAAATCAATGCAGGACAAGCAGATAATGTTTTACCATTTCACCTGCCAAAGAGTGTTTTCCCCCGCCAATGTTAAACAAAGCCCACCCAATCTGGCAACACTACCAAACAGATTTTTTTTGGTGACGTCACTGGCAAGTCCATAGAAATGACCAATCACTGAAGGGAGTGGCTTATCTAATAACATATAAATATCTCAGCCATTAGTTAGTATATTTTGATAATCTACAAAATCATACTAAACATAACACATTGGTAATGAATCAAGAATAAATATTTCCTCATCTTTTTAATTCATTAATTGGGCAAATAACTTGACGGCTGCACGGTTAATAAAAAAGGAAAACCAAACTTGAGCAAAGAACCGATACGATTATTAGTGGAGTTAATCAAAGAAAGGAAGCTCATCATTAAACAAGGCCTTCCGCTCCTTTCTTCACGTCTATCTCACCTCAGTGCCATCATCTAGTGGCATCTCCTAACCAGTTAGGACACCTCTGGAGAGCTCTTAAATATCTGGAGGAGTATGAGGGATTCTTCGACTTGATGAGGTTGATAAATAGCTTTTATTTTTAAGTTTGAGAGTTGGACTAGATTTCACAAATTCTCAACAGTTAAGACTGTAAAATGGCACTCCAAGACGATTGATAAATACGGTCCCTGATTAATAAGGCAACATCCTATTCACTCAGGTAGCTGAATATATAGGCAGTACAACAGGGGTTAAAGAAAATGATGATAAACAAAAAATCTCCTATAATTTAAGATTTAAGGGACAATATGCTTATTTATAACAAATGGCATTTAAGACTTTAGAAACGTTAGATAAGATGAGGGAATAATTCTATTTACATTTTTTCTAATTGGAAAAATAGGCTCAACATAAATATTTTGACTTTATCGTGACCACTTCATTCATAAGTCAAAGTTCCACTTTATTATTTTTTTTATCTGAATTTGAAAATATCTTTATTGTAGCCATTGAATACACTGAAAAATAGTAATACTATATTGTTTTCCTCAGAGGAAAAAAATGCAATGTCTCAAGTCCAGCTTTTCATGTTTCAAAGATAGAAGTAAAAAATTGATAGAAGTAAAAAAAAATAAAAATAAAAAAAGGTTTTTTTGGAGTGCAACAATTTGAAGTCCGGGCTAAACAGCAGGTTGTTTACATACCACATAATGCACATTTATATTTAGTACATCAGGTACGTGATCTTGAGTATTGTATGCCTTTGTTTTGCAGTATGGAGGGAGGGGAGTTGTTCAGCCGGATTCAGGACCGTGGGGACCAGGCATTCACAGAGAGAGGTAAAGCTTAAGTTTTCTGTTCTCACTCACCTACTTACTTTGTTTCTTTCTTTTTATTGACCTTTGGTGACACCACTAGGGATATCACGATACCAGAAATTTATAAGTCGGTACCAATACCACTTAAATTCCATGATTCTCAATACACTGAAGAAGAAAAAAAGGATTAAATGAATGTAAATGCTTTTATTTAAAGTCTTTTTCCAGCAAAAAAGTAAATTTAGGTAATATCTTGGGTTTTCTTTAAAACTGCATTTTTAGTTTAAACAAAACTATATTGTGCTAATAAAAAAACAAAACAACTAACTTTATTTTGGTTATAGCATGTATATTTACTACTATTTGTTTGCTACCTATTACTACTATTATTTTGTCATCCTGTACTCGCCCCTGAGATTCGGCTGGTCTAAATCCTAGACGTCTGATAATCCTCCCACCTTCAGATATAAACACCGTCAGTGTCAGATTCTCACTCATTCAGGAAGGACATGAATGAACCGAGTTGTTTATGTTAATAATTGATTGTTTAATGTGTATAAATGTGTTTGAGTGTGTTTGTATGTAACTCCGAGCTCGTCTTTTTATACTGATTTCATAATTTTTTACATAGTTTTGCAATGATGTCTTGAAATGAAAGGACATCGATTGTTTAAATGATTAAAAAATACTTTATTGTCCTTAATTGTTTCTAATGAGAAACAAATTCATGTTTATATATATATATATATATATATATATATATATACCTGTAATGAATGTTTGTTTATTAGGATTTTAACATGTTTTACACTCTTGGTTACGTTCATGACACACGGTAGTATATATTAAACACAGTCTTGGATAATTTTGTATCTCCAATTCACCTCACTTGCATGTTTTTGGACTGTTGACGGAAACCGGAGCACATTGACACAAGGAGAACATGCAAACAGAAAGGACCCAGACCGCCCCACCTGGAGATCGAACCCAGGACCGACAGTGCTCACCCACTCGACCACCCTGCCATTGATGTAACCAAAAAAAAGTGTAAAATGTTAAAATCCAAATAAACAAAACAAAGGGTGTCTGGTTTTCCCTGCTACTTTGTTGTATTTACAGATGTTGTACGTTGCTTGTTTAAGAATGTCACGGATTTGTTTTTTAACCTCTTTAGAGGCCTCAGATATCATGAAAAGTATCGGAGAAGCCATCCAGTTCCTGCACGCTATGAACATAGCACACAGAGACGTCAAGGTTCGAGATTTACCACGGTCATGATTTACTCGAGTCCTCTTCTGTGCGATTGTCTAGAAGTTAACGAGTTTGCTTGACTTTTCAGCCAGAAAACCTCATCTATTCGTCAAAACAGTCCTGTCCCGTCCTTAAACTCACAGACTTCGGCTTTGCCAAAGAGACAACTACACACAATTCACTGGCTACGCCATGCTACACTCCCTACTACGTCGGTAAGACCTACGACGTCTGTGATCTTATCTTACAGCAGTCATTTGTTTGTCTTTTATTGCTGTTTACATCCTCTATGATGCATGATCATTCCTAAGTGTAATCGATCTGTTTTCGTCTTATAGCCCCTGAAGTCCTCGGTCCGGAAAAATATGATAAATCCTGTGATATGTGGTCTTTGGGCGTCATCATGTATATTCTGTAAGTGAATCCTGAGTCTCGTGTTGTCTTCCATCGATGTGTTGTTTCAATGTCTGATCACAGGCTCTCTCACTTTCTTAACCGCGTATCTGATCAGAGGCTATCACACACTCAACTATTCATGTCTATGATTAATCCGGATGTAGGATTTTGGATTGTGTGAGGAAACCAGAGCACCCGGGGGCAACCCACGCAAAGTCCATCCTTTGGACCTAGTGCTACCCACTGAGCCACCGTACCACCTAGTGGCAGTGTTAGCTCAGTGGTTAATGTACTGGTCTGCTAATCGTCAGCCTGTTCTTTTTTTACTGCATTAATTATGCACAAGTAAATAATACACACAAACATCATCTTTACCAAGTGTGCTTTGATTTCACAGACATGCCTTAGTTTCCTAAGTTTTTTCAATCGTCGAGCCAGCTGCGACCCCTGCCACAGTTACATTTAGGAGGCATTATTGATAAATCCTTTAAAGGTCTTAGACTCGGAGTGCTTTAACCATCGTAGGTCTTCCACAACTAAACAAAAAACTTTTCAAAATACAATTTAATTTAACAGCTCAAAACGACAATTGAACTGTAACAGAACTAGCTGAAGAAAACGTTACAAAGTTCAGTTCATATTCTTAAACCACTTATGCTAATCAGGTTCGGGTGCTGGAGCCTATCGCATCTCTTCAACGGGCGCAAGACACACAGTAACACCCTGGACAGTGCGCCAGTCCATCACAGGTACCCACAGGAAAATTCAGAGTCTCCAATTAATCTGGTGGCATGTCTCTGGACTGTGAGAGAAAACCACAGTACAGACATGGGGAGAACCTGCAAACCCCACACAGAAAGGACCTAGGTCATCCCACCCGGGGATGGAGCCCAGGACTGCATCGAGCCATGCAGAAAAACACGCTTTAAAAACTTTGTTTTACATAACCAGGGTTGCCAGATTGCAACCGTGGTTTCCATCCAAATACCCTTTCATGAACCACTAAAATACATAAAAAAAACCCGCCAAATCTGGCAACACTGTACACAGCGCTTACACAACGTTCCGGAGGTTCGGTGATTAAATAAGCATACATTGTCATATTACCCGTGGCGGAGATAGGCCAGTATTAAACCTATTATTAAACCATATGTAATATGCAACTAATGACAAATGTCCTGTTAAAAACTGGTGTATATGCACTATTGTAAATAGTATCTCACATTTATTAATTGATTTGATTTCTTTAATCAGGCTCTGTGGCTACCCACCATTCTATTCTAATCATGGGCTGCCTATTTCTCCTGGGATGAAAAAGAGGATCCGAATGGGGCAGTACGAGTTCCCCAATCCAGAGTGGTCTGAAGTGTCAGAAGAGGGTA
>JAYDZG010000025.1:7145590-7155736 GCA_034509265.1 Microcambeva bendego
TCACTGGAGGGCATGTTGGTGGGATTGAGAATGTCCTCAAAATATTCCTTCCACCGGCCAATGACAACAACAGTGCACCACCTCGACTATATAGTATTAGTGGCACACTGCTTTCCCCTCCTGAGTCGCCTGGCGTTTTTCCAAAAGTCTGAAAGTCACTTTCCAAAGCCTCACCAAACTCCTCCCACACCCGAGGTTTTGCCTCGGTGACAACCAAAGCCGCAGTTACTTCTGTAGTCCCACAGCCCAGCCATGCCTGATAGGACTCCTTCTTCAGCTTGACAGCATCTCTCACCTGGGGTGTCCCAGCTGCCTCTCACCGTGGGCAACTCCGGAAAAGAATATAGTCCAGTTACTCTCAAGGAGATTGGATCCAGAGCCCAAACTATATGTTGAGGTGAGCTCGACTATATCTAGCTGGTATCTCTCGACCACTCGCATCAGCTAAGGCTCATTCCCCACCAGTGAAGTAACATTCAAAGATCCCCTATTACTGCCCCTTCTACCGGGGTGGGTTGATGGGAGTGGGAACCCATGTCACTTCTTCAGGCTGGGCCCAGTCGCGCACCATGGGTGAGTGCCCGGCCACCAGACGCTCGCTGGCGTACCCCTCCCCCGGACCTGGCTCCGGGGTGGGGCCCCGGTAACCCTAATCTGGGCAGGGTACAGAGTCGTTTTATCCTCCTTTTCATTGGGGTTTTGTGGACCACTCATTGTCTGACCTGTCACATAGGACCAATTTGCCTTGGGAGACCCTACCAGGAGCTTCTGCTCCGGACAACATAGCTCCTAGGATCATTCAAGTACACAAACCCCTCCAACACGATAAGGTGGAGATCCATGGAGAAGATTTCCAAATCTGTTTCTAAAATAAAGGCTGTGGAAACAGGATTTTACATTGTAAAGTTTGTACACTAGCTAAGCATTAGATTTAAGATTTAGGTTTAAGTGCAAGTTTCTAATTAAGGACATGAACTTTTCAGTCATCATGAATATTTCACAATGCTAATGTTGTACCTAGAAATTATTGTACTCACTTTGCTTTCTGTCTCTAAAATGTGTTTGTGGTTGGACAATTAGGAACAGCTCAAGCAACTTACTGTACATGGTGATTAAGTGTTAACTACTCATAATTTCCGCCATTAAAAATTACATATGTTGTCTGCATATGTAAAGGACGTATATGTTCTCGCAGGCCTGGTTGGAACAGTTACTTTTTACTTATGTGATTTACTATGTATTATGACACCCTTCTATCAGAACCAGCATCAGAATTAGCTCAGCAATCTGAGCTATAGTAGTTTGTCTATTGGATCAGACCACAAGGGCTTTAGGTCTTGACCCTGTCATCAGTTTATTACTGTTCCTTCCTTGGACTGATTTTGATTGGTACTGAACACTGCAAACAAAGACACAGAACATTCTTTCTAGCAGGATTGAAGTTTATTGTTCATGCAACATAAAAAGGCTAGAGGTGGAAAGAGGGCTAAAACAGTGGATTGAATTTTTGAAATTACTAGTCTAGGAACTAGGAGTGTTGTTGGAAACTCATCAGGTAGCTCTCTCATTCATATTGTATGTAAGCATGTTGGTCTGTCTTGATGTTCTTTTGTTCACCTTTTACATCAGTATCCACATCACTTATTTGCAATTGTCCAGTCATGGCTTGAACAGTTTCAGGAATACTGCCACTCTTCACCTGAAAGCCAATAATTATTTCTCTTTTCACAACTCTGTGTAACACCCCCTTTTTTATCATGTCAGCAACAAGAAGTGTGCATACATCTTATGGCACTCTTATATACCCACAACTCACATGACTTCCTTTATGAGCTACACACTCCTGTTGTTAATAGTAGAAGCAGGTCATAATAATGTGTTGTTTGTGTATTTTATAAGAATGTGGATTGAGAAAATGGAGCGGGAAAAAGTATTGAGGCAGCTGTGGCCTGGTGTTTAGAGAACTGAGCTTGTGATCAGAAGGTTGCCGGTTTGATTCCCAGAGCCTACAGGTCACAACTGATGTTCCCTCTAGCAAGGCACCTAACCTCTAACTGCTTTCTGGGCACTGTGGCTAGGGATTCCCACCGCAATGTGTGCTCACCACCCCCTAGTGTTCACTCATGTGTTTATGTGTGTTTCCCTGCACGGATTGGGTTAAAACGCAGAAGACGAATTTCACTGCACAGTGATGAAAAGTGTATTCTAAAACCTAAAAATGTTTTTAAATGGGGCAACATGGTGGCTTGTTGCCTCACAGCAGAGAAGGTCCTGGGTTCTAGTTTCCTCCTACAGTTTAACATGCCATTTGGCTAATTCACTGTATTGTCCTGAAGGTGCGTGACCACTGGGATGCACGAACCAGTGCAGTATAAATGCCCAAGCCCGAATAAATGAATAAATAAAGACTACCAAGATTATGATGTGGAAAACACTCTGCTGTGAACACCCCTAACGGGAGCATCTGAACTGATAAGTAAAATTCTACTTTCACCTAATGCAGTCTGCTACCGTGTTAAGAAATAAGAAAACGGAGATTCCTCAGATTGTCTGTATAAAGGCATGCAGTATAAATGCAACCGGATTACACAGTTTACATACAGTCATGGGGAAAAAAAATAAGAGACCACTTCAAAATTATCAGTCTATTTCAGTTTGTCTATCTGGCTATGTATTTGATGTGAATTAGTCTTTTATAAAAAAAAAAAAAAAAAAAGCAGACTTTCTTTTATATAAAGCAAACAAGCTCTAAATATTTTTTTATTTTGATGAATAAATATTAAAAAACAAATCATCGGTCCTCATGTTTTTTCTCCAATGTAAATAAATACTTTATTAACGTGATGATTACATTTATGAGTAATGGGTTTGACTTTTGGGAGTGCAACTCCGGGTCAAAGTTAAGCATCAGCAGTTCAAATGGCAACAGAGTAAAAAAATGCTCATTCAGAGAGAATGATAAGGACAAAAAGAACAATTTCACACAAATTCTCCGAATCACAAAGACAGTTATTGTTCTGAGTAATAGACCAACTTTGACTGGAACATATAGAAAAAAATGTGAGGTGTTATGTGAACTTAGATAAAAAGTGATTCATCAGTGACCAAATCTGCCTCATCTAATTTACATTCAGTAAGTAATTATTTCTGGGGTTTTTATTACCCTAAATCCCTATAAAAAGGTTGGGACAGTGTGGAAATGCTAATGAAATAAAACTTGATATTTTGCAATTACACACAGGGGAGCTAATAAACGTATTAGTGCAGTAAAACACATGCTAGTGAATACTAGGGGACAGTGAGCGGTGGACACCCCTAGTCATGGCACCCAGAGAGCAGTTAGGGGTTAGGTGCCTTGCTCTTGCCCTGGTTTATGCACCTGAGTGACTTGGTACATATAGATGTACATAATTAGTTTCCAGTTAATCTGACTGCATGTTTTTGGAAACCAGAGCACCCAGAGGAAACCCACCGGGACCAGAAGAGTGCTACCCAAGCTTTGACTAAATATGAATGGATTATAAAAAGTTACAGAACCTTGTGAGCAGGCTTGAAAACAGATGATAAGACAACTAACAGGATGTACTACCTCACACAAAAGGATGTCAGTTGATGAGATAAAGATTAGCTGACCGCAAGCTGGTGCAGTCTGGTCCATTGTGGTGACAACTGTGTGAAGGTGTTTGTGTACGTCCTGTGAGGTTAGCCTCCTTACTAATGGTATACGTGCCACAGAGGAATCTTGCACAGCTTCTCAAAAGAAATTCCCCACCAAAACGACTCTGGTTTGTTCTTATTAGGGAAATCATTCCTAAGAAAAGCCAAAAAAAAAAATGCAGAGGACCTCTAAATCCCTTTTTGTTTTTTTAAATATATTGTGAAAAATAAATCAATGGTTTGTTAAATCCATCTGGTCCATTGTGGAGACAGCTGTGTGAACGTGTTTGTGTGCTTCCTGTGAGCTTAGACTCCTATCTAATGGAATTCATGCCACTGAGGAAGCTGGCAGAGCTGCTCATGTCAATTCTGGCTGAACTCACAGCTTCTTGCAAAATATAGATCCATTCTTTGATCCATGCTATGTCATGTCGTAGTTTAGCTTAGCACTAGTGAGCACACACATCTGATCACATTCTCAGCACTGTCATACCCGGAGCTTTTTTTCTTCTTCTTCTTTGCTGACACAGCCCGGTTGCATGACGGTTTGTGTTATGCCTTCACAGTCAGCGTTGTGAAGCATGCTGCGCGAGTTTACTGTAAATTGGTGACTGCGCCGTTGCTGGAAACCAGCCTATATAGGTCACTTTTGAGGTTAGAGGAGTCATTCTTTATACAGTTAAGTTTTCACACCCTGATGCTGCATACTTAAATACTTAGATTTACATTTAGATAAATGTTTTTGAGACAGGCAGGCTGAAACGTGTGAAATTAATGTTGTTTAACTTTATCTGATGTTTTCTGACTGACACTAAAGTGACTCGAACACATTGCTGAATTTAAAACCAAACAAATATGTTCACCAATTTACAATAAGTTGATTTTGTCTCCTGGTTTGATGGTGGACCGGTCTGAAAAATTTACATTTTGTCCTTTTAAGTTTGGTCCTTTCATAGTTCAAGAACATTCAGCAAGATCCATGGAGACATTTAACTGTCCTTTAGGTAACTAGTCACTCGAATGCACAAACTAGTACATTGTCGTGCCGGTCCCGAGCCCGGATTAATAGTGCTGTGTCAGGATGGCATCCGGCATAAAAACCGGATTGACTATACAGGTGCTGGTCTTAAAATTAGAATATCATGAAAAAGTTGATTAATTTCAGTAATTCCATTCGAACTATATTTCGAATGTTTATTTCTTTTAATTTTGATGATTATAACTGACAACTAATGAAAATCCCAAATTCAGTAACTCAAAAAAAATTAATAATGTGAAAAGGCTCAACATTGAAGACACCTGGTGCCACACTCTAATCAGCTAATAAACTCAAAAACACCTGCAAATGTGCAATGGTCTCTCACTCTAGTTCTAGTTATTCTACACAATAATAAGGAAGATTGCTGACTTGACAGTTGTCCAAAAGACTTGACACCTTGCACAAGGAGGGCAAGACACAAAATGTCATTGCTAAAGAGGTTGGCTGTTCATAGAACTCTGTGTCAAAGCAAATTAATATAGAGGTGAAGAGAAGGAAAATATGCGGTAGAAAAAAGTGTACAAGCAATAGGGATAACCACACCGTGGAGAGGATTGTGAAACAAAACCCATTCAAAAATATGGGGGAGATTCACAAAGAGTGGACTACAGCTGGAGTCAAGCCACTATTGAACGAGAGACAGCGTCAGAAGCGCCTGGGTTAAAGACAAAAAGGACTGGACTGCTGCTTAGTGGTCCAAAGTTATGTTCTTTGATGAAAGTAATTTTGCATTTCCTGGAGGAAGATAGGAGAGGCACATGTTGCTTGAGGTCCAATGTAAAGTTTCCACAGTCAGTGATGGTTTGGGGTGCCATGTCATTTGCTAGTGTTGGTCCAATGTGTTTTCTGAGGTCCAAGGTCAACGCGGCCATCTAACAGGAAGTTTTGGAGCACTTCATGCTTCCTGCTACAGACCAACTTTATGGAGATGCAGATTTCATTTTCCAACAGGACTTGGCACCTGCACAATATGTAATTAATTAATATATACATGTTTTACTTTGTGAATGGAGTTACTGAAATAAATCAACTTTTTAATGATATTCTAATATATGATATCTTGTAGATGAGTAAAATACTCAAGGCACAGCACTTTGTTTAAAGCAAGCCAAGTTGGTACAGACCAACACAAGAACTTAAACTCAAATGTGAAGCATGGTGGAGGGAGTACAGTGAGCCCTACAAGTCCTTGCAGGGGTTATGTTCCTAGAGCACTTGCGAATTGTGAAAAATGTGAATTTTGGATTGGCTACTTTCAAATGTCCCGCTTCTGAGTACAAAGGTTTTTTGTTTATGGTTTCTCACAACAGTTGCTTTTATATGGAAATGTAGCCGAAATTTACGTTAATATTTATCTTACAAAATTACATTGTTTTTTTTATGGAGAAAAGCCATAAAACAAAGTGCAGGATATTTGTCATAAGGTCATGAACTTGCGATTACTCAGGGACACGGGGAGCCGGTCCATGCCCTTCAGTGGATGCAAGGCACACAGAAGCACCTTAGACAGGGTACCAGTCCATCGCAGCGCAGACACCCACTCACACACACACACGTTCACCTACTGGACAATTCAATGCCTCCAATTAGCCTAACTGCATGTTTGGGACTGTGGGAGAAAACCTGAGCTCCTGGAAGAAACCCAAGAAGAGACTGGGAGGAGGAAACCTTTTTTAAAAAAAATGCTACCCAAAATCAGTACCAATAAACACAGGTACAATTTATAATGACACTGTTTATTAAATAAAACCGATCAAACAATTTTACCAACATTCATCTCAACATATAAAAAATAAATTAGACCACATATATTAATAAATAAAACCAATAATATACATTTTAAACAAATACATAAAATTAGCAATACAACTTCTGTCAATGTGACATGTGTAAACAGTTTGAACTTTGTTCTTCGAGGAAGAGATATAACAGAAACTATTCTAGAAAGATTTCTAGAAAAAAGCAATCAAATGCTGTATGACACATCTGATTCTTGCATTACAAACAAAATCATTGTCCAGTCCAGTGTTTTTTCTTGTTTGCACACTTCACAAATAGTGGTCAGGTTGGCTAAATCCTCATCCGCATCCTTTCAGTTCTTGTGCCTTTTCGATACCAGATAATCTTCAATGTAGTTAAACAACAAGTCCAGCTCTCCCATGGCTTTGTACAAGCCTTTATCTCCCATCTAAGCAAACATAATATATTTAGACGGATATGACATTTAAAAGGCAAGTTGTTATGTTATTGTGCTCTTTGGTTAATTTTATGACATGAATACTTACTTGACTGTACGAGTCCTTTATATGTGAAATTTCAAAAGGTTTCTTGCATGTGAAGTAGTTCCTCTGTAAAACAAAGATATCAGAGTTAAATTAGTATTCTGGGCATCTTGATTAATGTTATTCCATGAACCCTGGTAAATATATTTGCCATTGTGACAAAGTTAGTCAAGTGTTTCTTCAACTTTTAAGCAGTTAGATAATGTAATATACTAGCCTACTACTGCTATGGCTCAACCTAATTAGCCATTTCTGAGGGAGGCTAGGCTTGACTGCAATTGACCTTTACTTCACCTAACCTTGGTAATTGTATTGCCAATATCTATTAAATTCCAATGTAAACACGCTCACCCATAAGGCAATTAAGTGTCTCCAATTAACCTGACTGCATGTTTTTGGACTGTGGTTGGAAACCGGAGCTTGAGGAGGAAACCCTCACAGACTCAGAGAGAACATGCAAACTCTACACAGAAAGTAAGACTGTCAGAGTAAGTCAGAAAGACTGAGACGACCCAGATCGAACCCAGGACCTTTTTTACTGTGAGGGATCAGTGCTACCCACTTAGTCACCATGATAAACAATTAAATATATAAACGTATTAAATATATAATTATTATAATACTTAACGCTTTTGACAGACTGTGATGAACATTGTGTACAGTGTACAAACTACCGTTTCTTTTATTAACAAAAGTTATATTGAGTTCAATTGAGTTCAATTTTTACCTCAAAGAAATATCAACTGGTAAGTTTTGTTATATTAATATATTAAATATTAAAATACTGAGGTAAACGGGGTACGTAACAGTTATTAATTGCATTAAAAAAATAGTCCAGTACACAGAAAAGACGACCTGCTAACATGCTAATGTAACCCCCGCCCCGTCACAATCTGGCAACACAGTTTCCTACGATAAGTTCTACTAAGCCTAAAAATTCGAAAAACAAAAATAGTAATAGAACAAACCAAATCTTACACATCTCAGCAGTTCTCTCTTGAGGTGGAAGAACACGTCTCCGATGGTGTCGATAGGAGTCTTGTGTTTGTGTTTTCTCTCTCCCATCACGGCGTTGGGTAAAACCGTGTTCAGGTAGAAATGCAGCACATCGCTCATAACACTGCATCCGTAAGGACTCTGAAAGTGAAACACGACGCCATATCGATCATGCGACGTTCCTTTCGATCACTTTATATCCACATAAACCTTCTTTTCTCGCCCTGTGCTCTTTCTTCAGTTTCGATATGATGTAGTGTTACACACGGAGCTGTGAAATTTGCACACGCAGCGCTGTACAGCGCCGGTTCATTCAGTCCACTGCAGTACAGACACTAAAGTAACGCCAGGAGTAATGAACATGCAATAAATACTCACTTTAAAGTGTTCGAGGATTGTCTTGTTAAACAGAGAAGTCTCCATGTCATCCCTGGATTCCTGTGAACATGAGGAAAGCTTTTAAGTATTTGCACAACATAGTAATATTAATTTTTAAATGATTGCTTTTATTTACAGTATCAGTGAGGATGGGGGTCGATTTGCACCTTGTAGATGGGGAAATCTGTTGTGATTGAATGATGTACTTTTATCAAGTTCGAACTAACTTACAAAAGTCATTTTTCAAAGATATATTACAAAATATGTTGGCTGAATTGTGTGACGAAAATGTAAATGCAAAAATCATTTCTACGGGTACTACTGAGAAACTTCATAGGAATGTATTTGACAGTTCTATTTTGAAGGTTCACCAGAGTACCATGAAGGATTTCACAGTTCTTCTATAAAAAACATTCATAGTAAAACTGTGAATCATCTTCTACAGTTCTACTATGAATTATTGGTAATTTGTCCACGTCATAGTTCTAGTCTAAAACGTCACAGTATTTTTTTCTGGGTGATTTTACAGTTCTACTATAAATGGGTGGCAACTGTGTAATTTGGTAATCTAGTTGACAGTTTCACTATATAATTTCGCACTAGAACACACTAGAACTTTTTCACTATGCTATGCACACCTGCAGTTATTTGCTGAAAATAACATCTTGTAGAAGGCATCAACTTAAAAATGGCACATTTTACATATTGTTTTTCCGAATATTGGGAATTCAGCAAATAGTAAAACCATGCATTAAATTTAAAGCATAAACATTAACAAATTTCAGTAATACTAGATTGTAATAGAAAAACAATGTCTCAAAATGTCAAATGGTAGAAATTGGCTGCTGTACTGTTTTTACTATGTTAAATCGACTGGGCAGAACTGCTTCTTATTTATATTTCTGTCTGTCTATGTGTCAAGCTCTAATTTTATATTTATTTATTTAAAAAAAACAGTTCACATTAATATTTTTCCAACTGACTTTCATGTTACTGTAAGTTGAAAGAATATGCTTAAAATTTGTCTTAAAATAACTTGTGCAAAACAGAATATCATTAACAATATTCATGCACCAAATTATTTTTCTTCTTCTTTTTAAATAATTCTGTTTTGAACTGGCCATATATTAGCTTTGTAAAAATGTATGTATTTGGCAAGCATTTATTTGGTTAAATTTAAAAGTTCGACTTTGCCCTGGATAGAACCCTGCCAGTAGTTATGTTGATGACTCTAAATCGTAAGAGCATGATGCAAAAAGTTTAGTTTTACTCTGCACCTGAATCATCCCTCACTGACTTATTATGAGCATAATGCTCCAGGAATGTTTCCTGCAATATCAATCATATGACACTAATATAAGATGCTCACTTCTTAGCCAGTTGTGTTAATCTTATCACATATATCACACTGCACTACTCAATTAGGTAAAACAAAATGTAACTGAAAATTACTCACGTAATAGTCTCGAATTTTGTTGTATGAGGAGCGCAGAGCTTTCAGTTTGACTGGAAATGCCTCCACGAAAGAGCAGCAGCTGTCACTGCAGATGACTTTCCTGCACTGAGTGAAGTCGAATAGCAGAGAGCTTAGCAAAGTCAACAGGGGGAACCTGAGCAGGAGCATTCTCAAAGATCTCACACTGATACTCAAACCTTTTTGTTTAGCTGAACCCCCTAGGGGAGAAGAAGTGCAGAAGAACTCAGAGGTCTCTTTTTTATAAGCCTTTTCTTCCTGGGAGGGAGGACATTTACTGGCAAGAAATGTCATAAATTTCTGAATGGGAATATTTCTAT
>JAYDZG010000025.1:7171611-7190358 GCA_034509265.1 Microcambeva bendego
AGTGGCAGCCCTTAAAACCTAAAAGATCTGGAGAAGATGGAGGAGTGGGCCAAAATCCCTGCTGCAGTGTGTGCAAACTTGGTATGGGACTACAGGAAACCTCTGACCTCAAACAAAGGTTTCTGTATTCAAAAATAATCTTTGTTTTCCTATTGTATCAAATACTCATTGCATGCAACAAAATGCAAATTAATTATTTAAAAATCATACAATTGGATTTTCTGGATTTTTCTCTCACAGTTGAAGTGTACCTATGGTAAAAAATTACAGACCTCTCCATTTTTGTAGGGGGCAAATACTTATTTTCTCCACAGTACTTACAAACATAATGAGTCAAACACTAAGTTTAAGGTTAAGGGCTTTTAAGTGTTCAAAGCATTCCCACACGTTCCCATGAGATAAACTGTGTAAGAAAGTGAGAAACGTCTTTATGTTGAACTGTAGATGTAAATGTCATTTCCATTAGAGTAAACTGTTGGAAAAAAGGTCATTGTGATTGAGCTTTTCAACCTGCAGGTTGGGGTCTGATAATAACACCTGAAACCTGAAGTGCAGGAAGCTCAGTCCTGGGGACGAGGAAATAAGAATTTGTGTGTAAGAATGTGAACGATTTAGAAGCATAAGTGCAGTATTTGTTTTTTATACATATTATTGATTTTAGCAGTGTTTAAATGTACTTCAGTATTTTACTTGTGGCTAACGGTGGCTTAGTGGGTAGCACTGTCGCCTCACAGGAAGAAGGTCCTGGGTTCGATCCCCACGTGGGGCGATTTTGGTCCTTTCTGTGCGGAGTTTGCATGTTCTCCCCGTGTGGGTTTCCTCCGGGTACTCCGGTTTCCTCCCACAGTCCAAAGACATGCTACCATGTTAATTGGAGACACTGAATCGTCCTGTAGGTTTACCCAGCCGTGTAACTGGAAACAGCTGCATGCCAATCCCAAGCCCGGATAAATGGGGAGGGGTGGAGAAAACAATAGCAAACTACTCCTCTATAATTGAAGAAATACTTCATACATCAAGTGACCGAGAGTCGGCTGCAACTAATCGGATAATCATCATCATCATCATCATTGAGGACTGCAAGGCAGTCTTTTCTTCCACAGCTATGCATTGGTCATGTGCAGCATGTGGTTTTGCATTGTCTTGTCTTTGGTTTGGAGCTCACGACGTGCTTTTTTTCTTCAAAAAAGACCTAGAATGCTGATTCGTCTGACCACAGTACATTTTTCCATATTGTCATCCCTTGCAGATGTGGTCATATCAGTAATTCTTGATGCAGTGTCATCTGAGGGATCGAAGATCACAGGCATTAGCTGTGGCAAAATAAATGAACAAAGTCTTGTCAACTTTATTAAATCACCTCAAATTATTTTAATTCACTCACTCTGCTCACTCTGCTCAACCGCTCATCCAATCAGGGTATATAATGGGCTGTGTGCTGGAGCATGTCCTAGATTTTCACTGGGAAGTTTTTAACAGGTGCATTTATTTTCCCCTTAGAAAAAAATTATATTAAGTAAAAGTGAAAATGTTACATAAAGTAGGAAATATAAAAGAAGAAAAAAACTATTCTCGTATTTATGCAAAGCAATAAAAATGGTGTTTCGATTTCAGCCAGCAAATTCACTGTAAAATAGGGTTCTGTGGCATTTCCTAATTAGGACATAAAGGATATTTTTACATGGGCAATGCATTCATTTCTGAAAATCGTCTAGTCAGACACTTGTAAGTCACGTGGAACAAAATATTTGCTCAGCAAGATGAAAATCCCTGCCCAAGCATTACAAAAGTTTTAAACAAGTTTCCTTGTTTGTTTTATTAGTATTTTAACGTCACCTTTTACACGTTGGTCACATTCATGACAGACACAGGTTAGTTATTCATCACACAAGTTCAAACTGGAGCACCCGGAGAAAACCCACGCAGACACGGGGAGAATATATTACCTCCACGCCAGCTCACATGATATACAACAGTTATGATATACAAGTCTGTGTGGTGTCATGTCATTTAAATTAACTACTAAAATCGTGGCATTTTACAGTTGATTAGGTTAAATCATCATTATACAAATAAACACAAAACTAAAATCAGCTGAAATGACTTGAAATGTCACCTTGCTCACTGTCGTTCCGTTATTGTCCACCAGAGGACAGCAAATACGCACTTACTATTCTTTTAAAACGGATATGGTGCAACTTAGTGGTGAGCACGTGGTCAGAGCCTTGGGTATTACACAGCATCGTGGGGAATCTGGGTTTAGGCCTTGACAGCTCACATGGTCACCTTCCAAAAACCAACTGCACATTTTAAATCTAGCCAAGGAACTTGTAGTTGATCACTAGAACAATGTGCATTTCATCAAATCAATAAAAATGAATTCCTAACTCTAACACCATGTCAGTTTATTCCAGTGGTTAATGTTAGTCTAATAATATATTAGGGTTGCACAGGGGTTTAGTGTGTAGCACTGTCGCCTAACAGCAAGGTCCTGGTTCTTTTTTTGTGTTCGTCAGTTTACCTCGGAAACTCTAAATCTTCTTTCACAGATAATATTATTATTATGATAATGATAATGATAATAATAATAATAATAATAATAATAATAATAATAATAATAATAATAATAATATTGTTATTTGTTCATGTTCATTGCCTTTAACCCCTTATCCTAATTAGGGTCTGGGAGGGGTGCTGGAGCCTATCCCAGCTGTTCAATGGACGCAAGGCACACGGTAACAACCTGGATGGGGTGCCAGTCCATCGCAGGTACCTGCAGGACAATTCAGTGTCTACCCACTAAGCCATCGTTCCACCCTATTGTTATTTGTATTGACTATATATTTAAAAAATCTGAAAGTACCACAAGATAATAGAAATAACCAAAAACTACAAATATGCAAAAAAGCAGCTAAACCACCATCTTACAGTTTCTTCAGCTTTTGTCCTGTTTGATTGCGGGGTCGGCTCTTTGACACCTTATTGATTTGGCACAGTTTTACACTGAATGCCCGTCCTGTCACAACCCTCCTATTTATCTGGGCTTGGGACCCGGAGAAAGCCCACTCGGACACAGGGTGAACATATAAACTCCACACAGAAAGGACCTAGATGACCCCGCCTGGGGATTGAACCCAGGACCTTCTTGCTGTGAGGCGACAGCTACCTACTAAGCCACCATGCCACCCAGCAGCAATACCTAAAAAGAAAGTTTTTTTATTTAATATTAAAACAACATACATTTTAGTTTTAGCCCGTGGCCCTTTACTGAGATCAACTTTATAAGTAATGTATAAGTAATTATTTTGGCACCCCTGCTATATACCAATGCTATATACCAAACAATATATTAAATTCAAGAAAAAAAAATAGAAAGGGAAGAATGTTTTATAGTCCAGTATAGTAAAGTTTTTGTAAAATCCTGCCAAAAAAGAACACAATACTAGACACAATGACTCCCAAAAACAATTTTAAGATAAACAATTTTATTTGATTACAGCTTAAACTTAAATTAAAGAAACAATTTAAAATACAAGGAAATGACCTCAAAGGTCTACAATGGCACACAACCCTGTCGTCATGCATACACAAACATAAATTGAAAAGCCATAGGCATTATTGTTCTGACATAACATCACAACAAATGTGATAAACTAGAACTTAAATACATAATATTAGGCTATGAAGTCACAGCCTAGTGACTTAAATAATTTAAGGAAGGTACAATTCAGCAAACAAGTTTGGAGAATGTCAAAATCTGTTCTAATTTCTAAAGAACATATAAATACAATACACAAAAGTGTAGCCCACAATAAATAAATTCATACTGCATAATAAAGTAAGTTTTTTAATTTTCATCATCGTGATGGTTGCCATGGTGTGGTTTGTTGTTAGTTTTGGTGTGGAAGCTATCAAGCCACTCCAGCAGAGAGTCCAGCTCTCCTATGGCCTTTACAGATGCTGCTCCAATCTCTAGCTGTAAGAAAACACACACACAAAAATAAAAATGAACAGATGCACTTGTTTTAATAGTTGTGTGACCATTTTAAATGTGCATAAACAAATGTTTTCATTATTCAAATAATGATTAAAGTTTGCGCCCTCAGTTGTTCACATATATAAGTGGTTCGTATGTGAATCAGCTTTGTGGACGAGAAAACACGTCATGATACTTATTTTGTTTTTTGTCGATCGGGGCACCATCAATCAGCCAGAAGAGGCCGTAATTGCCTCATTTATGGGGAGTCCCTGTCCAGCTTTCAACCCTGTTTCTAACTGTTTCTAAGCAATACTTTAGCATTTTATAGTAGTTGTTCCTTTACAAGCCTGTAAAGGAACAACAATAAATTCCAGGATTAAAGGATCTGGTTATGTAACACCCACACCCAAATATAGGTACAGGTTCCTACTGTTTTCATTGCCACTAACTGACCTAGATTTTTTTCTGACCTAGAGTTTGATCCAAAAACTAGTTCAACTGCCTACTTATTCCAAAAATAATTTGTAAGCTCGGACCACTTCAAAATTATAAAACTATACTTTTAAAATGTATGGGTATGTGTTTGACCAAAATTAGCAATGTTCTATTAGTTCTATTAACTAAAATAAGAATTACAATAGTATAACTGCTCGTTTTGGTCAAATGTATAAAGTGTGATATTACCTTGTTGTAGATGGCCTGAATGGCATGAATTTTTTTGTTGGTTTCCTCACTGCAATGACAATGCATCTGAGCATGCTGTTTAAAAAAAAAAAACAACACTATTTATTTTACAATTCTTTACATATCTAAATTGTACATATGAAAAATGATAAGCTATTGCTGTATACATCGACCAGGCATAACGTTAAGACCAGGGGCCAAGTGAATAACACTGATTATCTTTTCACCAAGAAACCCATTAGGGGATGGGATATATTAAGCAGCAAATTAACATCAAAGTTGATGTTAGAAGTAGGGAAAATGAGAGTTAGCATTTGAGTTAATTTGACGAGGGCTAAATTATATTACTGAGTCAGAGCATCTCTAAAAGTGCAGCTCTTGTGGGGTGTTCCCAGTCTGCAATGGTCAGTAAATGGTTCAGGTCAGTAGGGGCTAGAAAGGAACAGTGGTGAACTGCTAACAGGGTCATGGACAGAGTCTTCTGTTTTAGCAGCGAAAAGGTGGTCATAGTGTTATGCGTGGTCAGTGTGTGTTAAATATGCGTTTGAATGGGTTAGCTGGGGTTTTTGACAGACACAATTAAGTGTGAATTAAAAACTATTAATTATTCATACACATGCTCGTAGGTCCTTGGTCATGCTGAGGAAAGAGTTGGCCAGGACGCTGGTGGTTCTCCGGTGGAGGGACTGGCTGGTTGTGTAGCCACTGAAGACCTTTTCGAGATAGAAGTGTAAAAGTTGCCTCAGGAAGCAGCAGCTCTCTGCAGCCTTGAAAAAGATAATAAAAAGGTACTTTTTTAATCCATCCTTTGTGGAGGAATATTTGACATTGATAGTAAAAAGTCAATTTCAGTAGAAATGCATTTATTTTATTTTGATTTTTGAATATTTTAGTAGCATTCAAGAGTAAAGGGTGGTGCGGTGGCTCAGCGGGTATCACTGTTGCTTCACTTTTCGGTTGGGCCTGAGTTCGATCCCCATATGGAGCGGACTGGGTCCTTACTGTGGTTAACATGTTTTCCTTGTGTCTGTGTGGGTTTCCCCCCACATTCAAAAAACATGAAGCCAGGTTAATTAGAGGAACTGGATCATCCAATTGGTACATAGTCACTTAAATGCATGAGCCAGTGCATAGTGATTGGTCTCCATTGATCCACAGCTGTACCTCATCTCAGGTAATGTGGTCATAGCCTTGTTAGCTTATGTGCTGGTTTGCTTATGCTATTTTTTGTGTGTTTAGTTGTTAGTCTTATTCATGTTCTTTGTTAGCTTAGGATAGGGTTAGGTTTAGCATTTCGCTTAGCTCATTTGTGATTAGCCTTAGCTCAGGGTTTAGGTTTAGCATTGTGCTTAGCTCATTTGTGTTTAGCCTTAGCTCAGGTTTTAAGTTTAGCATTTTGCTTAGCTCATGTGTTTTTAGTTAAGCAATTAGCATAAGCATTTAGGTCAACTTAAGCAGAGGTCACATTTCGGTGTCTTGTCATGTTCAGTCTGCTTTTCTTTATGGTCTTTTGTTGTGTTAACAACACTGTGTTAACTCGTAGTTCAAAATGGAAAAATAAACGTATACACAGATTCAAAGTTCAGAGAAATCTGTCTTACCTGCAAGTTATTCATCATGTCACCTCTGAGCAGTCGCACACCTTTGTGGATGTCCTGCGTGAGCTGTGGACAAATCAGTGCTTGTAAATTTCAAACGTGTCTGGCTGGAAAAATTCCCACTGAATGACATGTCACACTCTCACTGTCACTAGGATTTTTTAAATTATTAATCCAGAGCTGTTTAAGATTGCAGGCTGTCCTTCTGTCAGTAATTATCTTTGGCTGTAAAGTGTGAAACAAAGGTAATTCACAGCAATGAAGGTGAAAAAATGCCTAGCCTGTTGTTTGAATTTTATAAAATTTGTTTACTTCGCATTTTTATTTATTTAAAATGTAATTTGATGTGTTTTTTTAAATGCAATTAGTTAACGTGGTTACTGTTTCATTTACATTTCCATCATTTTGCAGATGCCTTTATACAAAGTGACTGACAAGACAGTTACAGTATACAGTCTGAGCAATGGGGGTTAAGGGCCTTGCTCAAGGGCCCAACAGCAGCAACCTGGCAGTAGTGAGGTTTGTACCAGTGTCCCACTGGTCCTGTAATTTAACCAGTAGGCTACATTTTTTGTAGTCAGCTTTCCCTCTGTTGAACCATTAGTATTATACTAGCCTCTGAACCAGTAGGCTACAATTTTGTAGTCAGCTTTCCCTCTATTGAACCATTAGTATTATACTAGCCTCTGAACAGATAACATTTGGATTTTTATAATTGTTTTGCTTTAGTCTTTCAGACATACAGTAGACATGATGTGCTTTGGAAATATGGTTATATTTACTGGTTGCCAGGTTGGCAGTATTTTAAGTCAATTTAAAATACACTTCAAACTTTTCTTTGTGCACACATTTCAGCAAAAGAATACTGTTGACTAGTAATTCTATGTTGTGCTTTTTTAATTCTACCAAGCAAAATTAAGTCCTGAGTATACAAGCTGCCAATACTCAGAAATCACAAGCTTCATTAATATGCTATTTAAGATAGGACCAACTAATCAGACCTATATTTACTTTACTTTTTCCAAGGCAATTGGGTAGTTTAGCACAGTTTAGGTTAAACTTAATCATTATCAATGCACAAATCTTTAAACAAATCCTCGATGTTATTTACAAGTAGCTCATTCTAAATAATCAAAATAAAGAATCGGCCAAAGTTCAGGTTACATCTAAATTCGAGATGCTCACCATGTTGTGGCGGATCTGATGAAAGTGGTGCCTGAGCTCATGAGTGTGAACCGTCAACGAACAGGAACCCAGGTGAAGTTTGCGGGTAGCAGCGATGTCCCACATCCCAGCCAACACAGCACAAGCAAGTAGAATGCATGTAAACGAGGTATTCATGATGCCTTAGATAGTCCGACCTGACAAATAAAAAGTACATCAATTAATAATGTGCATAATAAAAAAATGTCATAGGACACTAACAAAACCTTAATGCCTTTTGACATTAGATAGCCTAGTGGGTAGAGCTTTGGACTACTAGACGCAAAACTATAAATTGACTATAAATATAAAATATTAATTTAAAATTGATCGTATATTACTCATTATTGCAGTATTGCATTTGCATTGCATTGTTTACTCACTATATTTTAACATCAACAAAACAATGTCAAAAGAACCTTACGAAAAAATGACAATAACTTTATGAAAATAATTCTTACCATTCGGTGTGTAATGTTTTCGCGCTGTTGGAGAGTTGATGGTTGTGTGCTGCTCCATGCTTGCAGTAGCTGCTCTTATATTAGGATAGAAGGGGAATTTGTTAGGTGTTGTAGGGCTTTCACTCACCTTTACTTACTGGAAGAGGAAGTGGAAGACAATCACAGCATCAATGACAGTGCAAGCGAATGAAATCTCATTAACGATATTATTACTTAATCATCAATATTTATATAATTTGACCTCTGGAATTTTACTAAATTATGATTTATCAAAATTATTGTATTCAGTTATGCTGCATTTATGATGATTTTATTGTGTCTATTACTTTATATTATTATTTTATTGCATTTTTTATTTACTCATAATCAGAAAACATTTATTTATATGAAATATTACATTAGACATTCATTCACAGGTGTCTAGAAGATGGGGGTCCCAGCGGCATCATTACCTGATGGGACATTAATGTCACAAATCAGCAGACACAGCACAGAGTCTGGATTCAAACCTTGTTCCTCCTTTGAGATCAGTTAAGATCTAGTCTTAATTTGTGCAATGTCTCAGCCTTAACTGTCTGCCATATAAACTACTGAATTATGGAACACACTGTTCATGGTCAAGCAAGCTTTATACATGCATAGACTTTCTTCCTTTTTAGTGTGTCTAGGTGCCTGATAGTGACATCCATGCTCTTCACTAATGCCATCCCCGGCTCTGATTGAGTTGAACGAAGCTTACCCAACACTTGTCTGATGCAGCCATATGCATTTTTCACCTGCACTTTGACAAGTGGACATCCAAATCAGCAATGCGTTTGGAGAGACACACTCAGGTCAACATACTCTTTCCTCATATCTATATAGACGCCATCAATCAGGCAGCCGATGTCGTAACTGCATCAGTCATGAGAGAGAGAGAACATATCAGGCTTTAATGTGAGGCCAATCGTTTCATGTGGCCGGTCAAGCCGGCAGGCAGAACTGAGACTCGATTTGATGTATTTGAGCTCTCTTTTTTGTTTATATTTGATGTAGTTTATAAAAACAATAACTGAACTGGAGCAGGGGTATTATAAATACTGTTTTGCTGTAGACAGTGTTACCCCTTTTAATCATGTAATTTATGGTAGACCTATTTTAAGTTGAACCGCAGAAAAGAAAGAGTGTTAAATATTCAAAAGTGGGGGTTTTCTACAATTGATGGAAACTTTGGCTGACAGTCCAGACTCATCCACATGAATGGAAGTGTTTCCACTTTATTTCCCACTATCATTAATCACACATTCATTCATTCACACAAGCAGATGTTCTTGCTGTCAAAATGGATTTTTTCCCTTCCAAACTAGTTCCCTCGCTGGAACCAGTTCCTCAGCTGTTCTTGTAATGCTAATGCACATATTGTTTATGCCACCACTGTTTCCTGTTCCTGTGATTTCCTCTAACATGACTCTGACGTAATAAGCACTGCATGTGCAGCATACCTGGATTTTCTTACGGCTGTTCGGAATGGGCGCGAGTCCAAGAAAAATATTTCACCGTCATGCCTGTCAAGTCATCATTTTTAATACTTTGCATGCAGCATGGCTGTGTGACATAATGATCCAAGTGTTGACATATACATGGATAATAACACATAAGCACATAAAAAGCTGCCATTTTTTGTGTGTTTATATGTTTATTTGGTTGTTTTAAAATAACAGCATATAGCATTCTTTTCCGGAGAGTAGGCAATTTGTCGTGGTGGAGAGGCTTACGTGTACCAGAGATCCCAATAGTGATGCCCTCTGGAGCCATGCTCTTGGTAGGCTCACCCTTGGTGGTAAGGTTGAGGGGGAGGTGCCAGACAAACCGCAACTCAAGAAAGAAAGACCTCAACAGCAAAGCAAGCGGAGAATGGTGTCCAGGCATACAGGTGAATCACCACAACGGCTGCAAAGGTGGAGGAAGGCTGCAGCAGAGGGTGACCTCCAGCTGTCATGGATTCCATGCCATTGGTAGCAGGTTCGTCTCTGTCAAGGACTGTGTAGTGACTGTATGTGCACCAGTCTCCCCACATTAAAAGAAGCCATGCACTGGTGTCCACCTGTCGGGATAATCAATGTGCACACTCCAGTCTCCAAACCCTGTGGCGAGTGGCGATGGGAGCAGGACCGAGAAGTCTGGAAGCTCCAAGTCACAAACTGACACACTTGTGGTGGGTGAGGTTTGAGTCGTTGGACTCTCGGACTGAGGCAGGAGAGCTCTTCTGTATGACTGAGCAGCCATTTTAGGATCCATACTGAGTAGGGGAGGGGGCTAGAAAAGGTGCCCTAAAAATTGTTTGCCTCACCACCTTACTGACTGGATGTCCGCATCCAGTGTGATCTCCTCCATGTGGTCAGAAACAAAGAAAAATGCCTGGAATGTACGCAACTTTATGGACAGTAACTCCTGTGAGCGACCAGAGAGACGAACTGCCTTTGTAGCCATGGAACTACAAAGGTTAAACATCGACATTGCAGCCCTATCTGTAACCAGACTGACAGAAGAAGGACAACTGAGGGAGGAAAAGGGATGATACTACCTCTTCTGGAAAGGAAGGCCTAGTGTATTTGGGCTAGTGTATTTGTGTCTGTAATAGATATATAGAAATCCAAGCAGTCAATCAACAATGACACAATGTTCTGCACATAAAACCTTTATGAAATGCGGCTAATATGTGATTGTTTGAATGCAATGAGGCTTAGCAATATAAAAGATATACCGGCCATTCCCTAATGACGCGATCACAATGAGCTTGAGCATTGTTGTCCATGAAGATGAAATTAGGCTGGTGTTGTTCATGCAGAGGCACAATGACTAGATTAAGGATCTTATTCAAGTATTATTGGCATGTCACTGTACCATTCACAAATTGTAGGACATTTATTTATTGACTAGACACACCTGCACACACTGTAACACCACCACCAACACCATTTTTGAGTATTGTATAATAGCAGTCAGAGCCATTCTATGTTCGGGTGCAAATTTCTATTGGCACATATTCTGTTATGGATTCGTTAGATGAAAAGGAAAATAAATAATTTCCATGTGTGTCCTCACAGGCGTTCTTTGGAACGCAATGGCTGTACATTTGTGTAAGCCATGACTGGCTTTGTGTGATTTATTTATAAGTGCCAGACTTGCTTGGTGAAGTGACAAGTCCCAATTTCAGTGATTTGCCTAGGCATGGCGCTTGATCATTGCTCAGAAAATATATAGAGATGACAGAGGGACCACTACAGTGATATATAAGAGATACTTGAACTTTTGCAGACAGTGTTGAATCAAGATAATTCATATTTTGTCTGCTTTAAATGTCATTTGTCAAACTTTTGTTGCATGTCAGGTCTACAACACAGGTTGGAACAATGGCAATTTGGGGCTAGTAATCTGGTGAAGTAACAATAATATGTGACAAAGAAACAAATAATTATGTGATTCCAAACAGGATATGTCAACAGGTAATTGTAATCATGGTTTGGTACAACAGAAGCATCCAGGAAAGTATCTTTGATTACCAAAGAAGTCAAAGTTATTAAAATGCTCAAAATAAACTACCTCACAGAAAGATTGGAATGGATTTGCATATTTCTTCCTCTACAGTAAATGATATCATCAAATGGTATGCAGGGGTTCCACAACACCTTATGTCTCCATTACATTTCCGCTGTATCCTGGAGACAGCTAAAAGACCCTGACTAGAGGACATCAGAGCCCTGGCACTGGAATATGGCACTAAAAGATCATAAATACTTTCTGGTGCATGACCACAACCTGTTATGTTAAAACCTACATTTTAAACTGCATTCTAAAAAGAACAGGTAATCAATGCAAATACACCAGTATTGGGGTAATATGCTCCTGACTTTAACTATGTAAACAAATATTTACCTTAATTCAACCAGGAAAATTTGTACTTACTTCAAAAAATTAAGCGTCAAGATTATTTTGTTTCAAGTGAAACACTTTTAATGGGTGTTGTTTAGAAGAAGGAATCTTTTGTAGCTTATAAGTGAAAGTTTGATGATTGGAAGACTTATGGTACACTAATAAACACCTTATGTGCACCCTGAATTGCTCTACTACAAACAAATTTAACTTCCTTCTTTGAAAGAAAACAACTGAACAAAGGAGAATACTTTCCATAGCATGCATATTGTTTCCTACTTAAAGTAAATGAACACTCAGTGGGTCCTGATTATAGCTTTAAACAGAAGGAAGTTTCCAATGGAACCCTGGTCGTTGCTCAGAATTTCTACACACATTTGCAGATTTTCTTTCACAGTTAGTGTTAACAACCCAAAAGGCCTTAATTGCTGGAGACTTCAATATTCATTATAAAAATAAGTCTAATCCGCTTAAAATCTGTACACTGGCAACCAGTTAAATTCTTCATTAACCATAAATACAATTGCTAACTTATAAAACACTTAATGGTCTGGCTCCTGAGTATCTGGGTGAGCTTATTGAGCACTATAGCCCAGGCCACTAATCACCAGGCCACGGCTGCTTCTATGACAATAATGTCAATGTATGACAAAGTCATCTGCCATTTCTCATCAGCAAAGAAATCTGCAAGTTGTGACTGCTTTTCCAAGAGTAAAGTGTGTACTTCTTCTCTCAGCTCATAAATTCTGCTGGCCACCCTACCCTTCGACAGCCATCTGACGTCTTCGTCATCTATTCCATCTCTGGTGGCATTCCTTTTGCTTCAAGTGCTTCATGGTGAATAAAGCAGTGATTTCAAGTAATATTCTGGGCTAATGAATCCTTAATCCCTTTAATACCGCCACTATTTTTCCCAGCCATGCAGGCTGCCCCATTGCATGTCACACTTTTACAGTTAGCACAGTCCACCCCATAAGTTGTTATATTTGAGTTCAATTGTTCAAAAATCTGTTCACCTGTTTGAGGGCAGTGTCAAACAGCAAAGCAGGTCCTCAACATATTCACATCTCACACACCCAAACAACATTGCACATGCAGAAATATCAGTGCTTTCATCCAGCTGAATAACAAAATATTTTGGCTGTTTGTAATCTGGATGTTATCGTATTTTTCAAATTCAGTTTGCCATGACACAGTAATCACTTTTTTTTCTGCAGTCTTTTCATCCTGGACTGTGCTCATAATATAAAGTGCAGCAGGTAGTATTTATTTTTCTGTAGCTCCATAGGACACTTTTTCTTTAGCAACATGATAGGCGCCTTTATATGATACTAAGTGAAAACTTCCTTTTTTAAAAAGACAAGGGTTTATCCACTAAATCACCATGACGGGTGGTTAAATGATGATTTAACTTTCCAGGCTTCCAACTTTCAGAATGAATAGAATATAATAAATCCTGCAGTAGGGGGCATTTGTGATGTGCCTCTTAAAACAATTCTGTTCATGCGAGCCTGTCAAAAACCCTTTCTAATATATTTATTTTCATTATTATTAATATTTTTGATTATGACTCATCCAAGTGTAGCAATCCAGAGTTTGAAAAACCTTACCATAGAGGATATTTATGTACTTTTGTACTTTTGTAATATGTATTAGTAACAAAAATCATTATCTTTGTTTGGACATCCCCCCATCCTTCATGGGGTGCCAATCAGTACAATGTCCAGTTGTGCCTCGTGCCCAATAAATTCATGTTGTACCAAACATGACCCTTACCTAGATTTACCTCTTCTTTATGCAAGTCAGTGTCGTAGTGGAACCAATTAATCAGTGAAACACCCTGGGCAAGTTACCAATAACACACATAAAACATTTTGGTGGGTGGCTTTAAAAACGATCATGCTTGATGGTGGACAATTCCTGTATTCTTTTGAAAAAAAATGTTAGCTTTTTTTTTAGCTGTCAGCTACATTTACAACTTGCAGTTAATGCAGAACAAGCCCTCAAGTATCTAATAATTTTGGTATGGGTGGGTAGCACTGTCACCTCAAAACAAGATTAATCCTTCTGGGTTTTTTTCTGTGTGGAGATGTGTGTGCTCCCTGAGTCCCAACATGACCCTGATCTACCTCTTCTTTCAAGTTCAAGTATGTGTTGTAGTGGATCCAATTAATCGATGAAAGGCAGCAAAACACCTCAGACAGGTTGCCAATCACACACACAAACCATTTTGTTTAGCGTTAAAAAATGACGTCTGATCTTTTGTTCTTGGAGTGAAAGTCATCAATTACTGTCAGAAACGTTCCTTTCCAGAATGAAATGACAACAGCAGATTTCCTTGCACTTGGCATTACAACATTGCATACACCCATCAGACCTGTCTGGTTATTGCCTGTAATGAGGTGTGGTTAAATTGGAAGGGTGAGTCATTTCTAACACATTCACTTTGGTCAAGAATCTAAAGAGTAAAGGTTGTTACTGGGCTGTGTCAAAAAATATTGATTAGGCCTATTTTTAAAGTAAATGCACAGAGTATCTCATTACTATTGTGTTTAATATGACTATTTTTTGTTTTGTGTCCCAACGAAAGTATTTTCACAAAACCTTGGTCTGAGGAAATTGTAATGTTATATGCTTGATTGATGGTCATGCTCAATTATCTGTGATGGTGAACAATTCATGGAAGAACAGTTTTTAAGGCGTGTTTTTAGATATATAAACACCATTTATTTAGCTTTTAGCCACAGTTTATACAACTTGCAGGTTAGCTAGCCTTAGTAATAGTCTATCAATTTTGGTACAGGAATATACTTGCATTGGAGGTCCTGGGTTCGATCCCCAAGTGGGGCGATCTAGGTCCTATGTTCTCTTCCCATGTCCGCGTGGGTTTCCTCCAGGTACTCCAGTTTTCTCCCACAGTCCAAAAACATGCTACCAGGTTGATTGGAGACATTGAATTGTCCTGTAGGTACCTGCGATGGACTGGCGCCCCATCCCAGGTGTTACCATGTGCCTTGCACCCGTTGAAGAGCTGGGTTAGGCTCCAGCACCCCTCCCCGACCCTAATTAGGATAAGGGATTAAAGACAATGAACTGAACTGATATACTTGCATTGGGGGCACAGTGGGTTGGTGTGTAGCACTGTTACCTTACAGCAAGATCTTTACTTGGCTTGATTGACAGTCATGCTTGATGGTGGACAGTTCATGGAATACTTTTTTTTTTTTCTTTTTTTTTAAAGAAATATTATTTAGCTGATAGCCCTTTCTGCACAATCTGGTCTCATTGTGTTTTCAATCCTACACAAAGGGGTGTTTGCATACAAGCTTACTTATTTTTATTATTATTATTATTACTCCATGAACCATTGTTTTGTTTGTTTCGTGACTCAACTAAACGGTTACGACCCATGTTTTTTTTATTTGGTCTGAGATAATAGTAATGTAATGCTTGATTGGTGGTTATGCTTAATTATGTGCGATGATTTTTAACGTTTTTAGATAGAGAAATACCCTTTATCCAGGTGATAGCTACATGTACAGCTTGTAGTTTAATACAGAAGACCCCCCCAAGTGTCTATTTATTTTGCTAATTAAATATTTTTGCACACAGTGGTATGGTGACTGAGTGGGTTCTCCATCTTGGTTTGATCCCAGATGGAGCCGTCTGGGTTCTTTCTGTTTGGAGTTTGTATGTGCTCCTCAAGTCGGTGTGCGTTCACTTCCAAAGACAACGTGTGAATGGGGATACTAAAATTTGCCTTGGTGCGTGTGTGTCCTGTATTGTGGAACTTCCAGCATTTCGCTAATTAAATCGTTCGATTCTTAAAGTGTTGGTCCACATTGAATACATGGATTGTATTAGCATGTCAATATGTTGACTTCCACTAGATGGCAACAGTGGAACGTTTCTCAATGAACTCGTCATTCTACTTGTCGGAGAGTGACGTAGACTGTAAGGACAAAAGTATCTGGACACTTATTCTAGTGTTTGAATTTATGTATTTTACCCGCAAAAGTTCCTAAAAAGGTTTTATAAATCAGACATATGAAGGAAATATGGTTCCAACATGAATGTACACCTGTGAAGAAAACAAAAACTACAGAGAACTGTTACAGATGAGTCATAAAAGTACTTTGAAATTTTAAAGTAGAACCACAAAGTGGCCAAATTACCATCAATCCATAGTGCATAAATGAAATAATTCACAGTTTTACTATTTTATTTGTTTTATAGCAGAACCATGAGATAGTTCATGCTTCTACTGTGAAAGTTTATAGTGGAACTGTCAACAAGATTACAAAATTTCACAGTAGAACCGTGAATTGGCCAAATTACCATTAATTTACAGTAAACCTGTGAAATAATTTACATAATTTACAAATAATTTATTTCGAAAAGACAAGAGGCCTGTATAGAGCCCTGGCCTTTGCCCCACTTAACAGGCCTGAAATTACCTGGAACATTAATTTTGCCCAGCCATAAAATACTCTTTGAAGCACTGAATGGATGCAGTTTTCCACATACTTTAAAGTTTTTAAAGAGGGAAGCTTCTCTTAAATTCTTGGTTAGGTGTCCAAACATTAATATGTTTTAAACGGGTTACATTGATTACAGAAACAGTATTTAATCAATAAACACGATTAATGAAGGTTATATGGCATATAACCTTTGAGGGACACTCACGCAAACACAGAAAGAAGTGGCAAATTTCACACATTAAGCCCATGAAAAAATGTCAACTAGATTACAAGATTTCACAGAAGAACCATGAAGTGGCCAATTAAGCATCAATTCATGCCTGAGAATTCATTTTTTTACTATGAACTTGGGGTTCCCACATGGGGTTCGAACACAGAACCTTCTTGTTGTGAGACGACTCCATACTGTGAGATCCACATAGACAAGTACTGGCAGAAAAAGTTTAAGTAGCTCATTCTTTAAGTCACTTTATGCACAGTATGAATTGCAACATTGGCTGAAATATCTCAGAGCAGCAAGATTGCTAGAAGCTTGCACAAATCTGGAACTCATATAGGTTCAAAGAACAGGACTACACTGGTAAAGCGCACAGAACAGAAACTGTCAGGAGCCATGCCAGGAAGAGATTGACTGGCCTGCATAGCTTCAGTCACGTGGAAAAGCTTTGAAATAAAATAAACTGTACAAATAATTTACGACAGACCTCAGTGCTTAACCTTCCACAAGCTCTTGTGGCTAAATGCAAGTTAATTCATGCAGTCATGCCCTAAGCCAAAAACTAGTAAAACAATTTAAAATGCTGTAAGGACCAACTTCATATTAAAACCTTTGTTTTTGCTTCTTTTATTTTATGAGGAACATTATAAGCACTGACAGGTGAAGTGAATAGCAAATATTCTTTAGGGCAGCTATTAGTAAGTGGGATATATTAGGCAGTGAGTGAGGATATTATCCTCAAAGTTGTAGAAGCAGTAAAAATGGTCAAGTGTTAGAATACTTTTTAAATTATTTTCGCTAATGCACTTCCCCATGCATTTTGACCAATTGCCCAAATGTATCACGCTTTCTCTCCCACGAAACCCAAAACCAATTACCCATATGCATTGTGTAGCATCCATTTTTTTTTCAAATTATACAATTTGACCAGTGTGCATGCAAATCAGCACTGTGTAAGGAGAGCCTCACCTTGAACTGTGCACTCTTCATCCAATCAGCCAGCAAAGGTCGTAATTGCTTTAGTTGCTAGAAAGAGACCCAATCCAGCTTCTTAATTTTGCCCAATTTGAACAACAGGCCAATGGTTGTTCACGTGGCCACTCAGCCAAGACGACAGGCGGAACTGAGACTGGATATTATTTATTCGAGATCCTTATCTGGTGTTCAACATGTGTGCTACCTTAAGCAAGTTTGACAAAGGTCAATTTGTGATGGCTGGTTACTGGGTCAGAACATTTCCAAAACTGCAGCTCTTGTGTGGTTTTATTGTGGTCTCTGGTTTCAAAACTGACCCAAGGAAGGAACAGTGGTAAACCGGAAACCGGGCCAATCCAACAGATACTACTGTAGCTCAAATTACTGATGCTAACTAATGCTGGTTCTTGGGGACCAACACAATATAGGAAGATTATAATGTTATAGTGTAAATGTACTTTTTAGTAGGTTTGTCTCAAGTGTAACACATTCATATTGACACTTTATAAAATGAAAATGAATCCAATGCAAGAACTTGTTGATAAAGAGGACCATAATGAAAAACAAAGTTTATTTATAAGAGAAAATGCATTCCAAATACAAATTATAAACACAGGCACATCAAGGACATTTTAACTACATGGTAGTCATGGTTGTTTTCTCCTTTGTTTATCCATCTTTTCAAGTTTGTATTACTGCCTACCCTTTTATTAGTCCTTATAGTGACTATCTTTTCTACTATCTTTCTAATTTCAGCACATTTAGCTTTGATGCTATCCAGTCATTCAGTCTGTGATGTGTATCATGTCAGTTAATATACCTTGATTTTATAGATTTTGCATTTCAGGCATTACCGTTGAATCACAAGAACACACATAAAACAAATACATTTAATGAAGACATGCTTGAAGTAATTGTGCCTGTTTGATGTTTAATAAATATGCCATATTAAGCTCAGACAAGCATTTCCAAGGCTGACAGGCAAATGTATATCACAGTGGTTCTCAACCGGCAGCTTACACCATATCACAGAGCTAGAAGTGTTATGCCACAAAAAAAATCCCAATGCTACAATGATATGCACAATGCTATAATGCTATGGCCCCCTGTGCCCTAGAAGTGCGCACTTTAGTAATCAAGTTGAGCTGCAGCTCTATTAAGGAGTATGAGTTCAACCTGCATACTTTATTCATCTTAACTTTCACATAGTTTATGTTTAAACTGCTTAATGATCATC